>LR738713.1:375147872-375183794 GCA_902687465.1 Secale cereale
CCTCCCCCCCCCCCCCCGGCAAACTTGTGTGCGAGGGAACCTTGCTTTTCCTTGAGAAGAAAAGAAGAAGAGACAATGCAGATACGGAGCTTTCTGGATCGTTATTGCTTACCGGGATTTGGTGCTGCACAAAGTGTCAGATAGTACATGCAATAAAAACAGATGGCATGAAACGACAAGATGTGCGGGGCACATAAACTTTACTGATGCACGGGGTCTGCGCCCGGCTTTGTACAAAAGATTACATGCAACAGCGGCAAGACTTGTACAAAAGATGGTTGCCGGAGCGGATCACGGCAACCGCGCCTTATGGGTAAAACTTACGAAGATGCTCGATGTTCCAAGAGTTGCTCACCGGCAAGCCATCTTCGGTCTCAAGGCGGACAGCGCCGGGCCTAGTGACTCGTTTCACCCGATAAGGTCCTTCCCACTTCGGCATCAACTTGTTGGAATTCTTGGCGGACTGAACGCGCCGAAGAACAAGGTCGCCTTCCTCGAAACTTCTGGCTTTAACTTTGCGGCTATGGTAGCGACGCAAAGCTTGCTGATAGCGAGCAGCTCGCACAGCGGCCTGAAGACGGTCCTCCTCAAGGAGCAGCGCGTCATCTTGTCGCAGCTGCTCTTGCTCGAGCTCATCGTAAGCGAGCACTCGAGGCGACCCGTATACGAGTTCCGTGGGGAGAACTGCTTCTGCTCCGTAGACTAGAGCAAAGGGTGTCTGTCCAGTGGCTCGATTTGGCGTCGTCCTGATCGACCAAAGAACCACCGGCAGCTCCTCAATCCAGTTTCTTCCGCACTTGTGCAGCTTGTCAAAAGTTCTTGTCTTGAGCCCGCGCAGCACTTCGGCGTTTGCCCTCTCCGCTTGACCGTTGCTTCTCGGGTGAGCAACAGAAGCGAAGCAGACCTTGGCGCCAAGATCTTGGACATATTGCATGAAGGTGCGACTGGTGAATTGTGTGCCATTGTCGGTGATGATCCTGTTAGGGATCCCGAAACGGCAAACAATCGACCTGAAGAACTTGACTGCTGACTGTGAGTCACCTTTCTCACTGGTTCCACTTCTGGCCACTTTGTGAACTTGTCGATGGCGGCGTACAAGAACTCAAAGCCCCTGGCTGCGCGGGGAAAGGGGCCGAGGATGTCGAGCCCCCAGACCGAAAATGGCCAGGACAAAGGGATCGTCTGGAGAGCTTGAGCTGGTTGGTGTATCTGCTTGGAATGGAATTGGCACGCTTCACACTTGGTTACTTGTGCAGTTGCATCTTGGAGGGCTGTCGGCCAAAAGAAGCCTTGCCGGAAAGCTTTGCCGACAAGTGCTCTTGCGCCAATGTGGTGACCACATATGCATCCATGTATCTCTGCCAACAGCTTTTGTCCATCTTCCCGGGGAATACACTTCAATTTCACACCGTTGAGTCTTCTTCTGCACAGTGTGTTGTCAACAAACTGATACATACTTGACTGCCGGGTTACTTTTCCGCTTCTTCTTGTTCTTCGGGAAGTTCTCCTGTTTGGAGAAAACGAACGATCTGCTACGCCCATGCTGGAGCTTGTGGCTCGACAACAAGGACTAAAGGCACATCTGCTGCTACGGCGAGAACTTGTGTCTCAGCCGGAGCTTGATGTTCCCCGGCAAGCTTGCCGGAGCAAAACTTGTCGGGAGCGTCTGCTTCGACTGTACAAACCCTAGGGCTTGCAGGAGCAGATTGCTCCTCAGCATTTTCGGTGTTGATCTTGGGGACTTTCTTGGCGGCGGCTTCTGGAAGCTCTGCCGGAAAATAGTCGCCAGAGATCAACTTCCTCTTCTTGCTCTGTCCAGTTGATGGTGTTACCGATGGTTGAGTTAGCTTGAGCACAAAGATTCCTGGTTCCACAAGTAGCTTTAGCGCAGCACACTTTGATAGGCCATCTGCGATGTCATTCTGAGCTCTTGGAATGTGCTCCATCTGTAGGCCTTCAAAATGTTCTTCAAGCTTTCTCACTTCATCGACGTAAGCTTCCATCAACGGACTCTGGTAGTTCTTGTTTACTTGGCGGACGACAAGCTGCGAGTCCCCCCTTACAATCAGCTTCTTGATCCCAAGGTCTGCTGCAATCCTGAGACCGGCAAGCAAACCCTCATACTCTGCAGTATTGTTTGTCGCTTGCTCCTTGGGAAAGTGCATCTGGACCACGTACTTGAGGTGCTCTCCGGTGGGCGCGACAAGCAGCACGCCGGCACCGGCGCCTTGCAGCGAGAAGGCACCATCAAAGTACATTATCCATTCTTTACTTGCTTCCTTGACGGGGATGCTTGTCTCTGGAATCTCTTCGTCCGGCGTTGGCGTCCACTCTGCTATGAATTCCGCCAATGCTCTGCTTTGGATAGTTGAAGTGCTTTCAAACTTGAGGCCAAAGCTTGACAGTTCCAGTGCCCACTCGACGATCCTGCCTGTTGCTTCTGGATTTTGCAGTATCCTCTTCAGCGGAAAGCGAGTGACAACTGTTATCTCGTGTGCTTGGAAGTAATGGCGCAGCTTCCTCGAGGCCATGAGAAGGCCGAAAAGCAGTTTCTGCACACCATAGTACCTTGACCTAGCCCCCTGCAGAAGGGAGCTGACAAAGTAAACTGGGCGCTGCACCATCTTCTTCTGTATCTCCTCTTGCATTTGCGCAGATCCGTCCTTGTCGGGACCAGAGCTTGTTGGGGAAGCCCCTTGCTTGTCGCTGGATGTGCTTGTCGCGGCCACTGGCTCATCATCTGCCTCCCTCTCCGCTACTAACGCAGCACTAACCACTTGATTGGTTGCTGCTAGATATAGCAACAACTTCTCTTGTGGTTTAGGTGCGACAAGTATGGGAGTGGAGGACAGGTACCTCTTCAAGTCCTGCAGCGCTGCCTCCGCTTCCGGAGTCCACTTCATCGGACCTGCCTTTTTCAAAATTTTGAAAAACGGCAGGGCGCGCTCAGCAGACTTAGAGATAAACCTGCTGAGAGCAGCCACGCAGCCGGCAAGTCTTCATACATCCTTGACGCGCTTTGGTGCTTCAATTTGCTTGATGGCTTTGATCTTGTCGGGATTGGCTTCAATCCCCCTTTGAGACACGAAGAACCCGAGAAGCTTGTCGGAGGGGACTCCAAACACGCACTTCTCGGGGTTGAGCTTGAGTTGGATTTTGCGCAGATTCGCAAAAGTTTCTTCTAAATCTTGAACCAGGGTTGACCTATCCTTGCTCTTGACCACTATGTCATCCATGTATGCTTCAACATTTCTATGAATCTGTGGCTCAAAAGCAGTGTGGACTACCCTTGCAAATGTTGAACCAGCATTCTTCAATCCGAAAGGCATGCGTATGAAGCAATAAGTGCCACATGGAGTAATGAATGCGGTCTTCTCTTCATCTTCCTCAGCCATGAAAATCTGGTGGTATCCTGAGTATGCATCAAGAAACGAAAGCAAATCGCACCCGGCGGTGGAGTCAACAATCTGGTCAATGCGCGGCAAGGGAAATGGATCCTTGGGACAAGCTTTATTCACATCGGTGAAGTCTATACAAAGCCTCCACTTCCCATTTGCTTTACGCACGACAACAGGATTGGCCAACCACGTGGGATGGAGCACACCTCTGACAAGGCCTGCCGCTTCCAGCTTCATGATTTCTTCTGCGATAAACTCTTGACGCTCCACTGCTTGTTTCCTAACTTTCTGCTTGACGGGCCGCGCATGAGGACAAACGGCAAGCTTGTGCTCAATCATTTTCCTGGGAACACCGGGGATGTCAGATGGTTGCCATGCAAACACGTCGACGTTCGCCCGCAGGAAAGCAACGAGCGCGCTTTCCTATTTAGGATCAAGCGTGGCACTGATGGTGAAAGTACCACCAGCGCCGTCCTCCTTGGCGGACACCTTCTTGGTTGCTGGCGGAGCTGCCATCGCCTTCTTACACTTGCCGGTGGAGCTCGATGGTGCGTCCTCGACGGCAGCGCAGCACTCCGAAGAGGTGCGTTTGCCGGGGTGGGCCCCAGAGCTCTTGCCGGACTTCGTCTTCTTCCCCCCGGGAGCTTTAGCGGCAAGTGTCTTGCTGTCTGTTGCGGCTGCTGCATCCCGGTAAATCTTGTCGGCACAGATAAGGGCATCCTTCTTGTCGCCAGGGACAGAGATGACGCTTATCGGGCCTGGCATCTTGAGCATGTTGTAGGCGTAGTGAGAGGCTGCCATGAACTTGGCGAGCGCTGGACGGCCAAGTATTCCATTGTAAGGCAATGGAATATCGGCAACATCGAAAGTTATCCTCTCAGTCCTGAAGTTCAGCTCTCCGTCAAATGTCACTGGCAGTGTGATCTTCCCCTTCGGCTTGCTCCTTCCCGGGTTGATCACTTGGAATGTGCCGGTTTCTTCGAGCTCGCTGTCGGGGATCTGGAGTTTCCGGACCACAGCGGAGGAGATCAAGTTCAAGCCGGCCCCGCCGTTAACTAACATCTTGGTGACTTTGAGGTTGCGAATGGTTGGTGAAACCAACATCGGCAAACACCCGACCGCAGTGGTGCGATCAGGGTGGTCCTCAATGTCGAAGATGATAGGCGTGCTGGACCACTTCAGAAGTTTGCGTGACTCGACGGGTGGCTCTGCTGCATTAACTTCCCGCACCCACTGCTTGAGTTGGCGGTGGGAAGTATGCAGAGAGGCACCACCGTCAATGCACAGAACCTCCGTGGCCTTCTGGAACTCCTGCTCGATGTTCTCTCCATCATCCATGTCTTCGTCTTCATCGTCATCTTCTTCTTTGTCGCGGCCGCGGGGAGGTCTGTCTCCTTGCCGCTGCTTGGCCTTGCTGCGGTGTCCTCCCCGGCGGTTGAATGGCCGCTTCTTGCCTGATCCGCCATCACCTCCCTGGGCTTTCTCCTTGTCGCGTCGCTCGTACTCAGCCTTTTGCTGCTCGATGAGGTACTCGACCCTCTTGCAGTTCTGGAGGTCGTGGCCCTTGGTGCGGTGGATCTTGCAGTATTGCTTGTCGGAGCCGTCCTGCTTGTCGGCGGCTGCCACAGTTTGGCAGTTGGTGCACGCGGCAGTCTCCTTGCCGGAGCTACCAGCCTGGGCTTTCTTGGCGCCAGCCTCCTTGCCGGACTGCTCAACGACTAACACTTCCTTGTTCTTCTTCTTCCTGTTGCCCCGCCACCGGCTTTTCTTTGCCGGGGCAGCATCCTCACTGTCGGATCCCCCTGCTCCTGTATCCTCTCCGGGGAGTTTCCTCCCCTCCTCAGCGCGTGCGCACTTGTCGGCCAGGGCGTACAGCTCGCTGACGTCCCTGATCTTGCACATCGCCATCTCCTCCCTCATCCGGCGGTTACGCACGTTCTGATGGAACGCGCTAATAACCGCGGCAGGGTGGACGTCCGGGATGTTGTGCTGGACGCGGCTGAACCTCTGGATATATTTACGCAGGGGCTCTCCTTCCTTCTGGGCGAGTATGTGAAGGTCACTCTCCTGGCCATGGGGCTTGTGGCCACCTGTGAAGGCGCCGACAAACTGGTGGCACAGGTCAGCCCAAGAAGAAATGGAGTTCTCTAGCAAGTGCATGAGCCAAGATCTGACGTTTGGCTTGAGCACTAGCGGGAAGTAATTGGCGAGTATCTTCTCGTCTCGTCCCCCGGCAGCCTGCACCGCGATGGTGTAGATGCTGAGCAACTCCGACGGATGTGTTTTGCCGTCGTACTTCTCGGGTACGTCGGGCTTGAAGTTCTTCATGCTGGGCCACTGGACTTGCCACAGCTCACGAGTGAATGCAGGGCAGCCTGCCGCGTACGGTAGGTCGCCTGGTCCCCCTGGCGCTTGCATGTCAACAGTGGGCCCAGCGCGCTGGTCAGATTGACGTCGCGCTTCTCTCTGACGCTCGATGCGGGTTCGAGCGTCCTCTTGTTGTCGATCGTCGAGAACTTGGCGCTGATCGCGACGAGCTCGCGGATCTGATGACGCAGTGGAGTCATCGTCGATGTTGATCCGGCAAGCCAGCGATCTTGGCCTCCTTGGCGGGGAGTGCACGGTGGTTGCACCCCCGGCTGTCTTGTCGCCATCGGCCCGCGCCTAGCTGACTTGCCGCAACCGTGACGCGCTCGGCTGCTGCGGGGTGTCGCCGTTGGCGAAGGCGATGAGACTTTGGATGGTGGCCCTCCAGTCGTCGGCCTTGTCTGCCGCTGGAGGGAAATCGAGGAGCAGTTGAGCTCGTGCTAGAGCTTCTGCTGGAGTGGCGGGTAACGGTGGCGAGCGGTGCGAGGAGCGGGATATGCTCGGACTTCTAACTGCGTTAAAAGGAGCAGCATCCCGTCCCGGCAACCGTGCCTTGCTCGTGCCAGCATGTTGGTATGTATGCTGGCCTTGAGCATCCCGAGATCCGCCAGCTTGGCCTTGGCCCAGCAAGCGTATGGTACCTTGAGTACCACGTCGCTGCCGGTCCCGCGCTTCCTGAGATGGGCGCGGTGCGTGTACGGACGCCGAGGCCTTGGAGTGCGCTCGGTAGTCCGTCTTGTCCTTGGACTTGGCGGCGCCGTGAGTTTCCTCGCCGACGTCCGTCCTTCCACCGGCGTCTACCCCACCAGCCGTTGGCTCCGGCGGTGGCGGGATCGACGCGGACCGGCCTGCTGCCTCCGAAGCCTTCTTCTTCGGTGGCATGTCGATGGAGTCGATGAAGTTGATGAAGTTGGTGAAGATCTAGCTCGCGTGGATGCCGGATCAGGTTCACACAACCTCGACGCACCCCTACCTGACGCGCCAAAGATGTCGGGGAAACTGATCGCCCACGAACACCTATGGGACCGGAGCCCCTTTTCGGTACGGCAAAGGGCGGAGGATGCACAAAGAGCAGATCGAGGCGAGCACGCGAGCAGTTTACCCAGGTTCGGGCCGCACGGATGCGTAAAACCCTACTCCTGCTGTGGTTTGTTATTGAGTTCTTGGCTCGGGAGCGAGGAGAGCAACAGTACACTCTAACCGCTAACTAGACCGAGCGTGGAGAATGATCGATGATCGGAACCCCCTCTACGTTGCGGATGGGCCTCCTTTTATAGGTCAAAGGGGTCACCGACAGGTGGCAACACAGTTGGGGTTAAAAATATAGAAAAAAAGTGGTAGTTGGAACAGTGTTTGCATAGTGCTCTATACCTAATTCTGACGACACGGGACAAGGGCATTGAATGCCCGTCGCCGTCGCCCCAAACAGTGCAAAAAGTGGCCGTCAGGGGCGCCTCCGTTTGCCATGACGGTAGCCTCGTCATCGCAGCTTGCCACCGTGTTCCCCTGGCTGCACAGCCTTCCGCCACGTGCGCCTGGGAGGGTCCCAGGGCGACACGTGGGTGGATGAGCTGGAGCGTGGGCACTGAGTGGAAGCTTGCCGCGGCAAGTGCCTTGCCGCGGTCGCTATCTTGTCGCGCCTGGGAACTTGTCGCTCACCGGGCCTTGCCGGGACGCGTGGCGCATCGCGGCAAGTTCTCTTCAGGTGCCTTCAGTCGGCCTTCCCGACAAGCTCCTCTTGCCAGGGCCTTGTACCTTGAGTGATTTTGTGCCTTGGGTAGCCTCCCCGGCAAGCTCCTCTTGCCAAGGTCTTGTTTCTTTGACTTGAATACTTTGTTCTTGAATGGCCCCAAGGGGACCTCGGAGGGTTTCGGCGGTCGCCTGGCTGGCCTTGCTGCGGGACGCTGCAACTGCCCGTGCACAAATTCGGGATACTAGGGTACCCCTACTCTAGTACACCGACATTTAGCGATTGCTAAGGCGCAACGTCGTGCATGTTTGTAGTCGGATCTTCAAAGTCATATCCACCAAATCGATAGTTATCACCTCATCGAAAGATCGGGCCCCTTGCCTCTATCAAGTGGTATCAGTTTTCAGGTTGCTCGGTGAGAATTTCCTGTTTTCCCTAGATTAGATTTATTTTTCTTACCTATTTTCCAAGGAAAAACCACAAAAAAGGTTAGATCTATTCATCATTTGTCCAAGCCAGTCTGAGCCTTTGCAATTTTCTTTTCATTGTTTGCATTATTGAATTATCGGTTGCATCGTCGTGTCGAGTTGCTGGTCTTAGAGTCTAGTTTGTTAGAGTTTCGAGTTCTGTTCACATTAGTCACGTCGCCGCTGCATCGTTATCCCTTCCGCTGTCCACCACCTCATCCATCAATTTCTACCTCGTGCTACCCATCATTCATTGTCACAATCATAGTTGAAGTCGTTCGCATCTTTGCTGGATCCAATCTGCATCTTATCTAGTTTGTCTTGGAAAGAGGGAGAAACAAAAAAAAAGACAGAGAAAAAAAAGTATAAAAAAAAGAGGAGAGAAAGGAAAAGAAGAAAAAGTGTGAGAGAAAAAAAAGAAAAAGAAAAAGAAGGAAAAGAAAGTTGGAGAGAGTGTTGTTGTATATTCTGCTTGGTAGTTGTTTTCATCATTATCTTTACTGCCGTTTGAAAGTGCAACTAATCCCCGGGTGGTTTTGGTAATTAATAACAACATATATATCATTGAACTAATATTCACTTGAGAATCATTTCAGAAAAGTTCGATGATATGGGTATGGAAATGTCTGAAGAAGTGGACCCCTCAAAATGCTAAGACAAGCATTGGCAAAAGCTCAAGACTCTATTTTTTGGTTTAGTGATCAAAGATCACATTGAGTCCATAGGAAAAGCCAATACTATTAAAAGGGGATGAGGTTGTGTTAATGTTCTTGTTGCTCAAGTGCTTGGTGATCTAGCTCCCTCAACTATCAGCACTCTTCACTTATCAACACACTCATAAGTAATCTCGGTCAAACCGATTCTGCAAACTCAGTCCCACCGAGATGAACCACTTCAGCTATTTCCCCAAACCCTAATTTCTCGGTCCATCCGATTCTGATTTTCGGTCTCACCGAAAATGGTCTGCCAACCTTCTGTAACCAATTTACAGCATTTCGGAATATCCGAGTTGTTGTTTTCGGTCACACCGAGATGGCAAACCCTAACCTTTGACTCACTTCGGACACACCGAGATGGTATTTTCGGTCCCACCGAAAATCCCAACGTTCACTATATTTGAACTTTCGGTCTGACCGAGTTTTAACTTCGGTCTCACCGAGATTGATCAAATGTGTGTGTAACGGTTGGATTTTGTGTGGAGGCTATATATACCCCTCCACCCCCTCCTCATTCGTGAGGAGAGCCATCAGAAAGTACCACCACTTCTACCACACACTTTCTGAGAAGTGAACCACCTACCCTTGTGTTGAGATCAAGCCATTCCATTCCTACCATATGAAACTTGATCTCTAGCCTTCCCAAGTTGCTTTCCACTCAAATCTTTCTTCCACCACAGCCATATCAGTGAGGAGATTGAGTGTTGGGGAGATTATCATCTGAAGCACAAGAGCAAGGAGTTCATCATCATCAACACCGTCTATTACCTTTTGGGGGGTGGTGCCTCCTAGATTGGTTAGGTGTCGCTTGGGAGCCTCCGTCTTTGAGATGTGGAGTTGAACCAAGAAGTTTGTAAGGGCAAGGAGATCGCCTACTTCGTGAAGATCTACCCCGAGTAAGGCTAGTCCTCCGTGGGCGTAGGCCGTGATGGAATAGACAAGGTTGCTTCTTCGTGGACCCTTCGTGGGTGGAGCCCTCCGTGGACTCGCGCAGCCGTTACCCTCCGTGGGTTGAAGTCTCCATCAACGTGGATGTACGATAGCACCACCTATCGGAACCACGACAAAAATCTCCGTGTCACCAAACTGCGTTTGATCTTCTCCACCTCTCTTTTACATGTGCAATTTACTTTTCGCTGCTTATACTCTAGAATTGCATGTGTAGGGTGATACTTGAATTGATCTTAATTGTGAAACTGCCAAAAACATTGCATGATCTAAAGGCAGATTTTTTATATTGTCAAGTAGTCTAATCACCCCCCCTCTAGACCTACTTTCGATCCTACAAGTGGTATCAGAGCTTTGGTCTCCATTGCCTTGGTTTCCATTGCATTGGACTCCATAAGCTTGGTTTCACAACCTAGGAGAGTATGGCGTCTAGTGAGGGTAATTATCGTAGAGGTCCTTACTTTGATGGTACAAATTTTGCTAGTTGGAAGCATAAAATGAAAATGCATATTCTTGGTCATAACCCAGCCGCATGGGGCATTATTTGTGTTGGTATGCAAGGTGATTTCTTTGAAGAAGGAAAAGTTCCGGATCGCGAAGCTACACCCGAAGAGTTGCGGATGTTGCAAAACAATGCTCAAGCTTGTGACATTCTATTCAATGCCTTGTGTCCCGAAGAGTTCAACAAAATCAGCCGTCTTGAGAATGCTAAAGAGATTTGGGATACTTTGGTTGAAATGCACGAAGGTACTGAATCTGTGAAGGAATCAAAGCTAGATATTCTTCAAGGTCAACTTGACAAGTTCAAGATGAAGGATGGTGAAGGAGTCGCTGAAATGTACTCTAGGCTTGCTCTCATCACAAATGAGATTGCCGGCTTAGGAAGCGAAGAAATGACCGACCGATTCATCATTAAGAAGATTCTCAGAGCTTTGGATGGAAAGTATGACACCGTGTGCACTTTGATCCAAATGATGCCAAACTACAAGACTCTCAAGCCAACTGAAGTCATTGGAAGAATTGTTGCTCATGAGATGACACTTAAGGATAAGGAAGAGCTTCACAACAAGTCAAGTGGTGCTTACAAAGCTACAAGTGATGCTCCTACTACCTCAAGTGACAAGCTAGTTTCCAATGAAGAGATAAGCCTAATGGTCAAGAACTTCAACAAGTTCTACAAGAATAGAGGCAAAGAAAGAAGCTCAAAGTCTAGATCATATAATGAAAAGAGATCTTCTAGCCGTGATCGAAACTGCTACAATTGTGGAAGACCCGGACACTTCTCAAACGAGTGTACGACTCCCCACAAGAGAAGAGAAGAATCTCCAAGAAGAAGAGCAAGAGATGAGTCACCTCAGAGAGAGAGAAGGAGTAGAGATGATCGTTATGAACGAAGACCCTCTCGGAGAAGCAAGGATTCGGAGAGGAAAGACAAGTCATCAAGGAGCTACACAAGAAGAAGACATCAAGCTCATGTTGGTGAATGGGTCTCCGGCTCTGACTCTGACAATCAATCCGATGGAAGCTATCACTCCGACTCCGACTATAGTCAAGATGAAGGTGTTGCCGGACTTGCACTAGTATCCTCCAACTCCAACTCCTACGACTTATTTGATTCACCAAATGAGGGAATTGGAAGATGCTTCATGGCTAAAGGCCCCAAGGTAACACACCCTGAATTCATTGACTTTGATAGTGATGAGGATGACTTGCTTGGTGAAGATGAGCTCTTGCATGATAAATCTAGTGAGCTTAGTAATGATGAAAATGCTAGTAGTCTTTATAGTCGAGAAGAGTCGAATGACAATGCTATGAAGGAGATTGAGCGTCTAACTAAAGAACTAAACAATCTTAAGTTAGCTCATGAAACAACTCAAGAAGATCATAGAGAGCTCCTAAGATCTCATGAGAAGCTACGCTTCGAGAAGCTCACTCTAGAGCAAGAACATGAGTTTCTAAAAGCGATCAATGACGATCTTCGAAAGAAGAGTTCTTCATATCTTGCCAAACGACTTCTCTTGTCTAATTTCTTACCACCTATTAAGACTAAGCATGACAAGCATAAGAAAAATTCTTCCTCTAGTAGTAACAATAACAATGTTAAATCCAATATTGTTGCTTCTAGTAGTTCTCTTGATTCCACTAACAATGTTTCAAGCCAAGTTACACTTGAGCAAGAAAATAGCTTATTGAAGGAAATCATAGAGAAAGGTGTCTACAAGAGTCTTGCCGGAAGCAAGAACTTTGAGGAGATTGTTCGCAAACAAGGAAGACACCGGAAGAATCAAGGGATTGGTTTTGAGCGAAGGTTCAACGCCAAAGGTGTTGAGTGGGAAGAAGGTCAATACCCTACTCCACAGTTTGTCTCACAAAAGGAGAAGTATGATCCTACTTATTCCAATGTGGAACAAGCTCAAGATGACCTTCCACCACAAGACCACAAGCTAAAGGCCAAGGACAAGCTTCAAGAGGAGATTGATGCATTCATTGAAGCACCTCAAGCCATGGTCAAGTGGGTTCCCAAGGACACATCAAGTTCTACTTCGTCAAGCTCAACTACAACACCAAGGATTCCCATCAATATGATGTGGATCCCAAAGAAGAAGAACTAGTAGGTTCTTGAGGGTGACTCCGCCAACAAACTTCACTCATATTCTTTTTGGCAAGAACTTGTGCAATCAACTTCCACATCATGCACTTGTTCATGGAGTCACAAACCCTCTTGTTGGTAAGTCAAGGGACAAGGTAATCATTGCTTTCATGGACATCATCTTTTTGTGTACTTCACTCTATGTCTATGGATATTCTTGTTTGTTCCTTGTGGGACTAACCCATGTAGGTATTGAAAGTGCCCTAATCCAAAGGATTGCTCCCAACTCTTGATGATCTACATCAACATTGAGCATCCACATCTTCAACATCTACATGAAGTCTTCTACGACAACCCAAGGTTAGTTTGACCCTTTAAAAGGGGTTCTCACATCTAGGGGGAGCTTTGTTCTAAAAATTGAGCTAAAGCATCTCCAAGTGATGTGAACACATAAATGCTTTATGTAAAAGTGGTAACCCCACTTGTGCTTAAACGATGAGTATGACCTATGATCAAATGTTCTCATTTGGCTCCTAAGTCAATATACTCATATATAGATGACCTAGTCATCGACAAATTGTGTGCTAGTAGCTAGAGTGATTGGTTGTGCATGTTTGACACATATTTCAGTTGCTATCTTATTGTGTGAGCATGTTGAATGCATGATTTAATCCATTCAAGGACATCCATTTGTTGTTTTGATTGTTTTGATTTTTCTGGCCAAATGGATGGACAAGAATGCCTAAGCACCTTCCCTAGCTATCTATGCTTTCTTGTCTCAAAATTCTATTCATGCTCATATCACAACTTTGAACAAGTCTTTTTCGGACAGTCCGAGTGAGGAGCACTCGGAACCACCGATTCGTCTAAGGCTGACTTCCAAAACCTTCTAAGTCCATTTCGGTCTGACCGGTTTCTCAATCTCGGTCCAACCGAAACGCTTAGACTGATCTAGGTTTCATCTCGGTGAAACCGAGTTCAAACTCTCGGTCTGACCGATATGCGTAACTGCACAGCAGTTATACATCTCGGTGACACCGAGTTTTTCAACTCGGTCCCACCGACAGCACGGGGTTATATATACCTGAGGGGCTGCGCGCGATTTCTTTCTTCAAACCGTTCGCCCCCAAGACCCCTGCTGCCGCCGCCCTGGTCTACGGATCGTCGCCTTCGTCGCCTGTGCGCCCTCGCCGCAGGTCTCCGCCGCCGTCAACGGTAATCATCTCCACCGTTGCCGCCGTAGAGGGACACCACCAAGTTAGGGTGTGTCCCGATCCCTTTTCGTGCTCCACTTCCGATTCTTGCACAATAGGTTGCCATGATTCAATCCATGTTTGATATGTTCCCCATACAGTAGTTCAGATCTTCTAGTCTCGAGGAAAATTCTTAGGTTTAGGTTTCCACGGAATGCATCTCGGTGAAGCCGATTTTGAAAATCGGAATGACCGATTTGGCCTCTGGCCATTGCACTGCATAGCTCGGTTTAACCGAGTTGTGCCAATCGGAACGACCGAAAAGTAGTTTCAGTGAAACCCTAAGTTTTCGGTAGGACCGAAACCCATTTCGGTCTGACCGAAAGTGGTGTGTAGGTTTCTGTTGAGCACTTCGGTTGCACCGAAACCTGAAATCGGTTTGACTGAAATATATTCTGTGAAAACTCAAAACTAAGTTTTGAACTCATTTTTTTTGCAAAAACCTCTGCAGTTGTGATAACTCTTCTACTCTGCCTATACCTTATCTTTTCACAGGTTTTTCAGCCATGTCAGATGTCAGTGACAGCCAGAACAGGTCTGAATCACCGTTTGCTGAAATTCCAGAGGCAGACACAAGTCCTGCGAGCAGCTCTAGTGATGATGGTGAGAGGAGCACCCCTAGTGGTTTGCCTCCTGCAGCCACCAGAACAAGGAAGAAGAGAACTTCTGATGATGAGGACTCCGACTTTGTTGCTGAGGAAGTTACCTCCAAGCCCAAGAGGAATGTGGTTGCCAAAGAGCACCAAGGGCAGCAGCCAAGGAAAGGCACAAGCAAAGTGAAGCAGTCAGCAGTTGCTAAGAAGCTCAACTTGGAAGAGCCTGCTGCAAGCAAGGTGAAGAAGACTTCCAAAAGGAAGAGGGTAGTATATGCTGAACCTCAGGATGATGCTGAAGAAGAAGAAGAAGAAGAAGCACCCCAGCCTCCTCCTCAGAAAGCTAAGTTCATGGGTGATGCTATTCGGGCTCAAGCCTCTTCTAAGCCCAAGAAGCCTGCTCCAGTCAAGGCAGCTCCAGCCAAGCCCAAGAGAACAACCAGAAGCATTCCAGCTTCTGAGAAGAACAAAGGTGAGATGCCACCGTCTGAATCAGATGAAGAGCATGTGTTGCTTAAGCTCCGTCCCAAGTTGCCACTCCACAATGATGCTCATCCTCAAGCTGAGGACATGAAGGCAAGAAAGGACAAAGGTCTCAGGCTATGGAGACAGTCTGATCCATATGCCGTAAGGAGAAGGACTGCTGTGGACCCCAGATTCCACACCAGAGAGCAGCAGGATTTCTATGAGACCGTGCTAATGGATAAGAAGCCCATTGTTGCTGACACCAGGTATGTTGACTGGAAGTACATTGACAGTGAAGAGCACCGGGACTTCTTTCCCCATGTGCATGAGAGCTTTACTGCATGTGGAGTTGCTGACTTTGTGGGTCAAGAGCTGACAGCCTGGAATGACGAGATGATCATGCAGTTCTATGCCACTGCCCACTTCTACCCTGATGGCAAGATCACCTGGATGACTGAAGGTCAACGGTTTTCTTCGACTGTTGAAGAATGGGCAGAACTTCTGAACGCTCCAGTGCAGAGAGAGGACGACATTGATGTCTATGGGATTCCTAAGAAGAGTCATGATTCCATGAAGAATATGTACAAGGAGATCCCAGCTGCTGATTTGGAAGGATGGAAGCTTGGCTCAGTGTATTATCTCCAGGCAGGTCTGACCACCACTAACACTATTCTGAGGCATACATTGATGCCTAAGTCAGGAGACCACCGGATGATACGAGGCTATTCTATCAACATGCTGCACATTCTCGATGAGAAGGCACCTTTTAAGGTGATGGACTTGATGGTAGAGACCATTAAGAGGACTGCAGCTGACCAGAAGAGGTCGTGTGGGTTTGCACCGCAGATACAGATGCTCATCAACGCCAAGTTTGGCACGGGCAAATTCATGTTGGATAGGAAGCACTTGCCACTGCAGCCAGAGCATGAGGAAAACGTAGTTGTGATGGATGAAGAGGATCCTACCTCAGTTGAAGGACAAGCCAAAATCGAAGCTGCAAAGAAGGCTAAAGCTGACAAAGAGGCAGCAGCAACAGCAGCTAAGCCAAAGAGCTTTGGAGAACAAATTCTTGAAGCTACCCAAAGGATTGAACAACGTCTGGCCAGCATTGAGCAATCTCAGGAGAGCCTTGAGAGGATTGTCGAGGACAAGATCCACGCTCTGGACGTGAAGCTGACTGAGATTCAGGTGTCTGTCAACAAGCTTGAGGCAGACATGGAGGAGACTAGGCAGGAGAGAGCAGAGCTTATGCAGGATGATCTAGTCCAGGACTCTCATCGCCAGACTGCTCAGATTCCCAGAGGATCCAGATCTGCAGCTATCCCAGTGACAGACTCCAGGGCTACCACTTCAGCACCAGCTACAGCTCCAGCAGTTCCTCCAGCTCCAGCATCCACTCCTCCACCGCAGACTTCAGCAGAAGTCTTCGCAGATGCAGCTATCTCTACACCGACATCTACCCAGACGGGAGCCGCCAGCAGAGCCCGCAGTGACGTTTAGCTCTATACCTTTTCGAACTTTTTGGTAACTTGTTGCCAAAGGGGGAGAAATTGTTATAGATCATAGGGCTTCGAGAGAGAGAGTGCTCTTTCGTCTTTCGTTCTTTTGCCGGTTTTTCGTTGAGATACATTGGTTTCTTTTGGTTCCTGATACTTTATGTGTGCTTACTACCACGTTTGATGCTACCTTAATGAGTGCTTAGTCATACTATGCTTAATGTGTGCTTATTGCTTATCTTATGCTATTCCTCTTTGTATGGCTATTTACTCTTGTCTTGGTGATTGAGTGCATGTTATTCATTCTTATCATTTTGTGCGCTCCACCAAGATGTATGTGACATGGAAGAGTGACCCATAATCCTAATCGATTGTGCATTTGCATTCAAACGCAAATTTTAAATAATGCACAAATTTAGGGGGAGCTCTTGTTTATCACATACTTCTCAAAGCGACGATATTATTCCTTGATTATATCCTTTGTCGAAGCTTTGATCTATATGTTGTCATCAATTACCAAAAAGGGGGAGATTGAAAGTGCAACTAATCCCCGGGTGGTTTTGGTAATTAATAACAACATATATATCATTGAACTAATATTCACTTGAGAATCATTTCAGAAAAGTTCGATGATATGGGTATGGAAATGTCTGAAGAAGTGGACCCCTCAAAATGCTAAGACAAGCATTGGCAAAAGCTCAAGACTCTATTTTTTGGTTTAGTGATCAAAGATCACATTGAGTCCATAGGAAAAGCCAATACTATTAAAAGGGGATGAGGTTG
This sequence comes from Secale cereale, assembly GCA_902687465.1. Taxonomy (NCBI): domain Eukaryota; kingdom Viridiplantae; phylum Streptophyta; class Magnoliopsida; order Poales; family Poaceae; genus Secale; species Secale cereale. Next base: position 375,164,639 of record LR738713.1, read on the forward strand.
TGTTAATGTTCTTGTTGCTCAAGTGCTTGGTGATCTAGCTCCCTCAACTATCAGCACTCTTCACTTATCAACACACTCATAAGTAATCTCGGTCAAACCGATTCTGCAAACTCAGTCCCACCGAGATGAAACACTTCAGCTATTTCCCCAAACCCTAATTTCTCGGTCCATCCGATTCTGATTTTCGGTCTCACCGAAAATGGTCTGCCAACCTTCTGTAACCAATTGATAGCATTTCGGAATATCCGAGTTGTTGTTTTTGGTCACACCGAGATGGCAAACCCTAACCTTTGACTCACTTCGGACACACCGAGATGGTATTTTCGGTCCCACCGAAAATCCCAACGTTCACTATATTTGAACTTTCGGTCTGACCGAGTTTTAACTTCGGTCTCACCGAGATTGATCAAATGTGTGTGTAACGGTTGGATTTTGTGTGGAGGCTATATATACCCCTCCACCCCCTCCTCATTCGTGAGGAGAGCCATCAGAAAGTACCACCACTTCTACCACACACTTTCTGAGAAGTGAACCACCTACCCTTGTGTTGAGATCAAGCCATTCCATTCCTACCATATGAAACTTGATCTCTAGCCTTCCCAAGTTGCTTTCCACTCAAATCTTTCTTCCACCACAGCCATATCAGTGAGGAGAGTTGAGTGTTGGGGAGATTATCATCTGAAGCACAAGAGCAAGGAGTTCATCATCATCAACACCGTCTATTACCTTTTGGGGGTGGTGCCTCCTAGATTGGTTAGGTGTCGCTTGGGAGCCTCCGTCTTTGAGATGTGGAGTTGAACCAAGAAGTTTGTAAGGGCAAGGAGATCGCCTACTTCGTGAAGATCTACCCCGAGTAAGGCTAGTCCTCCGTGGGCGTAGGCCGTGATGGAATAGACAAGGTTGCTTCTTCGTGGACCCTTCGTGGGTGGAGCCCTCCGTGGACTCGCGCAGCCGTTACCCTCCGTGGGTTGAAGTCTCCATCAACGTGGATGTACGATAGCACCACCTATCGGAACCACGACAAAAATCTCCGTGTCACCAAACTGCGTTTGATCTTCTCCACCTCTCTTTTACATGTGCAATTTACTTTCCGCTGCTTATACTCTAGAATTGCATGTGTAGGGTGATACTTGAATTGATCTTAATTGTGAAACTGCCAAAAACATTGCATGATCTAAAGGCAGATTTTTTATATTGTCAAGTAGTCTAATCACCCCCCTCTAGACCTACTTTCGATCCTACACCGTTGTGATCTTCACTTATATCGTGCTGTCCAGAGCTACTTCGTATCCTTTATGATGCTAGTTGTGCTACACCGTGACCTCATTAGTGTTCTAGGCTCGCGTCTCTAGTCCGCTCTAGCATAGGACCGGCACAGTACCGTCGTTGAGCGTTTATTCAACATTGCATCTCTAAATTGATTATTGCTAGTCTTTTGCTACCATATATAAAGCCAACCCAGCTCCACATATTTCTACACCGTGTTTACGTACGTTCACCTAGCAATCACTTTACTCAATCTTTGGAGTTATTTGACACCGTTGGTTGCCTATCACCACCTGCTGCATGGTAAGAACTTGTAAGATATTGATATTTGCTTTACTGTGAGCGCTTTACCACCACATCCTAGTAGTTCATAGGAACATTATTCTCGAATTTTGTTTCTTGTTTCTACTAATCATGACAGGTACCGGAGACAGAAGTTCTTGGACGACGGATTCATCTTCACCATCATGAGACATGGGACAACACACACAAGCACATGGTCAGGTTATTTCTTTACCGTCATTTGAGGGTAGATTTAATCCTGCTATTTATCTAGCTTGGGAGCTTGAAGTAGAAAAAGTTTCTAGTCACCATCATTTTTCTGAACTTGAGAGAGTACAAGCTGCCACTAGAGTATTTACTGGTTTTGCTTCTGTTTGGTGGAGTGTGCATTTTAAGAAAAATATTGATAACCAACCCACAACTTGGAAAGATTTGAAGGTTGTAATGAGAAAACATTTTTTTCCTCCTTACTATCGCCGTGAATTGCTTCGCAAATTGGAACAATTAAAACAAGGCAGTAACACTGTTCATGCTTACTACCAAGAGTTCAAATCTTATATACATCATTGTGACATAGAAGAATCTGAGGATGATACAATGAATAGATTTTTTGGTGGTTTAACCCATGATATTCACGCGAGATTTCAGTATATTCCTCGTTGCATTACTCGTATGTATGTTCGTGCTTGTACCTTTGAGAGACAAATACAGGAAGATGCATTGTGTGACTACAACAACTACTATTCCAGTTCATGCTCACCACCACTGGTTGGTTCCTCCACCATTGCACCTACTAAAGCAGCCACACCTCTGATTGTGAGCGTGACATCATCTACAGTGTGTGATACATTGTCATCGTCCGTACCTACATCAGCTACGTCTTTGCAACAAGGTAACAGTAAAATCAATGATGATATAACTTCACATGAGGATGATGCATATCTAGTTAATTTGAATACATCATGTATTGAATTACCTGTTGATTTGAGCACACCACCTAGTTTAGATAATCATGTTACTGTCATGAATGCGTCATGTGATCAAACAACTGAAATACCAACAATTTTGAGTGCACCCATTGAATTAACTGTTGATGCAAAAGAATCATGTGAATCGGAGAATAAATCAGATTTGGATAAAATACATTTGAAAATAATTGTGCCAATGTTTAATCATTTTGATATGACCTCTAATCTTGGTGACGATTCTATGTCAAATGACTTATTGCAAGTTTGCTTATTTAAGCATGTTGTAGCATCTGAATTTCATGCAAGTAAGGTTTATTCACCAATGTTGGGATGGTTTAATGATGAACATTGTCAATATTTTGATATGAATAAGAACTTCACTTATTTGTGCAAATTGAGTTGCAATATTTTCATGCCTTCTACTTCTTGTGATAATATTTTGGCTTTATATTTTATGAAGAACGAAAGTTACTCGTCTATACATATGTCATATGTGCAAAAATTAAGGGAAGTAAAAATGGATGACATATACATATACAAAATGTACACCTTGTCTATTTTCTTACCCACATTTCAGATTAAGCAACGCCGAGGACGGCTTTATTTTCAAGAAAGGGAGGATGATGAGGACATGACTACCTTGGATATGACCAAAAATATTGCATACATGTATATTTGTGAGGTGATTTCTAATGCAAGCTATGCAACAATTTATTTATGTCATCCAGGACAAAAATACTTCACGGACTTTTGTGCCATGTCTAATTCCAGGTGAATGGGACATTTGTACAATCCACATATGAAGATAAGGGAAAAAGAGAAGTTTAGGTGCTGTTCAAAAAGTTCTCTCACGTCACTTTTGGGCCAAGAGAAGATAGAGTACAAGTCTCTCACGTTCTGCATCCAGATCCGGACTGCACAGACATACCTAACTCAAAACGGCAAGAACTCCTTCATACGGACTCTGAATTGGGTGTTTCTTTTTTTGTTGGAAACTAGATTTCGTACACTTTCCAACCCAATTGGATTCACCTTCAAATTCGTCCGGGGCGTTGAGATATCGATGAAACAATCTGACACAGCAGAATCCGAGTCAAACTACAAGTCCAAAGGTGTTGCATCACCTCCACTTCGGCCCATGAGCCTTGTACGACCTAGGGTTAGTTTTAGGCTGCCTTGGGACGTCCTTCCACCTCCTTGGCCGCCACCCCTTGCTCCTATATAAGTAAATCCATCTGGTAGTTTTTTCTTCGGGATTTGTTTAGTCAAAAGTTAGCCATTGCAACTTCATGTACTTCGTTTGTGTCCAACGACGAGACCAAGACCGCTTACGGATCCCCACCTTTATCAATACATCATATATATTTGCAATATTCAGATTGCTTTATCATATTCTTGCTTGTTCTTCGATTGCATGCAGGAATAGACCTTTGTGGTCAGGCTGATCGTGCTTCTGACATTGTTAGTAACCCTTGGAGATTGATTTAGCGATTGGTAAGGCGCAACGTTGTGCACGTTTGTAGTCGGATCGTCAAAGTCATATCCACCAAATCGATAGTTATCATCTCATCGAAAGATCGGGCCCCTCGCCTCTATCACTCTTGTGAGAGATTAATGGAACATCCCATTTTGGGGGAGTGATGTGCTTTGTGCACCTCACAATCCTATAAATGTGTGTACATGAGGAATACCATCTAGTATTGATATTACAAGATTATCTAGTCTCTATGTGGTATGTCTTCTCATGAGAAAGTCAAATTCTAAATGTTCCATTAATTATCTCTTGTTGGTTCTCTTTTGCATCTTGGTAAGTTTTTCATTGGTATCACATTATGGGGGAGTAATATTCTATGTGCATATTACAAGCCTAGAAAATGTGTAAATTTGAGATATTGTCACCTAGAGTTGATAGTATAAATTATGTTGTTCCTAAGTGGCATGTTAGCTCTAAAAGTTGCATTTTGCTTGTGTTTGGTGTGAAGATGATGTTGGATATCATTGCTATCTATCACCGGGAATTATTTCCAAATACCTCTTGTCTTTGACAATTGGTAATCATTTATGTGGTGGAAAATATTGATCATCTTTACATTGGCTTTTGGTTTTATTTGTCTTATCTCTTGCCAAGTTTGTGTCAACTCCCTTTTCCTTCCATGCCACTTGTGGATCTCGTGTTTTATTATTTTTGTCGAGTGTTTTCTAGATATAGTGAAAGTGGTGATCCCACCTTGTGCATTTTGTACTCGAATGCAAATTCTCTTTAAATGCACAATTCGTGGGGGGGGGGGCTATCCTATTTTCGATAGAACACTCATCGTGTGATCCATATCAAGTGTGTGTCGATGGAAGGCAAGCCATTTCTTTTTGGTACTTTGTGCCATCATGAAACTTTGTAGATGGGTTGGTTTGTTTGGAACCATCCTCTCTTTTGGGAGTCCGATATCTTTCCTTTTGCGTGTATCAATGGATATCTCATTCCTTGATGTATCTTCTAAGTAAATATCTTCCAAGTGATGATTTCTCCATTCGGTATCCTATTTTCACTTGGTATTTTCTTTTTCATTTCGTTTCGTTTCTTGAAAGTCTTGACCATGCATATTTACTACATGTATTTTCTTTGGCATGCTTTCTTTCTTTAACCGAATATATAGGGGAAAGTCCACCTAGTCTCGATTTGGATGAGATGTGCATGAAATTAATTTTCATATATAATGCACATATGTTTGTGGAGTTTGTCCTATGTATTGGTGTTTCTAACTCTTTGGTCCAAATGAGTTTGGGTACCATTTTGTTCGTGTTGTTGTTCTAGGAACAATTCGATATGCATTGGACGCTCGGCTCATTCAAAAGGATGGTGGTGTCACCATGTGCTTATTGGAGTCAAGCTAGGATGATCAATGAACTACTATCTACCTTCAATTGGTATCTACTACATCCTTCCAATGGTATCTCGGTAACAAGTATCATCATCTACTTCATGCACAAATTTCTTGCATCAACCTTGTGTAGGTTGTATCATGGCATGTATTCATTCTTTCTTGTGATACTTGTTTCCTTTATCAAAGCATCCCAACAATGATCTCTTGTTGCTAGTTGTGATGTCTTTGATGTTCGTGTGGTAGGAATTCATTTGTATACAATAAGACCATATCTAGCCATGTGCTATGCTTTCAAGCAAATATCTTATTGGTATATTTATGACTTCCTTGTGGATATCCTTTTCTTTCCATCGTGTAATTATTTCGTGTGTACATCCTTCTTGTGGATTGATATCATCATGATTTTCATCTACCTAGAATCTTATACACTTGAGAGAAATTACATATCTAGTAGATATCATTTTCTTTCACATCCACCTTGTCTTTCTTATATTACTTCCCTTCGTGGTTATGTGAAAGGATTTATCTTGAGTGCGGATCATATATCGTTGCACCTTGATGCACTCTTGTGTGGTGAAGATATTTTTGTCTCTTGCTTGTCTTGACGAGGCTTTTGCCAATTAATTGGTATCCCTCGTCTTGATAATGCTCTCTTTTTATATCTTCACCACGGGTTGTCACAAGCATAGGTTCTTTATATGCTTATTAGTGGGCTTGTGAACCCATTTGCTAGTTGTGTGTGGGAATGATAGGCCTTGCACCGTGTATCTCATACATTCAAGACTATATTGATGCTTAATGTTCATACATACATTAGTCTTCTCAAAGTGCTTTGCCATGACTCACACACATCATTTTGGTTGAGCCTACTCTTAAGTTGTCTCTTTTATATGATGCTCAACCATTTGTTTGTTGCAAGTGCTAGGCTTTGTTTCCTTTATGCTCACTTGCACTTGGTGTGATTTTCTATTGATTTTTGGGGAGTCATGATCCTATTTTGTGCACTTGGCATCCTAATGAAAATATTCTAAGGAGTGCACAAATTATGGGGAGCTTCACGAGTGTCTTTAGAACACTCCGTTGCTATGACGTGAGGTTCTATTGATCTTGGGGGAGTGACGATCCTATTCTGTGCTCGTTGTATCCAAATACAAAACTAAATTGTGCACAAATCATGGGGAGCTTCTCTAGTTTCTCTAGAACACTCCTTTGCTCTTATCATAATATCTTTTATTCATTTGGCATGTAGGATCATTGGTCTAGTTGGGTCAATTGGTATCTTTTGATAGCTTGATTCTATTGGTATCCTTTGATTGCTTGATTGCGTGTTTTTCTCCCTTTGTGGCATAACATTCTTTTGCAATCTTTGGGCCTCAATATAGTTTGTCTTCCTCCAAGTATTACAGTTGGATATATGTATTGCATTCCACTCTCTATTTTGGGGAATACGCAATTTATGGAGGAACATAATTTATATTGGCCTTCTAAGCTATTCGCCCATTTTGGCAATCGATGCCAATGGGGGAGAAGTTTCAGAGAGATTAGTTTTGTGAGGAAATTTAGAGAGTTGTCTCTTCTCTCTTCTTGCTTTGGTTTTGTTCCTAAGCTTTTGCATCTCATGCGCAGACATTATTGTTGCATGGTATGGTGATGCATAATTCCTTATATAAACTCTCTTGAAAGTGATTGTCATCAATTACCAAAATGGGGGAGATTGAAAGAACATGCGGTGCCCCCATGTTTGGTTTTGGTAATTGATGACAATCTCTACGGACTAATGGTTGCCTTGAGTTATATTTGAAGGGTTTGTCCATAGGCTTTTCTTGGAGTTCATTTGTTGGTTTCAAGGAGAGTTTGTGATGACCAAGGTGCTATTAAGGAATTATCCAAAGATTGGTCTTATGGGTGTTGAGCTTATTGCAAGCATGTCTTGAAGAAGAAGAGTTTGTGATCATTCATGTTTACCTTCAAGACATCATCCAAATGAAGAGAGTTGGAAAGATTCAAGGTTGATCAAAACTAAGTCAAACAATGAATCAAGTTGATCAACACACAAAGTGTAGAAGATGTACCGAGAGGGATCAAGCAATCCCATGGCATAGTAAGCATTGTCAATCACGCTTTGTGTACTAACCCATGGTCTTCGTGAGAGTTCTTTGTGGGGTTAGGTTGTGGTGTGCAAGTTCAAGTGGAGCATCACGAAGAGATCAAGTGCTTGAAGCTTGCCGTCCATTGTGGTGACAATGGACTCGTGAAGATATGCCGAAGAGTGGCTCACCCATAGTGGAGTATGGGGGAGCAATCTACTAGTCTTCACCGAGACAACGCAATCAAGAAAGGTGGTCCAACTTGAGGAAGTAAAGATCATCTACATCTAGCTCAAGTCGACTTTGTTCAAAGCAGAGGTTTTCCCTTGATAGGTTTTCCATTTTACCGGTCTCGTGGTGGTAGTTGGGAGACCGGGTCATAGGATCGTTTGCCGTACTATCAAGGGGGGCTCTCAAGTTGGTAGCTTGATCGTATCGTTAGTAGAGAGCTCAAACCATTGCATCCTTGCATCATGTTTCTTGGTTCTTGTTTGGTTCTCTTTGTGAGTCTTAGAGCTTGTGGTCATCTTGATGACAAGCTTGAGTTCATCGAAAACGGAGTTCACATGCGTCTTCTATGATGTTTTCGGTGTTGGAGGTTTTACCGGTCTTATCCGAGGAAGGGTTCTCACCATTTTCTTATGGGCATTTTCTAATTTGCTTCGTATTGATATTTCTTTCAAGATTGTGTTAGCTCTTGTCGCTAGCTTTCCAACAAACTTGGTTTCATCGAATTCGGAGTCCGCATGCAAAAGTTGTGGCAGTTTTGGTGTTCTGAAAAGGCTGCAGCGGTACTACTGTGGCTCCTACATCGGTAGTACCGCTCCGGACCAAGAACTCGTCCCAAGTTCTGCGGTGGTAGGCTCGGATGTAATTTTTTAGTACCGCTCGCAAGCAGTAGTACCGCTATCCTTAGCAGTAGTACCGCTACCCCTAGCGGTAGTACCGTGAGGTCAAGCGGTACTACCGCTCCGATGGTTCTTCTGGCCTTTTTGCCTCCTCGCTGTTGTTTTTCAAAGGGGTACTACTGCCCTAGCGGTAGTACCGCTCTGTGCGAGCTGTGAGCATAACAGTTGGATTTTTTCCCACCTATAAAAGGGGGTCTTCTTCCCCAATGAACCTTATCTCTTGAGCTCGTGTTCTTCCCCCATTGTTGACCTTCTTCGAGCTTTCTATCTCTCAATCCCTCCCTAGATTCTTGCTAGTTTTTGGGGGAAAAGAGAGAGGAGATCTAGATCCACATTTCCACCAATCACTTTCTCCTCTAGGTGAGGGGAACCCCTTGGATCTAGATCTTGGAGTTCTTGGTGTTCTCCTTCTTGTTCTTCCTCTCATTTCCCTCCCTAGCATTAGTTGTTTCGATGGGATTTGGGAGAGAAGGACTTGGGCACTCCGTGTGCCCTTGCCATTGCATTTGGTGCATCGGTTTGAGTTCTCCACGGTGATACGTGGAAGTTACAAGTTGAGAATCTTATTACTCTTGGGTGCTTGGTACCCTTGAGCTTGTTCCTCTTGGGTGCTTGGGTGCCCTAGACGGTTGTGGTCACATCGAAACCATATTCCATTGTGGTGAAGCTTCGTGGTGTCGTTGGGGAGATAGCCCCAACCTTGTGGTGTTCGGAGCTCAATCATTGTGGTGCAAAGCTCCGAGCAAGCGTCGGGGTCTCCAATTAGGTTGTGGAGATCGCCCCGAACATTTTGTACGGGTTCGGTGACCGCCCCCAAGGGTTGCCATTTGTACGGGTTCGGTGACCGCCCTCAAGGGTCCCTTAGTGGAATCACGGCATCTTGAATTGTGCGAGGGCGTGAGGAGATTACGGTGGCCCTAGTGGCTTCTTGGGGAGCATTGTGCCTCCACACCGCTCCAAACGGAGATTAGCATCCGCAAGGGTGTGAACTTCGAGATACATCGTCGTCTCCGCGTTCCTCGGTTATCTCTTACCCGAGCCCTTTACTTATGCACTATACTTGGTGATAGCCATATTGTTTCTTGTCATATATCTTGCTATCACCTAGTTGATTATCTTGCTTAGCATAAGTTGTTGGTGCACATAGGTGAGCCTAGTTGTTGTAGGTTTTGTGCTTGACAAATTAACCGCTAGGTTTATTCCGCATTTGTTCAAGCCTAAACCATAATTATTTTAAAGCGCATATTCACCCCCCCTCTAGGCGACATCCACGATCTTTCAGCTGCTATGTACATGCCACCTTATTTCATCTCGTATTCATACACTGTTATACAAGTTCTCATATGGTAGCAATTTCAAGATTGTTATTACATCATAATGAGTTATTACATCATTGGGTGAAAGAACCGCGAATTAGTTTTAAGTGGACTAATCCAACTTGGTCACTTTGGATCCATCCACTTGAATCCAACTGATGGTTCTTTCACCCCAATGATATAATAACTCATCATCATCATCATCATCATAATATCATTAACAACTTATCATCAGAATACATCATTTTCATATAACAACTCCTCATCATCATCGTTTTCGTCCATGAGACATCATATAACAACTCGGGCACTAGTCATAATAACAACTACTCCTCATGTGTCATCATCATAGTACTCATAATCATAATACTAACTAATTGTTCTGAATACCTAGGACCTACTACTCTTCTTTCCTAGGTAAAACACTATAAAACAGATAAACCAGTCCATCTCCATAATGGAGAATGGAGACAAACCTATCTCCAACTTGTGGCTTGCGCACATTCATGTTGTCTCATATTAGTTGCGTGTGTGCATTCATCACTTTGCTCCATTCTTTGATTTTTAGCCTTCCATCATTTGAAGAAATCGAGTATGCACTGTGGTAAGCCTTCGAAGGAGTTGGCCGTAAGCTAACCATATGCACATCCCCTTCGGTAAACATCATGTAGTTAGGCACAACCTCCTTCGGGAGCCCCTGTTGAAAAACGTAAAGTAACATATATAGTTAGCAATGTAGTTTACTTAAGAAGAACGTATGCAGTGAAGTTACCATCATTAACAAAATCTTACCAAGTTTTTGGCAATGAGGTTAGCATAAGGAAATTTATGGACTAGTGGCACGTATCTAGTAAATTTTGGCTGATAGAGTGATTGGTTTTAAAGGCCTCAACATCATCTATGAATGAGACAAGATAACCTATCTCCTCACAATTAAGCTTAGAGTCATAGTTGTAGTATGTCATGTCTACATCCTTCTGAGTATTTTTCGAAGATAAGAAATAAGCTGACAATTATAAATAAATAAGTTTAGTACCAATGAACACCAAAAAAATTAAACTAACAATATAAATTACTTAACAAACTCACATTTAGGCAAAACTGGAGGCATATCCACATCCACCCAGATGTCGATATTATCATCATCATCTTTGGGATGAATATCAAATGTTATTTGCAGACCATCCTCAAATTCATATGCCTTACAGAGAGCTTCCCAATTAGAGCAACCGAAATGGGAGTGATTGACCGCATTCTACAGCTTAACCAGAAATGCATAGCCATGTTTAGTTCTTAAGTGAGCTATCCTCATCTCCATATTCTCAAAGTCTTTGCAACTGAGCTTCTCCAAGACATACAGTCTTGCATGGCATGGGATGTACTAATAGAATTGAAAAAAATCCAGAAATTACATGTTGAACCAAAGAAGCATAAGTGATGATTAATTATGATGAAATGTTTGTCATTACATACTGTAGAAACATCGAAGGTCTCTTCTAGCTTCACGATGAAAAACCTATCATTTTGCAGGTGAGGAAACCTGTCGCACAAACCCCGATCATTGTAGCAGTACTCGGACTCCGGGATCCTATCATCATCAAACATCTCATGTGTTCATAATTCAAAGATTAAACTTCTGAATTTCAATATATGTACTACAAAAACTAAATTATTCTAGCACAAGTCAACCCGAAATGTCGTTTAATTATCTTTCTAGGATATCCAGGCCACTCAATATTTCCTACATATTCTAGCACAAGTCATGCCAAAATTCACGGAAAAATCCTACATGACCTTTGCTAAAAAGGACATATATCGAGGGCGTAAAATTTGTCGGAATGAAAATTAATCAACACTCCAACAAAACATAGGCCACTCTGAGGTGTTCCTGGCAATCATAGGCCACTTGGGCAAGCACTAGTAGTGCACAACACTACATATGACATGTCTAAATCTCCATCATATTTGAAAGACCTACATTGAAAATTTTCTATTCCATGGAAATTGTCACAGCTACTCATCAACTACTGTACTACATCTATCAAAATATCTACATCATCATCAACATGGGGATTTAGCTGGTCTCACCTCAAGGTCGGGGGGGGGGGGTCGGTGATGGGGACGATGGCGGGGATGATGCAGGGCTCCTTGATTTCTCCAAAAACCCTATAAGCTATCAAGTAAATATCCAATTTGAATATAACTTACTGTCTACTTCTTGAACCATAGGAAAATGCCCTAATTTCACAATATAACTTAGAGTTTGATTGTTGAAATTCCTATTAGTAAATTTGATACCTAATTTTCTTTTCATATAGCATACCAATACATTTCTATAATTCAAAAGGTTCTATACCTAAAAATTTATATTACTATTTTTTTTACTAAAAGTTTGTAAAAAAATTATATCTACCTTCTATAACAAAATTCTACCTATTTATACTATTCGAAAACCTACATTCTACAATCAAAGTGTTACATATCAACTAAATCTATTAACTATGTTTGATTTTTTTACTAATTCACTCTAAACACTATAAACTATCAACTAAACCCCAACTGTGTGGATGGAGGTGTTGGGAAACGTTGCATGAAAAATAAAAAAAATCTACGCACACGTAATGATATATCCATGTAGATGCATAGCAACGAGAGGGAGAGTGTGTCTACGTACCCTCGTGCACCGTAAGCGGAAGCGTTTCACAAGGCGGTTGATGTAGTCGAACTTCTTCGTGCTTCAACCGATCAAGTACCGAGTGCATGGCACCTCCGCGTTCTGCACATGTTCAGCTCGATGATGTTCATCACCTTCTAGATCCAGCAAGATGTCGAGGCAGTAAATGAGTTCCGTCAGCACAACGGCATGGTGACGGTGATGGTGAAGTGATCTCCGGAGGGCTTCGCCTAAGCACTACGAAAATATGACCGAGGACGTGAACCGTGGAGGGGGCACCGCACACGGCTAACAATTGATGTTGTGTACTTGTGAGGCGTCCCCTCCCTACATATATATAAGTGGGAGGGGAGGAGAAGCAACCAGGGCGCCCTAGGGTTTGGCCGCCGCCCCCTAGGAGCCCTACCATGCCATGTGCCCCCCTTTCCTTGTATACGGAAGGGGGAAGGAAAGAGGGGAGAGGGGAAGGAAGGGGAATACTATTCCCTCTCTTTCCTTTCATCCTCCCCTTTCCTTCTCCACTTAGGCCGGCCCATGTGGGGGGCGCACCAGCCCCTTGTGGCTGGTGCGTTTCCCCTCTTGGCCCATAAGGCCCATATCTTTTGTCGGGGGTGCCCGAAACTCCTTCCGGTGACCCGATGTCCTCCGGAACACTTTCGGTGTCCAAATACCATCGTCCCATATGTAAATATTTACCTCTCGACCATTTCAAGACTCCTCGTCATGTCCGTGATCTCATTCGGGACTCCAAAAAACATTCGGTCACCAAATCACATAAATAATATTGTATCGTCAACGAACGTTAAGCGTGCAGACCCTACGGGTTCAAGAACTATGTAGACATGACCGAGACACCTCTCGAGTCAATAACGAATAGCAGAACCTGGATTCCCATATTGGGTCCTACATATTCTACGAAGATCTTTATCTGTTATGGCAACATACACAATTCCCTTTGTTTGTCGGTATGTTACTTGCCCGAGATTCAATCGTCGGTATCTCTATACCTAGTTTAATCTCGTTACCGACAAGTCTATTTGCTCATTCTGTAATACATCATCCTATGACTAACTCATTACTCATTTGCTTGCAAGGCTTATTATGATGTGCGTTACCGAGAGGGCCCAGAGATGCCTCTCTGATACTCGGAGTGACAAATCCTAATTTCGATTCAAGCCAACCCAACAAAACACCTTCGGAGATACTTGTAGTGCATCTTTATAATCACCCAGTTACGTTGTGACGTTTGATAGCACACAAGGCATTCCTCCGGTATCCGGGAGTTGCATGATCTCATAGTCAAAGGAATATGTATTTGACATACATGAAAACAGTAGCAATAAACTATACAATCAAATGCTAAGCTAACGGATGGGTATTGTCCATCACATCATTCTCATAATGTTGTGATCCCGTTATCAAATGACAACTCTTGTCCATGGTTATGAAACCTTAACTATCTTCGATTGACAAGCTAGTCTACTAGAGGCTTACTAGGGACACGGTATTTGTTTATGTATTCACACATGTATTTAGGTTTCCGGACAATAAAATTCTAGCATGAATAATAAACCTTTGTCATGATTAAGAAATATAATAATAAGCATTTTATTATTGCCTCTAGGGAATATTTTCATCAGTCTCCCACTTGCACTAGAGTCAACAATCTAGTTCACATCGCCATGTGATTAACACCCAAAGAATTTAGTAGAGTCAATAACCTAGTTCACATTGACATGTGATTAACACCCATAGTTCGCATCGCCATGTGATTAACACCCAAAGAGTTTACTAGAGTCAATAATCTAATTCACATCGTTATGTGATTAACACTCTAAGGTATGATCATGTTTTGCTTGTGAGAGAGGTTTTAGTCAACGGGTCTGCAACATTCAGATCCGTGTGTACTTTGCAAATTTCTATGTCTACCATGCTCTGAATAGAGCTACTCTAGCTAATTTCTCCTACGTTCAATACGCATCTAGATTGATACTCAGAGTCATCTGGATTAGTGACAAAGCTTGCATTGGTGTAACCCTTTACGGTGAACTCTTTATCACCTCCATAACCGAGAAACATTTCCTTAGTCCTCCAGTTACTAAGGATAATTTTGACCGTCGTTCGGTGATCCACTCCTGGATCACTCTTGTACCCCCTTTGTCAAACACATGGCAAAAACACACATTAGGTGTGGTACACAGCAATGCATATCGTATAGAGCCTATGGCTAAGGCATAGGGAATGACTTTCATTCTCTCTCTAACTTTTGTAGTGGTCGGGCTTTGAGTCTTACTCAACTTCATATCTTACAACTCAGGCAAGAACTCCTTCTTTGACTGATCCATTTTGAACTTCTTCAAAATTTTATCAAGGTATGTCTTTTGTGAAAGTCGTATTAAGCGCCTTGATCTATCCCTATAGATCTTTATGCCCAATATATAAGCAGCTTCACCGAGGTCTTTTATTGAAAAAAATCCTTTTAAACAATCCTTTAAGCTTTCTAGAAAATTCTACATCATTTCCGATCATCAATATGTCATTCACATATACTTATCAGAAATGTTGTAGTGCTCCCACTCACTTTCTTGTAAATACAGGCTTCACCGTAAGTCTATATAAAACCAAATGCTTTGATCACCTCATCAAAGTGTATATTCCAACTCTGAGATGCTTGCATCAGTCCATACATGGATCGCTGGAGCTTGCACACTTTGTTAACACCTTTAGGATCGACAAAACCTTCTGGTTGCATCATATACCACTCTTCCTTCATAAATCCATTAAGGAATGCAGTTTTGACATCCATTTGCCAAATTTTATAAAATGCGGCAATTGCTAACATGATTCGGATAGACTTAAGCATTGCTACGGGTGATAAAGTCTCATCGTAGTCAACTCCTTGAACTTGTCAAAAACCTTTTGCGACAAGTCGAGCTTTGTAGGTAGTAACATTACCATCAGCGTCCGTCTTCCTCTTGAAGATCTATTTATTCTCTATGGCTGGCCGATCATCGGGAAAGTTCATCAAAGTCCATACTTTGTTCTCATACATGGATCTTATCTCATATTTCATGGCCTCGAGCCATTATTCGGAATCTGGTCTCATCATAGCTTCTTCATAGTTTGAAGATTTGCCGTTGTCTAACAACATGACTTCCAGCACAGGGTTACCGTACCACTTTAGTGCGGTACGTGTTCTGGTCGACCTTCGAGGTTCAATAGTAACTTGATCTGAAGTTTCATGATCATTTTTATTAGCTTCTTCTCTAGTTGGCGTAGGCATCACGGGAACGGTTTTCTCTGATGATCTACTTTCCAATTCGAGCGAAGGTACAATTACCTCATCAAGTTCTACTTTCCTCCCACTCACTTCTTTCGAGAGAAACTCCTTCTCTAGAAAGGATCCATTCTTAGCAACAAAAATCTTTGCCTTCGGATCTGTGGTAGAAGGTGTACCCAACATTTTCTTTTTGGGTATCCTATGAAGATGCACTTCTCCGATTTGGGTTCGAGGTTATCAGGTTGAAGCCTTTTGACATAAGTATCGCAACCCCAAACTTTAAGAAACGACATCTTTGGTTTCTTGCCAAACCATAGTTCATACGGTGTCATCTCGACGGATTTAGACGGTGCCCTATTTAACGTGAATGCAACTGTCTCTAATGCATAACCACAAAACAATAAAGGCAAATCGGTAAGAGACATCATATAATGCACCATATCTAATAGAGTACGGTTACGATGTCCGGACACACCATTACGATGTGGTGTTCCAGGTGGCGTGAGTTGTGAAACTATTTCACATTGTTTCAAATGAAGACCAAACTCGTAACTCAAATATTCGCCTCCGCGATTGGATCGTAGAAACTTTATTTTCTTGTTACGATGATTCTCTACTTCACTGTGACATTCTTTGAACTTTTCAAATGTTTCAGACTTGTGTTTCATCAAGTAGATATACCCATATCTACTCAAATCATTTGTGAAGGTGAGAAAATAACGATACCCGCCGCGTGCTTCAACACTCATCGGACCGCATACATCGGTATGTATTATTTCCAATAAGTCATTAGCTCGCTCCATTGTTCCGAAGAACGGAGTTTTAGTCATCTTGCCCATGAGGCATGGTTCGCAAGTATCAAATGATTCATAATCAAGTGATTCCAAAAGTCCATCAGCATGGAGTTTCTTCATGCGCTTTACACCAATATGACCTAAACGGCAGTGCCACAAATATATTGCACTATCGTTATCAACTTTGCATCTTTTGGCATCAATATTATGAATATGTGTATCACTACGATCGAGATTCAATAAACCATTTACATTGGATGTATGACCATAGAAAGTTTTATTCATGTAACCAGAACAACAATTATTCTATGACTTAAACGAATAGCCGTATTGCAATAAACACGATCCAATCTTGTTCATGCTCAACGCAAACACCAAATAACATTTATTTAGGTTCAACACTAATCCCGAAAGTATAGGGAGTGTGCGATGATGATCATATCAATCTTGGAACCACTTCCAACACACATTGTCACCTCACCCTCAACTAGTCTGCGTTTATTCTGCAACTCCTGTTTCAAGTTACTAATCTTAGCAACCGAACATGTATGAAATACCCAGGGGTTACTACGAGCACTAGTAAGGTACACATTAATAACATGTATATCAAATATACCTTTGTTCACTTTGTCATCCTTCTTATCCGCCAAATATTTTGAGTAGTTCCACTTCCAGTGACCATTTCCTTTGCAGTAGAAGCACTTAGTTTCAGGCTTGGGTCTAGCTTTGGGCTTCTTCTCGGGAGTGACAACTTGCTTGCCATTATTCTTGAAGTTCCCTTTCTTTCCCTTGCCGTTTTTTAAACTAGTAGTCTTGTTAACCATCAACACTTGATGCTCTTTCTTGACTTCTACCTTTGCCTATTTCGGCGTCGCGAAGAGCTCGGGAATCGTATTCATCATCCCTTGCATATTATAGTTCATCCCGAAGTTGTAGTAGCTTGGTGATAGTGACTAGAGAACTCTGTCAATCACTATCTTATCTAGAAGATTAACTCCCACTTGATTTAAGTGATTGTAGCACCCAGACATTCTGAGCACATGCTTACTAGCTGAGCTATTCTCCTCCATCTTGTAGGCAAAGTACTCGTCAGAGGTCTCATACCTCTCGACATGGGCATGAGTCTGAAATACCAATTTTAGTTCTTGGAACATCTCATATGCTATGTGGCATTCAAAACGTTTTTTGAAGTCCCGGTTCTAAGCCGTAAAGCATGGCGCACTAAACTATTAAGTAGTCATCATATCAAGCTTTGCCGAACGTTCATAGCATTTGGATCTGCTCCTGTAATAGGTATGTCACCTAGCGGTGCATTGCTAGGTGGCTTCTCACCCCTCGTTGGTTACCCCAAGTGGAAGGTTTGAGATGCAGTGTAGCAGAAGTTTTCCCTTGGTAATACCAAGGATCGATTTCCCAGAGACTCCCAGTTTCAACAAGAAGGTGTCAACTGCTAACGGCGCCGGATATTAGCAATCAACATGTACCTGCACACAGATACAAATAACTTTGCTCCCAACGAGTACAGAGAGGTTGTCAATCCCTCCGGCCTTGTAGTTTACAAAGGATCAAACGCAAGTGATAATAGTGATAGGTATAATTGCAATAGTAAGTAAATAGCAGAAAAGTAAAATAGCTGATGTGATCAATGATGGTAATATGGACCGGAGTCTCATGATGTTCACTAGTGGTGTCTCTCTCCCAAAAGACGATAAAACAGCTATGTGAGGTAAACGAATTACAGCTGGGCAATTGAGAGGACCATGTGCGCAAACCAATGCTGACTACATTGCAAGAAAGGTTGAGGTTCAAAGCATGGGCGGTACGCCAAAGTAAGTAGACCGAAATCCATCAATATCTACTACTAATCATCCACCTTGAGATATCTATCCAGAACATCTCGCTGGTATTAAGTTGCAAGTCCCACCCATAGTGTAAACTCAATGCAACAGACAACTGCATTAAAAGAACTTTGCGTAAAGTAAACAGTCCTTGCACCCGCGGGCACAAGCACCGTTGTTTTCCCCCTTATGGCAACAGCACATCCCCTAGACTCATGTTTCTGTCACTCAAGCTAGTCATCGAGGGGCATGAACCCACAATCAAGCATAACGTTCCCTCTTGGAGTCACTACCTACTACTTGGCCAAAGCAATAAATAACAACGGAGAACATGCAAGAATTACTTTCGAACATAAACATAAAAGAGGTGAGTCAAATATATTACTCAAGCACAATCTGAACATAATCTCATAATCCATCGGATCCCAGCAAACTCATCATAGCAACAACATAAGGATTACATATGTGCCTCGATCATGTAGGGCAGCTCACGAGGACTAATTAGTGAAGCACAAGAACGGGAGGAGAACATCACATAGCTACTGGTCATGGACTCATGGTCCAAGGGAGACTACTCACAACTCATCCGGGAGGCGTCCATGGTGGTGGAGAGGCTCCCGGTGGTGATCCTCCCCTCCGGCAGGGTGCCGGGAAGAGTTCTCCTGGTGCTCCCGATCTTGGAAGCGGCGGCGGCTGCGGAACAGAGATGGGATCGCGAAAAAGAGTTCCTGTTTCGAGGGTTTCGGGAGACGCTTTAAATATATGCCAAAGGGGGGCATCGGAGGAGCCTCGGGGGGGCCAGGCGCGGCCCAGGGGGGGCGCGCCGCCAGGGCGCCTGGAGCCCTGGTGCCCCCCCCCCCCCCC
>LR738713.1:375190238-375223535 GCA_902687465.1 Secale cereale
ACCGACGCCGGGGGATAGTGGCGACGTCGTCAACAATGCGCCAACGACGGCGGCAACGCGGCGACGGTGGCGATGGTAGGAGTGGGACGGCCGCGATGGTGACAGTGAGATAGGGAGAGTTAGGAAACTAATGGGCGGGTGGGGGATAAGGCCGGCTTAGCAGTAGCGCGGGCCACGACCCATCTCTACTACTATCTAGTTATCAGTAACACGGTGCCCACATGTGCGCTACTACTATACCTAGCCTGTTGGCGACGGTGTGACATATATAGTGGTAGCGTGTTTTGTTCATGCCACGCTACTGCTATGCACATAGCAGTATCGTCCTTTGTATACAAGCGCTACTGATAATGAGCAGTAGCGTCTTCTTTTATCCCACGCTATTGATAAGCTTATATGTATAAGGTTTTCCCTACTAGTGACAGGAGTCCTTTCCACCGCCTCTCAGCTCTATAAAATCCCAAATATTCCGGAAACCCGAGGGGAGTTGACGATACACAATTCCAGCCGTCGCAAGTTCCAGAACTGCGAGATCCAATCTAGAGCCCTATTCCGGCACCTTGGCGGAGGGGAACACGGTCATGGAGGGGTTCATCATCCTCATTGGTGCTCCCCCAATGATGCGTGAGCAGTTCACCACAGACCTACGGGTTTATAGGCAGTAGCTAGATGATTTCTTCTCTCTTTTTTATTCTCAATACAATGTTCTCCTCGATGTTCTAGGAGATCTATTTGATGTAATGACTTTTTGCGGTGTGTTTGTTGGGATCCGATGAATTGTGACTTTATGATCAATTCTATCCATAAATATTATTTGAGTCTTATTTGATCTCTTATATACATGATTATTATAGCTTCGTATTTCTTCTCTCAAACTTTTGTTTGGTTTGGCCAACTAGATTGACTTTTCTTGTAACTGGAAGAGGTGCTTTGTGATGGGTTCGATCTTGCGGTGTCCTCGCCCAGTGACATAAGGGGTGGCGAGGCACACATGCATCATTACTGTTAAGGATAAAAAGATGGGGTTTATTCCTATATTAATGGATCTTGTCTACATCATGTCGTCATCCTTATTTAATTACTTCATTTCTCCATGAACTTAATACACTAGATGCATGCTGGATACGGTCGATGTGTGAAGTAATAGTAGTAGATGCAGGCAGAAGTCGGTCTACTAATCCTGGACGTGATGCCTATGTACATGATAATTGCCTTGGATATCATTATAAATATTTGTTTTTCTATCAATTGCCCAACAGTAATTTGTTTACCCACCGTATGTTATTTTCTCGAGAGAAGCCACGAGTGAAATCTATAGCCCCCAGTACATTTTCTATCATATTGTTTTCAGATCTATTATTCCAAAAAACTAAAAATACATTGTTGCACCTTTTCGTTACTTATTTTATTTTGTGTCTTTGCAAGATCTATTTATCCAATCTCATATAATTTTATCTATCTTTTTACCGTAGGGGGATTGGCAACCCCTCTTACGCGCTGGGTTGTAAGTATTTGTTCTTTGTGTGCAGGTACCGTTTATATAGTGTTGTTTGGTTCTTCTACTGGATTGATAACCTTGGTTTCATAACTGAGGGAAATACTTACCGTTGGTGTGCTACATCACCCTTGCCTCTTCAAGGGAAAAACCAACGCATATACAAGCAATCAGTGAGACATCTATAAAAAACAAATCACCAAAGGAAGCTATGGGCAATGATCATTGTCAAGGTAAATAGAATCACAACATGAACATAATCATTTACACAAAGTTGAGGACAAAATTCTTCAAATACTTCGCGTAACTTCTGGGCAACAGTTGGTCTCTGCGCCAATTGGCGCAACGTGTCATCTATACCAATGGTTCCATCTATACCAATGGTAACTAACCGAGTGATGTTGCCTTTACTTAATTATTCCTTCCATACTAAGAGTATATGCGCCACGCTAGTAGAACAATCAACTAATGGAGGTAGGATACACATCATCTTTGGCTCATCAATCTTGATGACTTCATAGAGTTTGTTTGAAGTCGGAGAAGGCATCTCGGAACACCCCATCCAGCTAGACCCTAGCACTAAAAGGTCGGGCTCATGTCCGAGAATATGCTGGGCATGCGTAGGCGCCCAGATCGGCTTCAGGCCGGCCGCATCTTGACGGCTTGTCTCATTTGTGTCAGGTGGTTGTTGGGATGTGCCACAACTTCTTGCCTCGCGCTCGTGCCATATGCCATGCTTTTGGATGTCTGCCCAGTATCTGGACTCTGTGGTTCACTTGGATGGTCTTGAGTCATCTCAATTGTTTCGAGTTGGAGTCCCTCGTTCCAACGGTCCAGGTCATGTCCCGTAGATGAGTGTGACCGTTCTTTCTATTTACCGGGCTATTCGGTTGCCTTGGCGAGCCAAAGAAGGACATGGGGCGATTTACATCATCTGTTGTTAGTAAATATACACAGAAGCTACAAACATAATTGAGCAAAATCACTTGCAGTTCATTCGCTATAAATGTACGTGGCAGAAACAAACCTAATACACACATAACTACTACCAGACCATTCACTAGAAACATCCTTCAAATGGTTCACTTAACTTCCATTTTATGTTTCAAACAGTTCGCTTAATTTTCTGACTGTAGTTGGACTTTGCGTTAATTGCCGCAATTGGTCATCTACTAAAAATAAGTATAACTACATACATACCCATGTTATAAAGTCTCGTGCTGAACATGCATAATATTTTATGTGTGTGTGTGTGGGGGGGGGGGGAGTATATAAGTTCCCCTTTTTCCCGCAGTGCAGGTGACGACTCCTACAAACTCTTGAGATCCCTCCTTGGCCACCCATTTCACTGATACTTTTGGGGAGGGTAAGAGGAGATCTCGATCAGCAAGGAGATACAAATAAACAAAATCCACCAAAGTAATACTCGAGTTCATTGATTCCCCCTTAGAATATTTGCGAATCTTGTTACTCTTTGATTGTGGGGAGCATACGCTTAATGTTACCCGAGAGCTTCCAAGCTGTGTCATTGTGCTCCAGGTTTGTTTGTAGGGCTTTGGTCTTGCCCAAGAGCTACCCCTATTGAGATGGTGGTTGGACATTCGTTGGCGAAGGCACTTCAAGGCTTCGGCGAGACACTCCTTTTTATGGGAGCATTTGTTATTTCCCACCTCTCCAATAGAGATTACCACTCTCCAAAAAACGTGAACTTCATATCGCATCTTCATATCCGACACTTTGTGGTTAACTCTAAGTTTAACTCTTGTTATTACTTGCTTGCTTGTTTGCTTTGTGCAAGTCTCTAGCTTGTAGTAGCTCACCACATAGAGTGTGTCACTTAATTACATTTGTATAGTCAATTTCCGCGTTTACCTCTAAGATCAATTAATAGATGATTAAAGCATGCAGTCATCTATTCACCCCCACTAGCCCACATATCATTCATCCTTAATTCTTCAAAGCCAAGTTCAAGCTAATCGGCCCAATTTGTAACGAGTTGAGTACACGAATTTCAAGTTTCCATCCAGCCCAGACCATCACCCCCTTGTTACTCTCCGCCGCTATGTTGGTTGCTCTATTGATAGACTTATCCCATCTAGTGCGCAACATTGGATTTTTTCGATGCTTTTACCTTTTCTGGCTGTGTTCACGCCGTCTTAAAAGCATGTGAGTACCACACGTTTTCTCTTTTTTCTTGTTTGTTCCACTCACGAAACAAACCAACATGTTCCACGAGGCCATGTCGAACGCGATACACATCCGGAGTGCTCAAGCTCATATTTCTCATTTTAGCCAAGATGACATTTCAGATGTTATGCGTGGTAGTATCATCGTGAGAATGACTATTGCATTAGCAGTTTTGCACACATTTTTCGACCATCTTATTTTCGCACATATTCATCTTAACTGCAAATTACATATGAATAAGATAAACATCACACACAACCGCAAAAAAAATAAAATAAACATCACACTAAAACTACTTGAAGCAGCAAAGAGACTTCAAACCACAGTAGCAAGCAACGCTTGTAAACACACGGCCACGAGCCTGCGCATCTCAGCTTGTACTATTCTTCAGGCAAAGGAGAAAACAAACCGAAGGAAAAAAGAGAGGAGAATCCAGTTTCCAGTTTTTATACTATTTTCCCCGTCTCTCTCTCTCTCTCTCTCCTCGCCCTGTTTCTCTCTCTCCCTCTTCCTCCCCACCCTCTCCGCCGCATCCCCGTCTCCCCCGACCCTCACCCCCACCCCGCTGCTCCCGTCCAAACCCTAACCCTAAACCCCACCCGCGCCTCCATCCAATCCCTGCCTGGCGTCCACCCGTCCCCGGCGGCCCGGATTCGGATTCGCCACGCCGGACCGATTCGATCGATGTAGGCAGCGAGCATCGCTGCCCACTCCGTACACGCGACACGCGCCCCCGCCTCGAGATGGCTGCTGCGGGGTGACGAGGAGGAGGGGAGAGTAGTAGAGGGAGCGCCCAAGCGTAGATGGCATTGGGAGATCTCATGGCGTCCAGGCTCGTGCACTCGTCCTCATCGTCGTCCTCGTCCTCGCTGCCCACCCCCTCCTTGGCGGCGGTGAACCACCAGACGGACCGCGTGGATGGCGAGCTCCCTGCCGCGAACGGGCCGGAGCTTCCCAGGGAGGACGCCGGCGAGGAGGATGAAGAGGGGAGGGCCGTGGCGCTAGTGCCGTGCCTGCCGCAGGTGGTTGTGCTGTGCGAGCAGCGGCACGAGGGATTCGATGAGGCCGCCGCTGCCGCGGCCGGGCCATCGACGAGCGGGCTCGTCTCCAAGTGGCGCCCCAAGGACAGGGTAATGGATGTAGCTCATGCAGCTATTGCTCATCATCCTCTTGTTATCATTTCTTTCTTAGATTTGCCGCGGTTGGCCCTCAGAGATTCAGTCAGGTGATGTTCATGGGCTTATGATTAACGGCACATATAGTTCAATGAGCTAAACAAGGGTAAATTTGGGGCAGCTGCTGGTTTGCTTAAGTGGCTACTTGCAAATTTAGTATAATTTACCATTTTCAGTTTAGGGGCAACGGTTTGATCACCATACTTTAAGATGTAATGGGTGATGTGACCAAACTTTTGAGTTTTGGCCGTTTAAGTAAGTTATATGATTCATAGTCTTACCAGCAGGATAACCAAATCTGTGAACTGGCTATCCAGATTTTCCTAGTTATTATTATTCGCTGCGAGCTGATGCCATTCTTTCTCCCAAATGCTTGGAGAAGTCGATGTTTCATGTTATCACATTGTCGGTGGTTGCTTTATTAATTAATGATAAACGGAACCTTCGATGTTTTATGTTATTGCATTGTCGGTGGTTGCTTTATTAATTAATGATAACGGAACCATTTATAGCTGTCGCTATGTTAACGTATCCATGCTTATTCGCTGCTCACGAGATCACCAGAATTAAATGTAGCACGACGACCACTAGCGTCTAATATGTAAATAATGGCTCGGCTAAAAAATCAAATAAGCAAGTGTCAAGTAACGGTATTGTTATGGCCTTTCTTAACAGAGCATGTCATTCTGTTATGATGATCATTTTTGCCTTTAACTGCATGTATACAGTTTTCTGGTGATTGATATAAGATTGTATAAGAATAATGGTTCAAACTATGCTAGACGCAAATATTCTTCATCATTATCTATTCCTATTGATTACATTCATATAGGATATCCGCACCCCTATACAAGTGGCTGTACTTGTTAGTGGCTGATTGGTGTCATGTGGAAAATTGGACACTTAGTGCCAGCATTTTGCCTGTGGTGAAGCTAAGTAGTGAGTTGAGTGCCGATCAAAATCTGGATCATTGTAGTTAGTTGTCAAGGCAAATTTGCCTACCCAATGTACAAGTGTCACTGACGGTCTAAGAAATTTTGTTGTTAAGAATTTGGCATGTGAGGGTGCAGTGGTTTATGAAATATCACATTGTTAGTGCCATTGACTTCGAGATTGAGGTATATGGTTGTTTCAACTCCTCACAATATGAGAAGGATGGTTTTGACTATAAAGATGAGGTTGCCTTACTTGAAAACAACTTAGCACTACGGTCCTTGAAATTTCCTCTTGGATATTTTGAGTTGCGATTGACTGTTTGCTTTTGGACAAGCAAAGTACTACTATGTATGTTACTGGAGATGTTCAGTTCCTATTTTTTTAATCTGTATAAGATCTTTGTAGTTCATGCATATTAAGCTACCTTTCCCCTTCATACAAATTAACTCTCTAGTAGGTTTGCAGATTATATTGATTTTTTTGGACTAGAGTATCATGTTAAACTTTTGTAACCATGTGTGTGCCATGTTTGTTTGTGAAAAAGAGATATGCTATATTTATTGTGATCTCATAAAGGGGACATCGCATATTTAGTATGTAAATTATGCCACAGCTTTGGTTTGTTTATTTTCAGTGGAACTAGCTAATATAACCAATAAATAGCTTAATTACTATTCCAATTTGTTGTCAGTTTAGTCATAGTATTGATCTGTGTTGGTCATACCATTTTGATCTCTTCTTTTAGTTGTGTTTCTACTCTTTTGTTTTGTAACCATTGGATGGTGTTACTTACATAAACTGTTTACATTTCGTATATGCTATATACTAACAGTGGTCTTGGTTGCAGATGAAGACTGGATGTGTTGCACTTGTATTATGTTTAAACATTAGTGTTGATCCGCCGGATGTAATTAAAATTTCCCCATGTGCAAGAATGGAGTGTTGGATAGGTAAACATTCGGTCATGTCTATATGCTTATCTAGTTTTCTAATGAGCTGAGAGGGACTTTTTTTTGCCTGCTGTTGGTAATTCTGTTTCATGTTCGTGGTATGCAGCTCCATTATCATTTTTTTCGCTGTACTTGTTTTACTAGTTAGAATAAATTCAATCTTTTATTTTTATTAATAGTTACTATTTTCACTTCACTGGAAGCATTTCTTTTTTGCGTTTGCATTTCTGAATGCCAGACTTGGCTGTGTTGGTAGCTGGAGGGAATTTGCAAATTTGCAGCAAAGAAACAGTCTTGCATCTATTTAGAAATAGATGGTGTTCTTTTTCTAGACGATTTAAAGTTTTATAGGTTACATAATAATATCATATTCGTGTTTTGGTTGCAGAGCAACTAATGATCTCTAGGCTACATTTGAAGATATTGTGTTCTTTAGGTCGTGAATGATACAAACTTGATTGTATTTCTAGCTAAGTGGGTGATATGAACTTTATTTATTAATAGTAGCGATAATTATTTGCTGAGACATGAAAGTGTACCAGATTTAAACAAGCATGATGGCTATCTTTGTAATTAGCATAGTAGTACAATAATCTTATTGCACTTCAGTTGCTTTGAGATCCACTCACAGCCTTTCCATTGTTTCATTGTCAGATCCATTTTCTATGCCACCTCCCAAAGCCCTTGAAACTATTGGAAAAACATTACACTCGCAGTATGAGCGATGGCAGCCCAAGGTGGCCCACTTTTTCTTTCATTCTTTACATATAAATGGTATTCTGATAAACTGATATCACTGCTTACATCTTCATGTCCTAACGATGCCTGCAGGCTCGTTACAAGCTTCAGCTGGATCCAACAGTCGAAGAAGTCAAGAAGCTTTGTAATACTTGCCGCAAATATGCCAGATCAGAGAGAGTTCTTTTTCATTACAATGGTCATGGTGTACCAAAGCCTACAGCTAATGGAGAGATTTGGGTGTTTAACAAGGTGAGTGTTGTTAAGTCAAAACGTGTATTGCATATGTTGATGCATTATTTATCAATATGTCTTTATTGAAGCGTCCTTTGTTCTCTGGTGCAGAGTTATACACAGTATATCCCTCTTCCTATTACTGATCTCGATTCATGGCTGAAAACACCATCGATTTATGTTTTTGACTGCTCAGCAGCTGGAATGATTGTGAAAGCTTTTCTAGAGGTATACACTATAGTCCAGTCTAATTTTTTTATGTTCATGCGACCTGCAAGTCATAGGTACATAATTCATTTTTTTCTTTCTATTTGTACGATTCTTGGATGGTTTCATATTCATTATGGCTCCTTATGTTGACTTCAGCGCCTAGACTGGAGTTCAAGCTCTTCTGCGTCTTCAGTGAAGGATTGCATTCTCCTTGCTGCCTGTGAGGCACATCAAACTCTCCCTCAGAGTGCAGAATACCCTGCTGATGTGTTTACAGCTTGCCTGACCACTCCCATAAAGATGGCATTGCACTGGTTCTTTCTCTCTCTCTCTCTCTCTCTCTCTCTCTTGCGCAGTTGTCAATCCAGTGTAGTTTGTCTTGCTGTATACTGGTCTTTGTATAGCCCCCCTTCTGATTTCAGCCGACATTTGTCCTGATCTGTGAACTTGTCTACAAATTATGCAGGTTTTGTAAACGATCATTACTCAGTGGTTCTCTGGATCACTCTCTAATTGACCAAATTCCTGGAAGGCAAAATGACCGTAAAACACTTCTGGGGGAGTTGAACTGGATTTTCACTGCTATTACAGATACTATTGCATGGAATGTTCTTCCTCATGGTACAGAAGGTCATTTGAGTTCAAAAGTAATATCAGTGGGGCATTGCTTTTATAACGCAAGTTTCACTTGTGCAGAATTATTCCAAAGGCTTTTCAGGCAGGATCTTTTGGTCGCCAGTCTCTTTCGCAATTTCTTACTTGCTGAGAGAATCATGCGATCTGCAAACTGTTCTCCAATTACGTACCCACTATTGCCACCCACACATCAACACCATATGTGGTAATTGACTAGATTAGTCATTCTGTTTCCATATAAATTGTGCACCTTTTCTGCATTTACAGTAATTTGCTGAATGTTAGGGATGCATGGGACATGGCTGCGGAGATCTGCCTTTCCAAGCTTCCTCATTTGATTGCTGATCCTAATGCAGAGTTTCAGGTCTTGCCACCTATTTTATCATTGAATAATTTAGCACTAAAAACATAAACAAATTTGGTTGGTATTGCTCTGCCATTGGAGTATTATTACTTCAGTACCATAACTTTGCTTGTCTCCTTACTCAAACAGCCGAGCCCATTTTTCACGGAACAATTGACAGCATTTGAAGTGTGGCTTGATCATGGCTCTGAGGATAAGAAACCCCCTGAACAGTTACCCATTGTTCTTCAGGTAAGACAATTTGTCGGACCAATTATTCTTGAGCCTACTAATGCTTTTGTTATCAGAGATGGTAACAAACTCTCCAAATAGTCTAGTGGCAAGAGACAGTGTTTGGATGATCCAGTCACCTTTTCTTATCTACTTGTACCATACTGGTTCTATTTATATCGTTGTGTATGCCATCTTCATTAGTTCATGACCTCATGTAACCAGTGTTATTTTAGGAGTGTGCTACACCTCTAGACAGTTGTCAACTATATTTCTTTTCTTGTTTCCTTTGCTCTTGATACAATCATGTTTTATGTAGGTCCTGCTTAGCCAATCGCACAGATTTAGAGCACTTGTTCTGCTTGGAAGATTTCTTGATATGGGGCCATGGGCAGTTGATTTGGTATGGAGTTGGCACATTCTGCAGGCCTTCATTTGTTTTTTGACATAATGCTGGCCATTTATTCCTTATCGAGTATATTCAAACTCCGGCACTTCATTGTTTTAGGCCTTGTCTGTTGGTATCTTCCCTTACGTGCTCAAACTGCTCCAAACAAGTGCGATGGAGTTGCGTCAAATTCTTGTGTTCATATGGACAAAAATTCTCTCTCTTGATAAGGTATGCACTCTGCTTCAAAATCTTCAGCAGCTGTTCCTATTGTCTTGAAGATTCTGCTGTTTACCTTAGTTGCTGTTTTTGTTTCAAATGACAGTCATGCCAGGTTGATTTGGTGAAAGATGGAGGGCATGCATATTTTATCAGGTTTCTTGATAGTTTGGATGCTTACCCAGAGCAGCGTGCAATGGCTGCTTTCGTTTTAGCAGTTATTGTGGATGGGCATAGGAGGGGTCAAGAGGCTTGCATGAGTGCAGGTCTTATAGATGTTTGCCTGAGACATCTGCAACCTGAGAATCCTCATGATGCACAGACAGAGCCTTTGCTTTTGCAATGGCTTTGTTTATGCCTTGGCAAACTCTGGGAAGATTTCCCTGAGGCTCAGTTAGTTGGTCTACAATCAAATGCACCCGAAATTGTTACATGTTTATTGTCCGAGCCTCAACCTGAGGTATGGCAGACTTGGTGTGTCAGTTCTTCATCATTGCAGGTTCACAATGTGAGCATTAAATATTTGGTCTTTGCAGGTCAGAGCCTCTGCTGTTTTTGCACTTGGAAATCTGTTGGACATTGGATCTCCATCAGTGAATGGAGGTGATGATGACTCTGATGATGATGAAAAGGTGAGAGCTGAAATAAATGTTGTTCGAAGCCTTCTGCAAGTCACTTCAGATGGCAGCCCTCTTGTAAGAGCTGAGGTTTCTGTAGGTACGTGTAGAAAATATATTGTACTTCCTAGATAGTCTTTTTAGTAATTTCTTGGACATAGTAGACTCCTTTTAGCTTTGTGGCAATCATTTTGAGTTAAGCTGATGTCTTCCAGCTCTTACCCGCTTTGCGCTGGGCCACAACAAACATCTCAAATCTGTTGCTGCGGAGTACTGGAGACCTCAAACCAATTCACTGCTGAAGTCACTACCATCATTGGCTAATATTAATAACCCAAGCAATGTTTACAGTCCCAGTAACTTTTTGCAAGGCAGCAGTGGCCTTTCTTCTCATATTGGTCCTGTGTTAAGGGTTGGTAGTGATACCAGTGCCACAGGTCGTGATGGAAGAATTTCTACAAGCAGCCCGATTGCGACAAATAGCATCATGCATGGGTCTCCCCAGTCAGATGATTCTTCTCAGCACTCTGATTCAGGCATATTACTGAGAGAGAATGCAAGTAACGGTGGTCTCAGCTACACCAGATCAAGGCCTATTATTGACAGTGGAATTTATTCCCTATTTATTTCGACGATGTGCTCTATTGCTAAAGATCCTTACCCTAGAATTGCAAATATTGGCCGGAGAGCACTGTCCCTTGTAGGGGTCGAGCAAGTGGTCATGAGAAATAGTAGATTTGGCAGTGGGGGTGCAGGAGAGACATCTGCTCCTTCATCAAACATAGGAATGGCACGTTCTTCTTCCTGGTTCGACATGAATTCTGGTAAGTTATAACCTTTTTCCTTGCAATGTGCTTGTAGTACCTCAGTTTTTTTCCATTGGGATTAACTATTTCACCGACCGTTTTCAATGCTTTGCAGGAATCTCAATGGCATTTAGGACTCCTCCTGTTAGTCCGCCTCAGCATGATTACCTTACAGGGTTGCGCCGCGTGTGTTCTATGGAGTTCAGACCACATCTCTTGAATTCTCCTGATGGCTTAGCTGATCCGCTCTTAAGCTCTGCTGCAGCCCCCAGTACCAGTGAGCTTAATATACTTCCCCAATCAACAATTTACAACTGGAGTTGTGGCCACTTCTCTAGGCCACTTCTAACCGGTTCTGATGATAATGGGGAAGTAAGTGCTAGAAGAGAAGAGAGAGAACGAACTGCTCTTGATTGCATCGCTAAGTGCCAGCGTTCCTGTACGTGGATTGACAGCTTACTCTACATTCAGTTACTGCTTTTTTTATTAGTTATGTTAGTTGTTTGGCTGTCATTTGTGATGGTTCTCCTTTTCCCTTTTTGTGGTTGGCGGGAATAGCAGCATGCAAGATGACTAGCCAAATTGCTAGCTGGGATACAAAGTTTGAGTTGGGTACAAAATCAGCATTGTTGTTACCTTTTTCTCCAATTGTCGTTGCAGCTGATGAAAATGAGCAAATAAGGTAAAATATATATTGTTAGAACCTCGTGAAAATTGAAAATTCTTGTGTTTTAAATAATGACTTCAGGTGTCTAAAGTATTGTTCTTTTATGTTCGTGCCAGAGTGTGGAATTATGACGATGCTCTACCAGTGAATACTTTTGAAAACCACAAGTTATCTGACAGAGGACTATCCAAACTTTTACTCATCAATGAGCTTGATGAAAGCTTGCTTTTAGTTGGCTCAAGTACGCCTCGCCTCTTTATGGCCGTCTCTTGTGTCTATACATATGTACTCCTTCTGATATCTATTTTTCATACTGTAGGTGATGGAAATGTCCGTATATGGAGAAACTATACTCAAAAGGGAGGACAGAAACTTGTAACTGCTTTCTCATCAGTTCAGGGCCATCGAGCTGCAGGCCGCAGCGTTGTGATTGACTGGCAACAGCAATCTGGTTATCTGGTGATATTCTGATGTCTCTTTCCATGTTTTGGTAAATTTGTATTCATTTAAGATCATCCTAATACTGGAACTACTCCTTCTGTTGTACAACAGTATGCTTCTGGTGACATGTCTTCCATCCTCGTATGGGATCTTGATAAGGAGCAACTTCTCAACACCATTCCATCATCTGCTGATAGTGGCATTTCAGCTCTGGTGAGCTCTGGTTACCATTTGTAATTTGAGTATTTAGAATAATCATATTCATATGTCGAATTGTTTAGTCTGTTTTGGACTCTGGGGATTTCATCTGTTGTGGCTTTATTATTTTCTGCTCTGCTATTCCTGCTTTATACTCGTGGACTTCCCCCTTCACGCTAATAAGAAATTACCATTTTTTCCACGGCTGACTCTAGGTTTTATGGAACCTAAATTTCGTATTCACTAGTTCGACGATGTGATCATGCTGCAGAATGATGCACAAAGAATAATGAGATCATAAATAGTTTAGTGTTCCTTTCTGTGGGAACAACTCCGTTTTCGTAGGTCTAGTAATGCATGCAGTGTGTAATTTTTTTGGCTAAAGGGTTTGCTCAAAATTTATTCCCTATTTTTACTCGACCAAAAGTATTACCTGTGTTTCAGTTGGTTTTGTCAGCTTGTCTTGTTTTTGTTTTTGCACTTTCTATGATGTGAGGAACTAAGAAGCACGGATACGGAGATACACATACGGGGACATGGGATACGGCATTTTCCAAAAACAGCCATTTGGGTATATGGCATGTATATAAAAAAAAATGCCATGTAATATACATAGAGTTAAAAATAAAAATAGTACATCAAATGGCAAATGCTAGTATTAGTCTATTAGAGTAGAGACCAGGGTCCCCTTCACTCTCACCCACGGACAATTGGCTACCGGTGGTGGTGCTCCCAAACACCATGCTCCCTGACAGCAAGCAACAATCAAAACAACAGCAGCAACTCAACGTCAAGAAATCGAGCAAAGACATGAAGAGGTTGACGAGAGGCTGCTTGGTTACCCGCTCGAGCGTGGTTGACGTCAGGGGCCGAGTTCTGGCGCGGCGGAGGAATCCAGGCGGTGGAGGTGGAGTCCAGGCGGCAGTAGAGTCGAGTCCAGGCGGCGGCGGTGGCGCGTTCGCTGGAGCGTGGAGTAGCGTTCCTTTTGTGGTGCTGTATTGGGCCAGGGCTGTTATTGGGCTTCCTGTGCCCCTAATGTATTCCATATGTGTCCAGCCGTGTCTTTCCTTTTTTATCTTTTTTCTAATTCGGAAATCAGGGGATACGCGAATCCTGGCGTATCTAGCCGTATTGCCGTGTCCCGCCGAGCTAGGACAGCAATTTGGCTGTTTTGGCCGTGTCCATGCTTTGTTGGTGAGGAATACAGTGAGCAAAATAAATTTTTGGTGACTTGCTTCTTAAGAATATATTTGTATTTTTGTTTCATTGGGTTGTATATGCTATTTGAGCTATTGCATCAAGATGTATTGATCAGGTTTAACATATTCTGTTTTTGTCCATGACCTTTGCTTGCTGTTTCTGTTTCAGTCTGCATCTCAGGTTAGATCTGGCCAATTTGCTGCCGGTTTTATTGACGCAACCGTAAGGATATTTGATGTTCGTACCCCTGACAGGTAAGTAAATCTTTGTCTCTATCCTTTACCGTTGATAATATTTAAGATATTATCCATATGTTAAGTATGGGGTTCAGTTTTTGTTACCTTTTATCCCCATTTATGTTTCTTCCTTTGGATGTTTTTTTCCTTCAATGATGCAGGCTAGTTTATATGGCAAGACCACATGCCCCAAGAACTGAGAAGGTCGTCGGTATAGGATTTCAGCCTGGATTTGATCCATACAAGGTATTCCTACCACTTTTCTTTTGTGTTGCTGTGCTCTTCATTCTGTTGTATTGGTATATGTTTGAGAAAAGGTTTGCTGGAGCTTTACAAAGCTATGTAATATTTGCGATCACAGATTGTAAGCGCATCTCAAGCTGGAGACATTCAGTTTCTTGACGTAAGAAGGGCTGCTGAACCCTACCTCACTATTGAAGCTCACAGGGGTTCATTAACAGCATTGGCTGTTCACAGGCATGCCCCAGTCATTGCAAGTGGCTCAGCTAAGCAGATGATTAAAGTGTTCAGTCTTGAAGGAGAACAGCTAACAATCATTCGCTACCAGCCATCTTTTATGGGCCAAAGAATAGGAAGTGTAAACTGCCTTTCGTTCCATCCGTACAAATCTCTCCTGGCTGCTGGAGCTGGTGATAATGCTCTGGTCTCTATCTATGCTGAGGACAATTATCAAGTAAGATGAGGTTTACATCCTGTGGCATGCAATGACGACACAATCAGTAGGCCATATGATTGGCCGACTGCTGGATCCGCAGCAGGTTCAGCTACAAGATACAAGATGACACAAAGCCTGGTCAGTGACATGGTGGTTATGGCAGTGCTGTGGCTTTTTGGTCCATATTGCTTGTGTTGGGCATCTACATCTCTGGTCGGCGTGTGCAATTTGTAAGATACAAATCAAGATTCATTAGCCTCCCTTGCAGAAGGTTGTGAAAGTGAAAGGCAGTTGTGATCCTGTCAGTGAATTCGGAGGCTTCCCCAATAATCATACCTAGGTTAACTGAAATGTAAATAGCCATCCCCATTTGGATTGTTGTCCTGTCAGTCAGTTTTCTTCCTTTCCCAAAGTGTAAAAAGGTTTGCCGATGCTTCATATCATAAGTCGGGTCTGGTGGGGTCTGCCCGGGCAAGTGGTTGTTTATATGGGCCAGGAAGGGAGAATGCATGCACATGTCTCCTCACAGATGTTCTTCAATAGATAGATGCTCCTTTCCAGCTAATATAGCATTAGAGGTGAGTTGTTACTATGGCTTGCTTTAACCAGTGTTGTCCAGGTCATTCTTTCTAAGCATTGGACTATCATCATCCAGTGTTGTCGTCATAGCAGGGCTTCATTGTCCATTTGTACATATGAACTGCATTTGTACAGTAGTTAATTCTCTTAAGATAAGTTGTAATGCATGTTTGTGCTTGGGTGTATCTGGCATATTCTGAATAATTAAGTGAAAAAGAAGCTTGTCTCTGTGTACACATTGTTTCTTTTGCCTAGAATCATGGGCTGTGGTCTATGAATATTTTGTGTGGAATTCTTTATGGTTTATTTGGATGGTTAAGAGTGATGCAGCGTGAGGTTGAACGCCAAAGGGTGTTGGATGCTGCTAGGTTTTATCTTGGGAAACTGGAGGCATCACAATCAAACGGAGGTGTTGCTGCACTGAAGCACGCGAGACAATGGGTGTCACCGAGTTGTGAAGGCATCCTATATTTCACCATTGAATGCTGGCTGGCAACTCAAGACTAAAAAGTTTGTGTTTCGTGCTTAAGCCATTTGAAAAGGCTACCTGGTATTCATATACCAAATCCAATTGACCGATCACAGCCACACACACACAGGACAGGAGCGGCAATGGCGGAGCTTCGATCCTTGTTCGACGATGGTACTCCACTGATGCGTGTAAAGAATAGGAGTAGATGCGTTGCAAATACACTGCAGCAGTAGGCCAGCAACGAGTAGCTGACATCCGCACCAGCCGGCCGCGAGATGAGCTGCTCCCCGGGGCCAGAACCTGACCACCACCGCCTGCTGGCCACCCTCGCGAGCCACGGCCGCCTCGCCGCCGCCGCCACGCTCTTCTCCACGGCCGTCCGCACCACACGCGCGCTCAACACCATACTCGCCGCCCTCTGCTCCTCCCCGTCGCTGCTCCGCGTCGCCCCCTCCGTGCTCCTCCTCGCCGCCCCCACCGCCTCCCCCGACGCGGCCACCTTCCGCGTCCTCACCTCCGCGCTCTGCCGCGCAAGCCGCCCCTCCGCCGCCGCCGGTCTCCTGCGCTGCATGCCCTCCCTCCACCTCGACCCGGACTCGCCGCTGTGCCGCGCCGTGCTCTCCTCCCTGTGCCGCTGCGCCCCGGCGCGCGACGCGGCGGCGCTCCTGGACGACATGCGCCGGTGGAGCGTCTCGCCCAGCGGGCTCGACCACCGCGCCGTCCTCCGCGCCCTCCTACGGGAGGGGATGGTGGCGGAGGCATACGAGGTCGTCAAGGAGAAGATGGGCTCCGACGGCGTGGCCCCCGGGGTGGCCGACTTCGAGCTGATGCTGCGCGCGTTCAGCGAGCGCGGGCAGTTCGACGCCGTCGACGAGGCGTTCGACGAAATGCTCCTTCGAGGGCTCGTGCCGGGCGTGGCCGTCTACAACGTGTACGTCGCCGCGCTGTGCAAGAAAGGGGACCTGGCCGGCGCGCGCCGGATGGTGGAGTGCATGGAGCGTGCCGGCTGTCCGCCGGACGTCAGGACGTTCGGCGTCGTGGTCGCCGGGTGCGTGTCTGCCGGGGACGCCGGCGCTGCCAGGGACGTGGCGTGGGAGGCGGTGCGGCGGGGCCTGCGGTGGGACACGCCGTCGATGGTGGAGCTGGTCGGCCTGCTCCGGGCGGGCGGGCACGTCGCGGACGCGCACGGGCTGCTGCTGGACGTGTTCCTGCACGGCGGGTGCACCGGAGTGGACGCCTCGACGCTCGGGCAGCTGATATGTGCCAGCGAAGACGCCTGCAGCGTGATCACAGATCACCCGAAAGACTAGAAAGTGCATCACATTTTGAGGTCCATGCCACCTTTAATATGTTCCGAATGTTTCAGCTGCAGGCCAACCCGTCAATGAATTCTAGTGCTTGATGAATGTCTACTTTGTTGGATATTTATAGACGTAGTATTTCACATAGATTTTAGACGCCGATAACTGTCACATGTGTGGTCCGATAAACACACACCCCCACGACCTTGTGCGGCATACCCAGCAGGTAGCCCACAAGACCCTGTGTGGGCGAACATCAACACTGCCTACACGTCCCGACGCAGCTACTTCATGCCACACGTTGAACCAACAACTACTCACCTCTACCCCGCACGTGTGGCATGAAGCAATTTCGCCCTGACATTTTTTGATGGCAACTTTAGTTACCCGGGTATGGCAACTTTAGTTGTAAAGCTTGACAACTTCTTTGTTTTGGATGACACATTTCTTTTTGGTTTCGTTCGGGTTAGCTATAGTTGGCATGTCTAATTAACGGTAGTTACCATGTGTGATCAAATCATAGTTGACATGTGTGATTAACTAGTTACCATGTGTGGTAAAATCATAGTTGCCACGTGTGGCCAAAACATAGTTGCCATGTATGGTTAACCATAGTTGCCGTGTGTGATTAACTAGTTGCCACATATGCACAACTCTAATTGCCATCTATTATCGTGCGAGCGTCATGTGGACGAAGAGCAGTTCACCCACACAACGACGCGAGCAGCCGTGCACTAATGGACTGGATAGTGTCCGTGTGGGCGAGGAGCGGTTCACCCACACGGCAACGCGAGCAGCCGTGCGCTAATGGGATGGATGGTGTCTGTGTGGGCGAGGAGCGATTCATCCACACGACGTTGGGTGCTTACATGACTCTTCATTCAGATGGCAACTGCTTCAAAATTCGTGCAAATGGATCAAACGACATCAAGCGCGTATGGGCATGTTGATAAATGCCACACATGTGAACATTATCATTGTTGGAGAACGTTGCATGGGAAACAATTTTTTTCCTACGAACACCCAAGATCAATCTAAGAGATGCACATCTACGAGAGTAGAGTTGGATCCACATACCCTTGTAGATCGCAAAGCGGAAACATTACTAGAATGCGGTTGATGGAGTCGTACTCGCGGCGATTCAAATCGCGGAAGATCCGATCTAGCGTCGAACAGACGGCGCCTCCGCGTTCAACACACGTACAGCCCGAGGACGTCTCAGATGGGGAACATAGTATTTCAAAAAAATTCCTACGCACACACAAGATCATGGTGATGTATAGCAACGAGAGGGGAGAGTGTTGTCCATTTACCCTCGTAGACCGTAAGCGGAAGCGTTATGACAACGCGTTTGATGTAGTCGTACGTCTTCACGATCGACCGATCCTAGTACCGAACGTACGGTACCTCTGCGATCTGCACATGTTAGCTCGGTGACGTCCCAGGAACTCACGATCCAGTAGAGCTTCGAGGGAGAGTTCCGTCAGCACGACGGCGTGATGACGGTGATGATGAAGTTACCGACGCAGGGCTTCGTCTAAGCACCGCAACGATATGACCGAGGTGTGTTTCTGTGGAGGGGGGCACCGCACACGGCTAAAAGATCAATGATCAACTTGTGTGTCTGTGGGGTGCCCCCACCCCCGTATATAAAGGAGTGGAGGAGGGGGAGAGGCCAGCCCCCTATGGTGCGCCTAGGAGGAGTCCTACTCCCACCGGGAGTAGGATCCCCCCTTCCCTAGTTGGAGTAGGAGAGGAAGGGAAGGAGGAGTAGGAGAGAAGGAAAGAGGGGGCGCTCCCAAACCTATTCCAATTCGGCCTCCTGCCCAAGGGGAGCGCACCAGCCCCTTGTGGGCTGGTGTGCTTCCTTCTTATGGCCCATAAGGCCCATAACTTCTCCTGCGGGGTTCCGGTAACCTCCCGGTACTCCAGAAAAATGCCCGAACCACTCGAAACCTTTCCGATGTCCGAATATAGCCTTCCAATATATCGATCTTTGCGTCTCGACCATTTCGAGACTCCTCGTCATGCCCATGATCTCATCCGGGACTCCGAACTACCTTCGGTACATCAAAACACATAAACTCATAATACCGATCGTCACCGAATGTTAAGTGTGCGGACCCTACGGGTTCGAGAACTATGTAGACATGACCAAGACCCATATCCGGTCAATAACCAATAGCGGAACCTGGATGCTCATATTGGCTCCTACATATTCTATGAAGATCTTTCTCGGTCAAACCGCATAACAACATACGTTGTTCCCTTTGTCATCGGTATGTTACTTGCCCGAGATTTGATCGTCGGTATCACCATACCTAGTTCAATATCGTTACCGGCAAGTCTCTTTACTCGCTCCGTAATGCATCATCCCGCAACTAACTCATTAGTCACATTGCTTGCAAGGCTTATAGTGATGTGCATTGCTGAGAGGGCCCAGAGATACCTCTCCGACAATCGGAGTGACAAATCCTAATCTCGATCTATGCCAACTCAACAAACACCATCAGAGACACCTGTAGAGCACCTTTATAATCACCCAGTTACGTTATGACGTTTGGTAGCACACAAAGTTTTCCTTCGGTATTCGGGAGTTGCATAATCTCATAGTCATTGGAACATGTATAAGTCATGAAGAAAGCAATAGCAACATACTAAACAATCAAGTGCTAAGCTAACGTAATGGGTCAAGTCAATCACATTATTCTCTAATGATGTGATCCCGTTAATCAAATGACAACTCATGTCTATGGCTAGGAAACTTAACCATCTTTGGTTCAACGAGCTAGTCAAGTAGAGGCATACTAATGACAATATGTTTATTCTATGTATTCACACATGTATCAAGTTTCTGGTTAATACAATTCTAGCATGAATAATAAACATTTATCATGAAATAAGGAAATAAATAATAAATTTATTATTGCCTCTAGGGCATATTTCCTTTAGTCTCCTCCTTCTTGATCCAGCAAGGGGGAAGGAGAAGTTGAGGGAGAACTCCGGCAACACAACGACGTGGTGGTGGAGCTTGTGGTTCTCCGGTAGGGCTTCGCCAAGCACAACGGAGGAGGAGGAGGTGAAGGAGGGAGAAAGGGCTGCTCCAGGGGCAAGGGATTGGTGTGTTCAGGCCCTCCCTCTCCCCCACTATATGTAGGAGGCAAGGGGAAGGGGTGGGGCACAGCCTTGGCCCTTCCTCCAAGGAAGGGTGTGGCCAGGGAGGAGTCCACCCTCCCCAAGGCACCTAGGAGGTGCCTTCCCCCTTTAGGACTCTTCCCCCCCTTTATCTCTTGGCACATGGGCCTCTTGGGGCTGATGCCCTTGGCCTATATAGGCCAAGGTGCACACCCCTACAACCCATGTGCCCCCCGGGGCAGGTGGACCCTGGTGGACCCCCGGACCGCTTTCGGTACTCCCGGTACAATACCGATAATACGCGAAATTTTCCGGCGACCAAAACAGGACTTCCCATATATAAATCTTTACCTCCGGACCATTCCGAAACTCCTCGTGACGTTCGTGATCTCATCTGGGACTCCGAACAACTTTTGTTCAACCACATATAATTCCCATTACAACTCTAGCGTCACCCGAACCTTAAGTGCGTAGACCTTACGGGTTTGAGAACCATGTAGACATGACGGAGACACCTCTCCGGTCCAATAACCAATAGTGGGATCTGGATACCCATATTGGTTCCCACATGTTCCACGATGATCTCATCGGATGAACCACGATGTCAAGGATTCAGACAATCCCATATGCAGTTCTCTTTGTCCATCGGTATGTTACTTGCCCGAGATTTGATCGTCAGTATCTCCATACCTAGTTCCATCTCATTACCGGCAAGTCTCTTTACTCGTTCCGTAATACAAGATCCCGTGGCTAACTCTTTAGTCACATTGCTTGCAAGCTTATTGTGATGTTGTATTACCGAGTGGGCCCTGAGATACCTCTCCGTCATACGGAGTGACAAATCCCAGTCTTGATCCATGCAACTCAACAGACACCCTTGGAGATACCTGTAGAGCACCTTTATAGTCATTCAGTTACGTTGCGACGTTTGGTACACACAAGGTACTCTTCCGGTGTCAGTGAGTTGCATGACCTCATGGTCATAGGAACATATACTTGACATGCAGAAAACAATAGCAATAAACTGACACGATCATATGCTACATTCACAGTTTGGGTCTTGTCCATCACATAATTATCCTAATGATGTGATCCTGTTATCAAATGACAACTCATGTCTATGACCTGGAAACCATGGTCATCTTTGATCAATAAGCTAGTCTAGTAGAGGCTCACTAGGGACATGTTGTTTGTCTATGTATCCACACATGCATTTGAGTTTCCAATCAATACAAGTATAGCATGGATAATAAACGATTATCATGAACAAGGAAATATAATAATAACCATTTCATTATTGCCTCTAGGGCATATTTCCAACAGTCTCCCACTTGCACTAGAGTCAATAATCTAGCATTACATGCTAATGAATCTAACACCCATAGAGTTCTGGTGTTGATCATGTTTTGCCCGTGGAAGAGGTTTAGTCAACGGATCTGCAACATTCAGATCCGTGTGTACTTTGCAAATGTTTATGTCCTCCTCCTTGATCGAATCGCGGATGGAATAGAAGCGTCGCTTTATGTGTCTGGTCCTCTTGTGAAACCTTGGTTCCTTGGCTCGAGCAATGGCACTAGTGTTGTCACAGAACAGAGTCATTGGGTCCAGTGCGCTGGGCACAACTCCAAGATCTGTCATGAACTGCTTCATCCAGACAACTTCCTTCGCTGCCTCTGAGGCAACTATGTACTCCGCTTCGCATGTAGAATCAGCTACCACGCTTTGCTTGGAACTGCACCAGCTTACTACTCCCCCATTAAGTATATATACGTATCCGGTTTGAGACTTAGATTCATCCGGATCAGTGTCAAAGCTTGCATCGACGTAACCCTTTACGACAAGCTCTTGATCACCTCCATAAACGAGAAACATTTCCTTAGTACTTTTCAAGTACTTAAGGATATTCTGGACCGCTGTCCAGTGCTCCATTCCAGGATTACTTTGAAACCTTCCCGCCATACTTATGGCAAGGCTGACATTTGGTCTTGTGCACAACATTGCATACATGATAGAGCCTATGGCTAAAGCATAGGGGATGACATTCATCTTTTCCCTATCCTCTGTAGTCGCCGGACATTGAGTCTTACTCAACTTCACACCTTGCAAAACAGGCAAGAACCCCTTCTTGGACTGATCCATTTTGAACTTCTTCAAAATCTTATCAAGGTATGTGCTTTGTGAAAGTCCTATTAGGCGTCTCGATCTATCTCTATAGATTTTGATGCCTAATATGAAAGCAGCTTCTCCTAGGCCCTTCATTGAAAAACTCTTGTTCAAATATCCCTTCACGTTTTCCAAAAGTTCTACATTGTTTCCAATCAGCAATATGTCATCCATATATAATATCACAAACGCTATAGATCTCCCACTCACTTTCTTGTAAATACAAGCTTCTCCGAAAACTTGTACAAAACCAAACGCTTTGATCACCTCATCAAAGCGAAGATTCCAACTCCGAGATGCTTGCACCAGTCCATAAATGGATCGCTGGAGTTTGCACACTTTGTCAGCATTCTCTGGATCGACAAAACCTTCCGGTTGCATCATATACAATTCTTCCTGAAGGAATCCATTAAGGAACACTGTTTTGACATCCATCTGCCAGATTTCATAATCGAAAAATGCAGCTATTGCCAACATGATTCAGACGGACTTAAGCATCGCTACGGGTGAAAAAGTCTCATCGTAGTCAACTCCTTGAACTTGTGAAAACCCCTTTGCCACAAGTCGAGCTTTATGGACGGTGACATTACCGTCCACATCCGTCTTCTTCTTGAAGATCCATTTATTCTGAATGGCCTTTCGCCCTTCAGGTAATACTTCGAAAGTCCATACTTTGTTTTCATACATGGATCCCATCTCGGATTTCATGGCCTCTAACCATTTGTCAGAATCCGGGCCCACCATTGCTTCTCCATAGCTCGTAGGTTCATCGTTGTCAAACAACATGACCTCTAAGACAGGGTTACCATACCACTCAGGAGCAGAACGTATCCTTGCCGACCTACGAGGTTCGATACTAACTTAATCCGAAAGTTCATGATCACCATCATTAATTTTGTCTTCAATCGATGTAGGTGCCACAGAAACTTCTTTCTGCACCGCGCTACTATCTGGTTGAAGTGAAGGTTCAACAACCTCATCAAGTTCTATCTTCGTCCCACTCAATTCTTTCGAGAGAAACTCTTTCTCGAGAAAGGACCCGTTCTTAGCGACAAACACTTTGCCCTCGGATCTGAGATAGAAGGTATACCCAACCGTCTCCTTTGGGTATTCTATGAAGACGCATTTGTCTGCTTTGGGTTCGAGCTTTTCCGGCTGAAGCCTTTTGACATAAGCATCACAACCCCAAACTTTAAGAAACGACAACTTAGGTTTCTTGCCAAACCATAGTTCATACGGTGTCGTGTCTACGGACTTAGATGGTGCCCTATTTAAAGTGAATGCAGCTGTCTCTAACGCATAACTCCAAAACGATAGTGGCAGATCGGCAAGAGACATCATAGAATGCACCATATCCAATAAGGTACGATGACGATGTTCGGACACACCATTACGCTGTGGTGTTCCAGGTGGCGTCAACTGTGAAACAATTCCACATTGTCTTAAGTGATTGCCAAACTCATAACTCAGATATTCTCCCCCTCGATTGGATCGTAGGAATTTAATCTTCTTGTTAGGATGATTCTCGACTTCACTCTGAAATTGCTTGAACTTTTCAAACGTTTCAGACTTATGCTTCATTAAGTAAATATACCCATATCTACTCAAATCATCGGTGAAGGTGAGGAAATAACGATATCCACCGCGCGCGTCAACACTCATCGGACCACACACATCAGTATGTATGATTTCCAACAAGTCACTTGCCCGTTCCATTGTTTCGGAAAACGGGGTTTTTGTCATCTTGCCCATGAGGCATGGTTCACATGTGTCAAGTGATTCA
The DNA here is from genome assembly GCA_902687465.1 of Secale cereale. Lineage (NCBI taxonomy): Eukaryota > Viridiplantae > Streptophyta > Magnoliopsida > Poales > Poaceae > Secale > Secale cereale. The sequence continues at coordinate 375,214,255 of LR738713.1, forward strand.
AAATCAAGATACTCCAAAAGTCCATTGGCATGGAGTTTCTTCATGCGCTTTACACCAATATGACCTAGGCGGCAGTGCCACAAGAAAGTGGTACTATCATTATCAACTCTACATCTTTTGGCAGCAATGTTATGAACATGTGTATCATCACTATCGAGATTCAATAAGAATAAACCCCTCACAATGGGTGCATGACCATAAAAGATATTACCCATATAAATAGAACATCCATTATTCTCTGATTTAAATGAGTAACCGTCTCGCATTAAACAAGATCCAGATATAATGTTCATGCTCAACGCAGGCACTAAATAACAATTATTCAGGTCTATAACTAATCCCGATGGTAATCGAAGAGCGAGCGTGCCGACGGCGATCACATCAACCTTGGAACCATTTCCCACGCGCATCGTCACTTCGTCCTTCGCCAGCCTCCATCTATTCCGCAGTTCCTATTTAGAGTTGCAAATGTGAGCAACCGCACCGATATCAAATACCAGGCACTACAACGAGAGCTGGTTAGGTACACATCAATAACATGTATATCATATATACCTTTGTTGGCCCCCTTCTTGTCAGCCATATACTTGGGGCAATTCCGCTTCCAGTGGCCAGTTCCCTTGCAATAGAAGCACTCAGTTTTTGCCTTGGGTCCAGCCTTGGGTTTCTTCACGGGAGGAGCAACTGCTTTGCCACCTTTCTTTAAGTTTCCCTTCTTTCCCTTGCTCTTCTTGAAACTAGTGGTTTTATTGACCATCAACACTTGATGCTCCTTCTGGATGGCTGACTCAGCGACTTTCAACATCGCGAACATCTCGGAGTCTGACCTATTCATCCCTTGCATGTTATAGTTCAACACAAAGCTCTTGTAGCTAGGTGGTAGCGATTGAAGAACTCTGTCAGTGATTGCCTCAGGCGGGAGCTCAATTCCCAACTAAGCCAGACGGTTGTAGTACCCAGACATTCTGAGTATGTGCTCACTGACAGAAGTGTTCTCCTCCATTTTGCAGGTGTAGAACTTATCGGAGGTCTCATACCTCTCGATCCGGGCATTTTTCACAAAAATAAACTTCAACTCCTGGAACATCTCATATGCTCCATGACGTTCAAAACGCCTTTGAAGTCCCGGTTCTAAGCCATACAACATGGCGCACTGAACTATTGAGTAGTCATCAACACGCGACGGCCAGGCGTTCATAACATCCACAGACACGGGAGCGGGTGGCGTACCAAGCGGTGCATCAAGGACATAAACCTTTTGGGCAGCCGTGAGGATAATCCTCAGATTACGGGCCCAGTCCACAAAGTTACTTCCATCATCTTTCAGCTTAGCTTTCTCTAGGAACGGATTAAAATTCAGGGGAGCTACTGCGCGAGCCATTGATCTACAACATAAATTTGCAAAGACAACTTAGACTATTATTCATGATAAATGAGTTCAATTTAATCATATTACTTAAGAACTCCCACTCAAATTGACATCCCTCTGGTCATCCGAGTGTAGCATGATCCAAATTCACCAACCCAAGTCCGATCATCACGTGAGATGAGGTGGTTTCAATGGTGAACATCTCCATGTTGATCATATCTACTATATGACTCATGCTCGACCTTTCGGTCTCTTCTGTTCCGAGGCCATGTCTGTACATGCTAGGCTCATCAAGTTTAACCCAAGTGTTCCGCATGTGCAAATTTGGCTTGTACTCGTTGTATGTGAACGTAGAGTCTATCACACGCGATCATCACGTGGTTTCTCGAAACGACGAACCTTCGCAATGGTGCACACTTGGAGAGAACACAAATTTACCTTGAAATGTTAGTGAGGGATCACCTTATAGTGCTACTATCGTCCTAAGCAAAATAAGATGCATATAAGGATTAACATCACATGCAAATCATAAGTGACATGATATGGCCATCATCTTGTGCTTTTGATCTCCATCTCCAAAGCACCGGCATAATCTCCATCGTCACCAGCATGACACCATGATCTCCATCATCGTGCTGCCATTGGGGTTGTCACGCCAACCATGCTTCTACTACTATTGCTACCGCTTAGTGATAAAGTAAAGCATTACAAAGCGTTTAATGATTGACACGCAAGTCATACAATAATTAAAGACACCCCTATGGCTCCTGCCGGTTGCCTTATTCATCGACATACAAGTCGTGATAAACTATTACAAAACATGATCATCTCATACATCAAATATATCTTATCATGTCTTTGGCCATATCATATCACAACATACCCTGCAAAAACAAGTTAGACGTCCTCTAATTTGTTGTTGCATGTTTTACGTGGCTGCTATGGGTATCTAGCAAGAACGCTTCTTACCTACGCAAAGCCACAACGATGATATGCAAATTGCTATTCAACCTTCTACAAGGACCGCCTTCGTCGAATCCGATCCAACTAAGGTGGGAGAGACAGACACCCGCCAGCCATCTTTATGCAACAAGTTGCATGTATATCGATGGAACCGGTCTCATGTACGTGGACATGTAAGGTTGGTCCGAGCCGCTTCATCCCACAATACCGTTGAATCAAAATAATACTAGGGAAGGAAGCAATCTGAATATCAACGCCCACAAACTCCTTGTGTTCTACTCGTGATGTCATCTACGCATAGACCTAGCTCATGATGCCACTTTTGGGGAACGTTGCATGGGAAACAAAAAATTTTCTACGAACACCCAAGATCAATCTAAGAGATGCACATCTACGAGAGGAGAGTTGCATCCACATACCCTTGTAGATCACAAAGCGGAAGCGTTACTAGAACGCGGTTGATGGAGTCGTACTCGCGGCGATTCAAATCGCGGAAGATCCGATCTAGCGCCGAACGGACGGCGCTTCCGCGTTCAACACACGTATAGCCCAGGGATGTCTCCTCCTTCTTGATCCAGCAAAGGGGGAAGGAGAAGTTGAGGGAGAACTCTGGCAACACAACGACGTGTTGGTGGAGCTTGTGGTTCTCCGGCAGCGCTTCACCAAGCACACCGGAGGAGGAGGAGGTGAAGGAGGGAGAAAGGGCTGCTCTAAGGGCAAGGGATTGGTGTGTTCAGGCCCTCCCTCTCCCCCACTATATATAGGAGGCAAGGGGAAGGGGTGGGGGCGCAGCCTTGGCCCTTCCTCCAAGGAAGGGTGCGGCCAGGGAGGAGTCCACCCTCCCCAAGGCACCTAGGAGGTGCCTTCTCCCTTTAGGACTCTTCCTCCCCTTTATCTCTTGGAGCATGGGCCTCTTGGGGCTGGTTCCCTTGGCCCATATAGGCCAAGGTGCACACCCCTACAGCCCATGTGCCCCCCCCCGGGGCAGGTGGACCCCCGGACCCCTTTCGGTACTCCCGGTACAATACCGATAATACACGAAACTTTTCCGGCGACCAAAACAAGACTTCCCATATATAAATCTTTACCTCCGGACCATTTTGGAACTCCTCGTGACATCCCGGATCTCATCTAGGACTCCGAACAACTTTCGGTCCACCACATACAGTTCCCATTACAACTCTAGCGTCACCCGAACCTTAAGTGTTTAGACCCTACGGGTTCGGGAACCATGCAGACATGACCGAGACACCTCTCCGGTCCAATAACCAATAGCGGGATCTGGATACCCATATTGGTTCCCACATGTTCCATGATGATCTCATCAGATGAACCACGATGTCAAGGATTCAGACAATCTCGTATGCAGATCCCTTTGTCCATCGGTATGTTACTTGCCCGAGATTTGATCGTTGGTATCTCAATACCTAGTTCAATATCGTTACTGGCAAGTCTCTTTACTCGTTCTGTAATACAGGATCCTATGGCTAACTCTTTAGTCACATTGCTTGCAAGCTTATTGTGATGTTGTATTACCAAATGGGCCCTGAGATACCTCTCCATCATACGGAGTGACAAATCCCAGTCTTGATCCATGCCAGCTCAACAGACACCCTTGGAGATACCTGTAGAGCACCTTTATAGTCACCCAGTTACGTTGCAATGTTTGGTACACACAAGGTACTCTTCCGGTGTGAGTGATTTGCATGATCTGATGGTCATAGGAACATATACTTGACATGCAGAAAACAAGCAATAAACTGACACGATCATATGCCACGTTCACAGTTTGGGTCTTGTCCATCACATCATTCTTCTAATGATGTGATCCTATTATCAAATTACAACTCACGTCTATGACCTGGAAACCGTGGTCATCTTTGATCAACAAGCTAGTCTAGTAGAGGCTCACTAGGGACATGTTGTTGTCTATGTATCCACACATGCATTTGAGTTTCCAATCAATACAATTATAGCATGGATAATAAACTATTATCATGAACAAGGAAATATAATAATAACCATTTCATTATTGCCTCTAGGGCATATTTCCAACAATCACTTAGGTATTTTTTTAAAGTTTATATAATTGCTTTGGACACAAACTTGAAATGCATGCTGCATCTAGGTGAGAAACTCCTAAAGTGGTAAGATCGGGTTGCAAACTTGAATCGTGAGCGAAAAGGTTAGGGCATCTCCAACGGCAACCTGCAAAAATCCCCCACATTTGTCCGAGGACAACCGGAATCAATACCTAAACACAGATGCATGAGGGAGCCATCCAACCGTAGCCGTATATATCCGGCCAACAATTTGAACCAACCGGGCATAATGCAATCAATCTAGATGGATTTCATTCAAGTTCGGATATAATTTACATTAAAAGGTCGATATTTTGACCGTTTAACAAAAAATCTAGAAAAAAGTAAACCCTATACCGAACAACCACCTCGTACGCGTGGCTGCCCTGCCCTACCGCACCGCCGTCTCCGTCGCTGCCGTCGTCATCATCGTCCCTCCAGCAGCGGTACCACGCCTGAGGGCCACGATAGCCTTGTCCAACGTTTGCCCACAACTCGCAGAGGAGCCGCTCCGCCTCCTGTTGCACAACTCGGCAAGGTGCTCATACCATGCACGTGGGGCTTGTTTAATGCTATAGACCGCCTTATCAAGCTTGTATAAATGATTGTGGAACTTGGGATCCTCAAACCCGGGGGGTCATACACCAACTCATTAAGAGGGAAATTAAGAAATGCACTCTTCACATCCATTTGTTGCAATCTGAAATCGTGACGAGATGCATATGCAAGCAACATGTGAATAGATTCGAGGCATCCAACAGGGGCAAATGTTTCACCGTAGTCGGTACCCTCGACTTAGGAGTAGCCTTGAGTTACCAATCTTGTCTTGTTGTGAATGACAATACCATGTGCTTCGTGCTTATTCTTGAAGATCCATTTAGTTCCAATGACATTATGGTTCTCCTTTGGCCTTGACACCAATTTCCACACTTTATTGCGCTCAAAATTGTAGAGTTCTTCATGCATGGCTCTAGCCAATCTGGGTCCTCAAGCGCCTCATAGACCTTTTGGGGTTCAACACAAGAAACAAATGCGTGATGTTCACAAAAGTTTGTCAATTATTTATGAGTAGATACCCCTTTCTTAAACTTACAATAACATTCTCCAGGACATGGCCTTTATGCATGAGATCAGAAGCAATCTTGGCGGCACGATGCTCCAATTGCTCGTCAAGTGGAATTTGACGATCCACATCTTGATTATCTTGGTCATTGTCTTGAGCTTTCTCTAGTTCTTGAGCTCGCTCGATGTCATGAACTTGATATTGGGCATCACTTGGTGCATCACCATCATCATGAGGTTGATCTTGCCCTTGATGTTGTTCACTTGGTTGAGGGCCTTCACTTTATTCTTCGAAAGCATGCGGGTCATGTGTCGGTGATGGTTCCACTTGCATAGAACATTGTCCTTCTCTGTGACGCCCGAGACCGACGTCCCAGAAGATTCCAGAAGGTTCCAGAAGCTTCCAGATGTTCCGGGTTGCCCGTGTGTTTCTTTTGCTTGTGTTATTTATTTTTGCATTGCATCATGTCATCATGCCATCTTGTCATTTATTTTTTTTGCATCTCAACTTAAATAATTGTGTGGGCCTTCGGTCCATTTAAATCGAGGGAAGGTGACTTCTCTTTATAACATATCCTCCAAATATTATGGAGCTATATTAATAAATATTCCCTTGCTCCGGAATCACCGTAACACACTTGCAATTTTCCCCATGCTTCTTTAATTCAAGTTTCACCTTAAAAACCTTGTCTTCATTCTTTTCTCAATTTTCGAGGCTCCTCTAAAGTCTAGACTCCTTTTAAACTCCTTGAGGCAAGCTATTTATTTTTAGCTTGCACTTCCCTTTTGTTGGAACTATTTTTGAGGGGTTGGTTTTTACTTCATAAAGCCTTTCAAAATGTTCCATCATTTCCCCCCCTGTTTTCGCCTCTTTTCTTTTTATTCTGGATCCCTCTCTATTTATTTCTGCTGAAGAAATAAATTAAGAAAGTCAGCCAGCCCAGCTTTCTCCCTGGACCTTTTCCTCCTTTGGCCTCAAGCCTCCAGCCGAACTGGGCTCTCCTCCTGGCCCATTTGGCCGGCCTCCACCGAACCCTAGCCCGCAGCGCTCCAGTCCCTCGCTCTCTCCCTTTCCCTCTATTGCCGCCGCCAGTCTCTCCTCTCTCCCGTCGACCTCTCTCTCCCCAAGTCCCGCATCGCCCGAGCCCGACCCCTCTGGTTCTCCTTCGCCATGCCCTCGGTGGCCTCCCATCGCCCCGCCACCTCTTCGTCCCTCCGCGCAGGAGCCCCGCGCCTGCTCTGCGCCTCCCTCCTCTCCGCGTCTCGAAGTCCCGCGCGCCCGCGCCCCTCCCCTCTGCCTCGCCAGAGCCGGATCGCGGCGCCTCTTCCCCAGGGAGTCGGCCGCCGCGAGGATCTCCTCCGCGGCCTCACCTCGTCCTCGCCGGCCGGCCCACGCCGTCCCTCGTCCGCGCCTCGCCGTGCCCCTCCCTCCGACCGCAGGCCAGGAGCTGCGTCGGCTGCCTCCTCCTTCCTCTGGCCACGGGCGCCCGCTTCCTCCAGGCGGCCAACTCCAGCGGCTGGTTCCCGCAGCCCCGCCCCGGCCGTCTCCTCGCGTGGTCTTCCGGCCTCCGTTTCCCTCCGGTGCAGCGCCCGCCCGTCCAGGAGCTCCCCTGCTGGCCGGCCTCGTCCAGTCTCCGGTCCGACGCCGTGGTGCCTTGGTGGCCCGCACCTTCCCTTGCAGCACCACGAGCCCCGTGTCCGGCCACCGGATCCCGCGGCCCCTGCCTCGCTGTGCTGCCGCTGTTGTTTTTCTTTTGTGTGTTGTTTTTGCTGTTGTCTTGGCAGAGAACCTTGAACGCCTACACGACAATACGGCAAGACCGTAACGACCAAGTACCCCGTGTTTCCGGATGCGACAAGTACTACTACGCTCGACGACTCGAACATCTACAAAACGACCTCGTGAACAACTACCGACGCCGGAAGCGCCAAGTACCACTACTTCCACTACCGTCGCGAAACGAGAACCCCAAGTACCACGACACCGACCCGAACATCTACGGGAAAACGAGCTCCATGAACGTCTACCGTCGCCCCGAGTACAACTACCGTCGCCCGGAAACGAGGAATTCGCCAAGTACCACGACACGATGACGTGAACCACTACTTCCACTACGAGTTGCGAGAACGACTACTTCCCTCTACTACGGCTACTTCCTCTACGATCTCGAGCCGCCCCGAAACGCACGCTTCGAAGGTATACCGAAACGACCCCGTGGATGAACGCTCGTGCTTGTTGTGTTGTATGAAATGTTTCCCGTGTGTGCACCGTGCCCGTTTCACCTTTTGTCGAGCTCCTCGGTTGCCTCGTCACCGACTCGTGGGAACCCGGCAACGGGATCACCCCATCATCTTGTTCAACTCGTTCACTCCACCTTTTGTTTTGCACCGGTCCCTCAACGAGTTACCGGAACCGAGATGTTGCCATGCTTCATTTTCGGATCGTTGCCGTGGCACCCTTTCTTCCACCACGGTGACAAATGCTTCTTATCCTTTTAAGTCAACCTTTTAATAAAACTTGCATAAACTTGATCATATCATCCGCATCATGTTAACAACCTTTGAATGTTAATTGTTGTTGCTTATAATTATTAAACATGCTCATGGGGATTTTCCGGATATGTTGTTGTTATTTCCGGCCTCATTTAAAATGTCTAGATAGTATAGTTTCTTTATGCTTCACCTCTTGCCATGTTAAAAAACTTTTAATCTTGTCTTGTAAATAACGAGAGTCAACTAAATAATTAAATGTGGTGTTTCGTCAATATGCAACTCGTTGCATATTGATCTCCACTTAACTTGTAGAATTGTTTGTGCTTTTTGCCATGCCATGCATATTTAAACCGGACATGCATCATCCTTGCTTGTGCATCGTATGCCATGTTTATGCTTGTGTGTTTACCGTGTTGTTTTCTTCTTTCCGGTTGCTTCTCTTGTTAGCTTCGGTTTCGTTCCGGAGTTGTGAGGTTCCGCTCGTCTGTTGCTCCGTCTGCTTCTTGGATCCGTTCTTCTCCTTTGTGGAATTCCAGGAAAGATGACCGAACCCGGATACCTTTACTATCTTTGCCTATTGCTAGAAGTCACGATCTATAGTTTTGCCTCGAAGCCCATGTCTTCTTGTCAGCCTCCTACTTGTAACCAATTGCCATGTTTAACCACCCTACCTATGCAAACCATTGTTTGGCTATACGTAGGCTTCGCTCAGCCCCTCTTATAGCATTGCTAGTTGCAGGTGAAGATTGAAGATGCTTGCTTCACGTTGAAGTTTGGTTGGGTTATATCACACTATATAAATGCTTAAAAATGAAATCATCTATATACTGGCAGGGTGGAAGGCTAAGCCTTTTGCTTGGTGATTTGTTCCACTCATGCCGTTAGGATCCGTATAAGCCGGTGTTATGTTCCTTGATTATGCGTTCCTAACACGGTTGGGGTGTATGGGACCCCCTTGATAAACCGCTAAGTGCTAAGTCTTTTCCAGCAAATCCCAACATTGGTACTATTTGCCTAATAACAAACTAATAAAAACTTGCATGTGGACTAGCTATCCCTTTTATTTAATTCAACAACCCCGGGCCAGTGCTCCACATGAGTGTTGGTCCGAAACGGGGGTTACGCGGGGCCACCTCGAGGAAACTCAAGGTTTGGTAAAAACCTGTGGGATCACCCATCCGGTCGTGTCCTGAGACTTAGATACGCGCGGCTACTATCAGGGTGTCGACACGCCGGGAGGATTTGCTGGATTAGCCTTACCTTAGTTCGGTTTAACTTGAGCACGGGATTCCGAGAATACTCGGGTCTTCCCA
>LR738713.1:375224343-375338510 GCA_902687465.1 Secale cereale
CCCCCCCTGTTTTCGCCTCTTTTCTTTTTATTCTGGATCCCTCTCTATTTATTTCTGCTGAAGAAATAAATTAAGAAAGTCAGCCAGCCCAGCTTTCTCCCTGGACCTTTTCCTCCTTTGGCCTCAAGCCTCCAGCCGAACTGGGCTCTCCTCCTGGCCCATTTGGCCGGCCTCCACCGAACCCTAGCCCGCAGCGCTCCAGTCCCTCGCTCTCTCCCTTTCCCTCTATTGCCGCCGCCAGTCTCTCCTCTCTCCCGTCGACCTCTCTCTCCCCAAGTCCCGCATCGCCCGAGCCCGACCCCTCTGGTTCTCCTTCGCCATGCCCTCGGTGGCCTCCCATCGCCCCGCCACCTCTTCGTCCCTCCGCGCAGGAGCCCCGCGCCTGCTCTGCGCCTCCCTCCTCTCCGCGTCTCGAAGTCCCGCGCGCCCGCGCCCCTCCCCTCTGCCTCGCCAGAGCCGGATCGCGGCGCCTCTTCCCCAGGGAGTCGGCCGCCGCGAGGATCTCCTCCGCGGCCTCACCTCGTCCTCGCCGGCCGGCCCACGCCGTCCCTCGTCCGCGCCTCGTCGTGCCCCTCCCTCCGACCGCAGGCCAGGAGCTGCGTCGGCTGCCTCCTCCTTCCTCTGGCCACGGGCGCCCGCTTCCTCCAGGCGGCCAACTCCAGCGGCTGGTTCCCGCAGCCCCGCCCCGGCCGTCTCCTCGCGTGGTCTTCCGGCCTCCGTTTCCCTCCGGTGCAGCGCCCGCCCGTCCAGGAGCTCCCCTGCTGGCCGGCCTCGTCCAGTCTCCGGTCCGACGCCGTGGTGCCTTGGTGGCCCGCACCTTCCCTTGCAGCACCACGAGCCCCGCGTCCGGCCACCGGATCCCGCGGCCCCTGCCTCGCTGTGCTGCCGCTGTTGTTTTTCTTTTGTGTGTTGTTTTTGCTGTTGTCTTGGCAGAGAACCTTGAACGCCTACACGACAATACGGCAAGACCGTAACGACCAAGTACCCCGTGTTTCCGGATGCGACAAGTACTACTACGCTCGACGACTTGAACATCTACAAAACGACCTCGTGAACAACTACCGACGCCGGAAGCGCCAAGTACCACTACTTCCACTACCGTCGCGAAACGAGAACCCCAAGTACCACGACACCGACCCGAACATCTACGGGAAAACGAGCTCCGTGAACGTCTACCGTCGCCCCGAGTACAACTACCGTCGCCCGGAAACGAGGAATTCGCCAAGTACCACGACACGATGACGTGAACCACTACTTCCACTACGAGTTGCGAGAACGACTACTTCCCTCTACTACGGCTACTTCCTCTACGATCTCGAACCGCCCCGAAACGCACGCTTCGAAGGTATACCGAAACGACCGCGTGGATGAACGCTCGTGCTTGTTGTGTTGTATGAAATGTTTCCCGTGTGTGCACCGTGCCCGTTTCACCTTTTGTCGAGCTCCTCGGTTGCCTCGTCACCGACTCGTGGGAACCCGGCAACGGGATCACCCCATCATCTTGTTCAACTCGTTCACTCCACCTTTTGTTTTGCACCGGTCCCTCAACGAGTTACCGGAACCGAGATGTTGCCATGCTTCATTTTCGGATCGTTGCCGTGGCACCCTTTCTTCCACCACGGTGACAAATGCTTCTTATCCTTTTAAGTCAACCTTTTAATAAAACTTGCATAAACTTGATCATATCATCCGCATCATGTTAACAACCTTTGAATGTTAATTGTTGTTGCTTATAATTATTAAACATGCTCATGGGGATTTTCCGGATATGTTGTTGTTATTTCCGGCCTCATTTAAAATGTCTAGATAGTATAGTTTCTTTATGCTTCACCTCTTGCCATGTTAAAAAACTTTTAATCTTGTCTTGTAAATAACGAGAGTCAACTAAATAATTAAATGTGGTGTTTCGTCAATATGCAACTCGTTGCATATTGATCTCCACTTAACTTGTAGAATTGTTTGTGCTTTTTGCCATGCCATGCATATTTAAACCGGACATGCATCATCCTTGCTTGTGCATCGTATGCCATGTTTATGCTTGTGTGTTTACCGTGTTGTTTTCTTCTTTCCGGTTGCTTCTCTTGTTAGCTTCGGTTTCGTTCCGGAGTTGTGAGGTTCCGCTCGTCTGTTGCTCCGTCTGCTTCTTGGATCCGTTCTTCTCCTTTGTGGAATTCCAGGCAAGATGACCGAACCCGGATACCTTTACTATCTTTGCCTATTGCTAGAAGTCACGATCTATAGTTTTGCCTCGAAGCCCATGTCTTCTTGTCAGCCTCCTACTTGTAACCAATTGCCATGTTTAACCACCCTACCTATGCAAACCATTGTTTGGCTATACGTAGGCTTCGCTCAGCCCCTCTTATAGCATTGCTAGTTGCAGGTGAAGATTGAAGATGCTTGCTTCATGTTGAAGTTTGGTTGGGTTATATCACACTATATAAATGCTTAAAAATGAAATCATCTATATACTGGCAGGGTGGAAGGCTAAGCCTTTTGCTTGGTGATTTGTTCCACTCATGCCGTTAGGATCCGTATAAGCCGGTGTTATGTTCCTTGATTATGCGTTCCTAACACGGTTGGGGTGTATGGGACCCCCTTGATAAACCGCTAAGTGCTAAGTCTTTTCCAGCAAATCCCAACATTGGTACTATTTGCCTAATAACAAACTAATAAAAACTTGCATGTGGACTAGCTATCCCTTTTATTTAATTCAACAACCCCGGGCCAGTGCTCCACATGAGTGTTGGTCCGAAACGGGGGTTACGCGGGGCCACCTCGAGGAAACTCAAGGTTTGGTAAAAACCTGTGGGATCACCCATCCGGTCGTGTCCTGAGACTTAGATACGCGCGGCTACTATCAGGGTGTCGACACGCCGGGAGGATTTGCTGGATTAGCCTTACCTTAGTTCGGTTTAACTTGAGCACGGGATTCCGAGAATACTCGGGTCTTCCCACTTTGGAGTTGCGACTCCGCGGATCGTGGGCTTGTAATGGGTCAAGTTGGAACACCCCTGCAGGGTTTGAACTTTCGAAAGCCGTGCCCGCGGTTATGTGGCAGATGGGAGCTTGTTAATTCCGGTTGTAGATAACTTGACACAATGTTTCAATACACTACCAGCGTGTGTACCGTGACTGTCAATTTCCGAATAGGGATTCGGGAGTTGAACACGGTGGGGTTATGTTTGACCGGCTTTAGTTAGGATCACTTCGTGATCATCTTTCGACCGATGCTCTTCTCTTCTCGCTCCCTATTACGTAAGTTAGTGCTAGTTGCTGCTGCAGACTCTTGTTTGTTCCTTCACCTCTCGTTCTTTCTTCAGCCTTGTCCTCACCCAAGGCTTAAATAGTCTTGTTACCCGGGAACGGGATTGCTGAGTCCTCTGTGGCTCACAGTTACTTCACCACACCAGATGCAGGTTCAGCCGAGTTTGATGCAGGAGCTGGTTCAGAGCTTCACCAGGAGCTCGTTGAAGAGTTTGTCCGTTTGCTTGTAACGTTTCGATGTTCAGTAGTGGTTTCTACTAGGATTCGACCTGACCTGTGGCTTTATGTTGTTTTGGTATCTTTCTTTGGTTCTTCACCCGTAGTCGGGTTGTGATGTTCTGAATGATGATTGCTTATGTAATGTATTGTGTGAAGTGGCGAGTGTAAGCCAACTATCTCCTTTTGCATTTTAATCCCTCTTTTACATGAGTTGTGCAAAGATACCAAACTTGAGATCATTCTAGGATGGGCTTATATCTTTAAGTCGTGCCTCGACACGTAGGAGATATAGTCCCATCCTGGGCATTACAAGTTGGTATCAGAGCCTTCTCCGACCTAGAAGCCCCCACTGATCGAATCGTTGACGGTTGAGTCTAGGCACACACTGAAAACTTTTGAGTCCTATATTATATCGGAGAGTAGGATTTCTTTGCTTCTCATCTCTTTTATCTCTGGTGAGGACTCCTGACGTCTACTCTTACCTCTTCTACTTTCAAAAATTGCACCAAATTTTTTTTAGGATCCCGCGAGTATTCTGGGATTGTTTCGATGTTCTTGTGACAAGGATATTGATCTCGATGCCTCCTGTTACCGAGGAGTTGAGCTTCGGGGTATCATTGACACAAGCATATCGCGAGAGTACTAAATACTTAAGACGGCCGACATAAAAAATCTCTCCTATACGGCCAGTGGCAAGATAACCCCGACATCACCCAGTACTGGGGAGGTAGTTCGAGAGTATTGCCATAGCTTGATATAGTGGATGCTTTTCGAAGGTCCGAGGTAAACAGTTTCCGAGAAAGACTGGTTATGTGTTGAAGGATGGATACACCTGGATGTAGGTTTAGAGTTGATTGCGCGGTGCTTCCCGTGTATCCCCAACACCTGATTGCATAACTGGAATCTTTCGGAAATCTATAGGTGGGTTCATCTAGTAGTTCTAGGCATTCTTCCAACGGATGCTCGATATGAAGTTTGGGGTCTACATTGAGTGAAGTGGTTTTATGGACTTGTTCTGATCGGGAGTTGCATCTTAAAGGGTCCTTGGCTATGCTGATCCGGGGATTGCAAAACCCTTTTGTAACACGTTCCATGAGCTTTCAGCACGAAGATGTCGGACGAAACTTCTATCTTGTATTTGTTCTATCTGATCCTTGTTCCTTTTTATTTACTTTTTGTTCTACAAGTGGCTTCTCGACGAGTTGATGTACCTGCAGAACTCATTCGTTCAATCCTCTGTTCGGATGATATTGTGAAGACCTGCTGCTACACATCTATCCTCGTTTTTGTTTTGATTCTGGTATTCGAGTTGCTTCGATGTCAAATGTTGATTCCATACCTTTCCTAATCGGTGTTCTCATATTTCTATGGGAGTGCTAATCCTTCTTGTTCTTCAAGATCTTCTTGTTTATCCTTTTCCAACCGGTGTGCCTTCTCTTCAAGTTATTCCATACGGACGTCGTTGAGAAATCTGACGTTTTGTCTGTTTCATTCATCTCAAGTTGTCTTTGTTTCCCCACCCTCCCACCTTTCTTCTTCTTGGAGCCAGCAATTCTCAGATGAAGTATCCATTTTATTCTTGTGATGTTTCTTCATTCTTTTCCTTCAATGTTCTTATCCGGTGCTTTATCATGAAAATGCTCAAGAGCTTCAAGTTCATCATTCTTTTGTTCCAATATTCTTCCGGTGGATGTAATTCAAGAATTCGGTGTTGATCTTATCCTTTTCATCTTTTCACAATGCTTTCTTATTCCGGTGTACCAATTAATCATTCTCATCATGCTATTCATATCCGGAGTGCTGAAGATTCATAATTCCATTCTTAATCCGTTCAAGCTATTTTTGAGGATTGTCATCTTATTCAAGCCTTTTAATTCAACCGGTGCAATATCTCTTAAGCAATCTTTTCCAACGGTGATTTCTTTGAGTGGGCCCATAACCCACAGGTCTTTTTCCAGGATCTTACCTGACTCTTCTAATTTTTTCCGGAGTTATACTCAAATTCTTTTCAAAGTGTGACGTAAGAATGATTTCCATCAGTCACATGCCTCCTCCAAGATCGCTTTCAATTCTTTTCATCATTGGTTCAACCTTCTAATTCTTCATTCCGAAGTGCTCAACAATTCTTCATGGCATTTCTCGTCTTCATTCTCAACATTTGGAGACCGGAGAAGAGTTTCTCATAAATTTTGACCCGTTCTCTTGAAGATTCGTGGTTCTAGCTTCATGCCATCCTCATTATTGTTCCGTTTGTGAGGAATTCTTCTCATACCCGTCCGGAGCATTCATGAATTCTTTTCCTTGTGATCCTCCGAAGGCCATCATTTCAGAATATTTCTTCATTCTCAGTTTTAAACTTCGTCCTCCAACTATTCTTCATTGATGTCTCTTCGTTCGTCTCCTAATTCTTGGTGGTTCTTTCAAGATTTACCCTTTCATTGTTATCGTTTTAATTCATTTGTTCTTTCACAATCCTACCGGTGGTTCGTTGAAGATTTATCCGAGCTTGTGCGAGATCTCTCTTTAATTCTTTCCAACGAGAATAAGTAGTATGCCAAATCCTTGGTTGTCATCAATTTAATTGGTGAAGGAGATGCATAACATAATTCTTATTCTTATTCCGTCAAGGTCATTTAATTCTTTTGTTTGGAGCTTGTTCATCATATCATATCCTTGGTTCTAAATTTCTTCATCTTGCTTTCCGGAGCTTCAAGTTATTTCAATTATCATTTCAAAGCTCAATCTATTCACCGCAGGCCTTGAATCTTATTCTTTTCATCTTTCACTTCTTATGTTTTCATTACCGGAGTTTTCATGGTGGTTCATCATGTTTTAATTCATCCTCGAAGTCTTCAACAAGATTCTTGTTGGAGCTCAAGCATTCTTCTTCATGCTTTCCAATTGCAATTCTATCTACCTTATCTTTTCAGATGGTGTTATGTCATTCTTGTCAATTCCTTCATGTTTTATGATTCACGAGTTATCAAGAATGAGATATTTAAAACCATCATTTTCTTTGTTCAGGAGATCTTTCCAACCTTTCAATTTATTCGTTGGAGTTATCTTGGGTTGTATTTCACCTAAAGCTTTCCCTAAGGAATGTTGCTAATTATGGTGCTTATAAATGACCCAAGTTCTTCATTTTTCATTCCGGTGAATAAGTTTTTCGTCTCCTTGTTGATATCAATCCAATCAAATTGTTTTCCAATAGTGGCTGGTTGTCACCTCATAATTTTGAGATGTTTTCCGTAAGCCCACATCAAGCTTATTCGTTTTTCGTTGTTGATTTTTTTAAAATCAACTCTGTTCAACCCTTCCTTGTAAGGATGCTCTTTCAAATTCAATTTGAGAGAAGTTGTCATTTTCTTCTCGTTCTTTCTTCCCAACGATCTTGCATCTATTCTTTCATTCCGGAGGCCTTGTGATATTGCTCTATTCAAACCATCATCTCGTTT
The DNA here is from genome assembly GCA_902687465.1 of Secale cereale. Classification (NCBI taxonomy): domain Eukaryota; kingdom Viridiplantae; phylum Streptophyta; class Magnoliopsida; order Poales; family Poaceae; genus Secale; species Secale cereale. Next base: position 375,231,282 of record LR738713.1, read on the forward strand.
TATCGAGATCTTGTTCTTTCTCTTTTATCATTTAACCGGAGTGTTGTATTCTTAATTCTAGTTCCCTCATCTTTTCATGTTTTGCCTGTCTCTTAACCGGAGTGCTGTCTGAATCTTTCTTACCCTTGTGCCATTCTTTTAATTGTTTCGGAGGCAATATGTTGTTGTTTTCATCAAGTATCATCTCAACTTGGCAAGTTCTTGTCCAATTCCTTCCATTTTCAGACGGAGTGCTGTCCAAATTCTGTCATTCTTATTCCTTGGCTATACCATTGCAGTTTCATATTCTTTTGGTTCGTAAGCTCTTGTTTCATGTCTTTCAACCTCCAAGGTTCTCATAATGCTCCCTGTTCCTCTTTTCTAACGGAGTGTTTTCATCTTCGTTCATCTCCGTTGTATTCTTTCTTTCAAGGTTGTTCAACCTCTCAAGGTTCTTTGGTTTCACTCGTCTGTCAAAGAAGCAACTTTGTTTTACCTCTTCCTCTTTCGTTTTTACCCGGTGATATCTCTAGGATCTCGGGTCGAGATCCTCTGTTAGTGTGGGAGAGTTGTGACGCCCGAGACCGACGTCCCAGAAGATTCCAGAAGGTTCCAGAAGCTTCCAGATGTTCCGGGTTGCCCGTGTGTTTCTTTTGCTTGTGTTATTTATTTTTGCATTGCATCATGTCATCATGCCATCTTGTCATTTATTTTTTGTGCATCTCAACTTAAATAATTGTGTGGGCCTTCGGTCCATTTAAATCGAGGGAAGGTGACTTCTCTTTATAACATATCCTCCAAATATTATGGAGCTATATTAATAAATATTCCCTTGCTCCGGAATCACCGTAACACACTTGCAATTTTCCCCATGCTTCTTTAATTCAAGTTTCACCTTAAAAACCTTGTCTTCATTCTTTTCTCAATTTTCGAGGCTCCTCTAAAGTCTAGACTCCTTTTAAACTCCTTGAGGCAAGCTATTTATTTTTAGCTTGCACTTCCCTTTTGTTGGAACTATTTTTGAGGGGTTGGTTTTTACTTCATAAAGCCTTTCAAAATGTTCCATCATTTTCCCCCCTGTTTTCGCCTCTTTTCTTTTTATTCTGGATCCCTCTCTATTTATTTCTGCTGAAGAAATAAATTAAGAAAGTCAGCCAGCCCAGCTTTCTCCCTGGACCTTTTCCTCCTTTGGCCTCAAGCCTCCAGCCGAACTGGGCTCTCCTCCTGGCCCATTTGGCCGGCCTCCACCGAACCCTAGCCCGCAGCGCTCCAGTCCCTCGCTCTCTCCCTTTCCCTCTATTGCCGCCGCCAGTCTCTCCTCTCTCCCGTCGACCTCTCTCTCCCCAAGTCCCGCATCGCCCGAGCCCGACCCCTCTGGTTCTCCTTCGCCATGCCCTCGGTGGCCTCCCATCGCCCCGCCACCTCTTCGTCCCTCCGCGCAGGAGCCCCGCGCCTGCTCTGCGCCTCCCTCCTCTCCGCGTCTCGAAGTCCCGCGCGCCCGCGCCCCTCCCCTCTGCCTCGCCAGAGCCGGATCGCGGCGCCTCTTCCCCAGGGAGTCGGCCGCCGCGAGGATCTCCTCCGCGGCCTCACCTCGTCCTCGCCGGCCGGCCCACGCCGTCCCTCGTCCGCGCCTCGCCGTGCCCCTCCCTCCGACCGCAGGCCAGGAGCTGCGTCGGCTGCCTCCTCCTTCCTCTGGCCACGGGCGCCCGCTTCCTCCAGGCGGCCAACTCCAGCGGCTGGTTCCCGCAGCCCCGCCCCGGCCGTCTCCTCGCGTGGTCTTCCGGCCTCCGTTTCCCTCCGGTGCAGCGCCCGCCCGTCCAGGAGCTCCCCTGCTGGCCGGCCTCGTCCAGTCTCCGGTCCGACGCCGTGGTGCCTTGGTGGCCCGCACCTTCCCTTGCAGCACCACGAGCCCCGTGTCCGGCCACCGGATCCCGCGGCCCCTGCCTCGCTGTGCTGCCGCTGTTGTTTTTCTTTTGTGTGTTGTTTTTGCTGTTGTCTTGGCAGAGAACCTTGAACGCCTACACGACAATACGGCAAGACCGTAACGACCAAGTACCCCGTGTTTCCGGATGCGACAAGTACTACTACGCTCGACGACTCGAACATCTACAAAACGACCTCGTGAACAACTACCGACGCCGGAAGCGCCAAGTACCACTACTTCCACTACCGTCGCGAAACGAGAACCCCAAGTACCACGACACCGACCCGAACATCTACGGGAAAACGAGCTCCATGAACGTCTACCGTCGCCCCGAGTACAACTACCGTCGCCCGGAAACGAGGAATTCGCCAAGTACCACGACACGATGACGTGAACCACTACTTCCACTACGAGTTGCGAGAACGACTACTTCCCTCTACTACGGCTACTTCCTCTACGATCTCGAGCCGCCCCGAAACGCACGCTTCGAAGGTATACCGAAACGACCCCGTGGATGAACGCTCGTGCTTGTTGTGTTGTATGAAATGTTTCCCGTGTGTGCACCGTGCCCGTTTCACCTTTTGTCGAGCTCCTCGGTTGCCTCGTCACCGACTCGTGGGAACCCGGCAACGGGATCACCCCATCATCTTGTTCAACTCGTTCACTCCACCTTTTGTTTTGCACCGGTCCCTCAACGAGTTACCGGAACCGAGATGTTGCCATGCTTCATTTTCGGATCGTTGCCGTGGCACCCTTTCTTCCACCACGGTGACAAATGCTTCTTATCCTTTTAAGTCAACCTTTTAATAAAACTTGCATAAACTTGATCATATCATCCGCATCATGTTAACAACCTTTGAATGTTAATTGTTGTTGCTTATAATTATTAAACATGCTCATGGGGATTTTCCGGATATGTTGTTGTTATTTCCGGCCTCATTTAAAATGTCTAGATAGTATAGTTTCTTTATGCTTCACCTCTTGCCATGTTAAAAAACTTTTAATCTTGTCTTGTAAATAACGAGAGTCAACTAAATAATTAAATGTGGTGTTTCGTCAATATGCAACTCGTTGCATATTGATCTCCACTTAACTTGTAGAATTGTTTGTGCTTTTTGCCATGCCATGCATATTTAAACCGGACATGCATCATCCTTGCTTGTGCATCGTATGCCATGTTTATGCTTGTGTGTTTACCGTGTTGTTTTCTTCTTTCCGGTTGCTTCTCTTGTTAGCTTCGGTTTCGTTCCGGAGTTGTGAGGTTCCGCTCGTCTGTTGCTCCGTCTGCTTCTTGGATCCGTTCTTCTCCTTTGTGGAATTCCAGGCAAGATGACCGAACCCGGATACCTTTACTATCTTTGCCTATTGCTAGAAGTCACGATCTATAGTTTTGCCTCGAAGCCCATGTCTTCTTGTCAGCCTCCTACTTGTAACCAATTGCCATGTTTAACCACCCTACCTATGCAAACCATTGTTTGGCTATACGTAGGCTTCGCTCAGCCCCTCTTATAGCATTGCTAGTTGCAGGTGAAGATTGAAGATGCTTGCTTCATGTTGAAGTTTGGTTGGGTTATATCACACTATATAAATGCTTAAAAATGAAATCATCTATATACTGGCAGGGTGGAAGGCTAAGCCTTTTGCTTGGTGATTTGTTCCACTCATGCCGTTAGGATCCGTATAAGCCGGTGTTATGTTCCTTGATTATGCGTTCCTAACACGGTTGGGGTGTATGGGACCCCCTTGATAAACCGCTAAGTGCTAAGTCTTTTCCAGCAAATCCCAACATTGGTACTATTTGCCTAATAACAAACTAATAAAAACTTGCATGTGGACTAGCTATCCCTTTTATTTAATTCAACAACCCCGGGCCAGTGCTCCACATGAGTGTTGGTCCGAAACGGGGGTTACGCGGGGCCACCTCGAGGAAACTCAAGGTTTGGTAAAAACCTGTGGGATCACCCATCCGGTCGTGTCCTGAGACTTAGATACGCGCGGCTACTATCAGGGTGTCGACACGCCGGGAGGATTTGCTGGATTAGCCTTACCTTAGTTCGGTTTAACTTGAGCACGGGATTCCGAGAATACTCGGGTCTTCCCACTTTGGAGTTGCGACTCCGCGGATCGTGGGCTTGTAATGGGTCAAGTTGGAACACCCCTGCAGGGTTTGAACTTTCGAAAGCCGTGCCCGCGGTTATGTGGCAGATGGGAGCTTGTTAATTCCGGTTGTAGATAACTTGACACAATGTTTCAATACACTACCAGCGTGTGTACCGTGACTGTCAATTTCCGAATAGGGATTCGGGAGTTGAACACGGTGGGGTTATGTTTGACCGGCTTTAGTTAGGATCACTTCGTGATCATCTTTCGACCGATGCTCTTCTCTTCTCGCTCCCTATTACGTAAGTTAGTGCTAGTTGCTGCTGCAGACTCTTGTTTGTTCCTTCACCTCTCGTTCTTTCTTCAGCCTTGTCCTCACCCAAGGCTTAAATAGTCTTGTTACCCAGGAACGGGATTGCTGAGTCCTCTGTGGCTCACAGTTACTTCACCACACCAGATGCAGGTTCAGCCGAGTTTGATGCAGGAGCTGGTTCAGAGCTTCACCAGGAGCTCGTTGAAGAGTTTGTCCGTTTGCTTGTAACGTTTCGATGTTCAGTAGTGGTTTCTACTAGGATTCGACCTGACCTGTGGCTTTATGTTGTTTTGGTATCTTTCTTTGGTTCTTCACCCGTAGTCGGGTTGTGATGTTCTGAATGATGATTGCTTATGTAATGTATTGTGTGAAGTGGCGAGTGTAAGCCAACTATCTCCTTTTGCATTTTAATCCCTCTTTTACATGAGTTGTGCAAAGATACCAAACTTGAGATCATTCTAGGATGGGCTTATATCTTTAAGTTGTGCCTCGACACGTAGGAGATATAGTCCCATCCTGGGCATTACATTCTCCTTCGACCACAAGGGGTTCCTGCATCCGTAGGATTTGACCAACTCCCATTCCTCTTATGGCTTGGGGAGGAATCCATTTTTCTCCACTTGGGAGCCATTATTTTCATCAAATTCCATGTTACACATCTTCACAATGAGTCCATTGGACTTTTTGAGAACACAGTAAGCATGGGAGTTTGTATCATAACAAACAAATATGCCCTCTTGAGCTCTAGTTTCGAATTTAGACAAACGATCACCTTTTTTGAGAATTGAACACTTAAAATAGAACACGCGAAAATACTTTAGGTTGGACTTGTTGCCGGTGAGTATCTCATATGGAGTCTTGTTCAAGCCTTTGCATATGTAGAGCTGATTGGATGCATGATATGCAGTGTTGATGGCTTCAGCCCAAAAGTTGTACGAAGATTTGAATTCTGCCATCATGATCCTTGTTGCGTCCATCAACATCCGGTTCTTCCTCTCCGCTACTCCATTTTGTTGAGGGGTATAAGGTGCAGCGTATTGGTGTTTGATCCCCTCATCACTAAGAAACTCATCCAAGGTGTAGTTCTTGAGCCCGGGGCCGTTGTCGCTTCTAATCATCCATATCTTTGCATCATGTTGACGTTAAGCTTCATTTGCAAAGTCAATGATGATTTGTTGGGTTATACCCATGTGTATCTTGAATAATCATCCACAATCACCAAAAAATACTTTCTTCCCCCGAGACTATCAAATGACGGAGGACCAAAGAGATCCATGTGAAGCAGATCCAAGGGCCTCTTCGAGTAAATAGTATTCGTGGTTAGTGAGACGTCTGATGTAGCTTTCCTTTGATACAAGCACCGCAAACACGATCTATGGCAATAATAACATTTGTTAGTTCACGAACATGGTCCCCCCTGAGGAGACTTTGCAAAGATCTCACATTGATGGAGCTAAACGGCGATGCTAAATCCACCCACATCAACTTTAGCCATTAGACAAGTTGTGATCTTAGTGGGTCTCTCCGAGAAGTTAACCACATAGAGACCATTCTCGACACGTCCATCAAAGGCTACTTTAAGAGTCTTGCTCCACAAGAGGGCCATAGTATCAAGATCAAAGAATGTGACAAAGCCCATGAGTCCAAGTTGACAAACATAAAGTAAATTGTATGCAAGGGTGTCAACAAGCATGACCTTCTCAATGGATAAATCTTGAGAAATGACAACCTTGCCAAGACCCAATACCTTTGACATTGAAGCATCACCAAATTGGACATGGGTGGGCATAGATGGGATTGCTTGCACGTCCACCACCAAGTCACTACTTCCAGTCATATGATTTGTCACTCCACTATCGAGCAACCATGAGACCCAACTGGAAGCAAACTCCTACATAAGATCAATGCTTGGATTTAGGTACCATTTTTGAATGGGTCCTTTGAGGTTAGTAACAAGGGTCTTAGGAACCCAAATAGACCATTCATTGTACTCATAAGGAGAACCAACAAATTTGGCATAAACATGCTCACCACTAGCATGACATAAAACATAAGAAGGGTTAAAGTCGCTGACTTTGTTGGGATGAGTGGTTTTGCCCTTATTAGCATCACCACACACCACCTTGTTCTTATTATCCTTAGGATAACCATCTACCTCTTTGATGAATACCTCTTTGAGAGGGATGGGTTGCTTGGTCTTGCTTTTCTTCTTGTTCTTTGACTTGGGCGCAAACCCAAATCCCTCTTTTGCCACAACTTCCTTTTGATTGCTCGAAAGTTCGTTGAGGTTCTTCTCGCCTTGTATACAAGTAATAATGACCTTCTCAAGTTGCTATTTCAACTTGGCATTCTCCTCCATAAGATGCACATGCTCGCAACAAGGGTTAGTAACATGGGCATTATCAATTAACACAAAAGGAGGACACATGGCTATCTCCTTAGTTAGTTTCACCTGGAGTTGATCATGAGACTCCTTGACTATAGCATGAGCACTCTTCAAAGCCTTGTGGGCCTTGTCAAGTAACTCAAACTCCTCTTTGAGTCTAGCATGGCTAACCCCAAGCTCAACATTCTCGGATTTAAGCACACGAGCAAGAACTTGAGCATGATCATGATCTTTCTTTAATTTAGCAAGGTCCACGTTTTGTGACTCCTCAAGAGCCAAAAAGAGACCTTGCTATTCCTCAAGAGCAAGGGCAAGATCCTCTATCTCATTGGCACACTCGCGGCTATGCCCTTCCATATTAGTGATGGTCTCTTTGTGAGGCTCAATGATATCACTGGCCTCACCTAGTTGTTCCAAGAGAGCAACAAAGTGCTTCGTCTCAGATTACCCAAGAACCTGTCAAACTCGTTCTCATCCACTTTTATCTCCTCATTTTATCCACACAATCCAACAAAGAAGGATTAGTAGTAATGGATAATTTGATGTTGGAGGTTACCATGTTGATGCCTTTTTCCATAAGGCACTTGGGGGATGGGGTTCTCGTTGGGGGCATCGAAGAGAGATACCAAGGTTGAGGAAGAACTGGCAATGGCCACAGAGGCCGTTGCAATACCTTCACCACTTGCACCATCATCATCATAGTTATACTCTTCTTGCACCACCAACCCCTTTTGTGGCACCTTCTTCGAGAAGTTGTTCATGTGTGGGAAGGACTTGGCCTTGTATTTGCGGATGAGTTTGCCTCCATTGTCTTCTCTCTTCTCGTAGGGGCAATACACGATGAAATGACTCACATTGCCACAATTGTAGAAGGTCCTCACACATTGCTTGCCCTTGGAGCCACTCGAGTTGTTCTTGGAGAAGTTGGGCCTTGAGTTTTCCTGTTTCCCAAAATTTCCTTGACGGAAGAGCCATGTGCTCATGGTAAGCATATTTGGTGCCTTAGGGGAAGCTATCTTCTTCTTCCTCTTCTGGTATGGCCTTGGCCTAAGGCAAGGTTGGGCTTCCTTGACCGTTGGACATGAGCTAGAGCATTGTTGACGGTCTTGTTCAAGATGTTCATGGCAATAAAGTCATCCAACACTTTGCTTGAAGACAGTTTGTGGAAGTCTGGTCTTTAACGGATCATAGAGGACATGCTTTTGTTGAAAGGCATGATGGCCTTGAGGAACTTGCACATCACTCAAGTGTTATTCGTGTCCTTGATCCCATGATCTCGGAGTCAGGCCACGATAGTTGTCAATCTCCGATAAAGAGAACGGGGATCTTCATCCTCCGTCATCGCAAAATCATCGGCCTCATCAAGTATGACCTCAAAGTTGGAGCATTGATTGCTCCAACTTCCCTTGTACAATGAGATGATGTGCTCCCAAGCATCCTTGGCTTGGGTGAATGGCCACAAGTGGGAAAGTTCTCCGGGAGGCATTGCTGCTTGAAGAATGTACAATGCGGGGTAATGAGTTGATTGTCCACTCCTTCTCTTGGTGTCATGTTATACAGATCATGAGGATAGAGGCCTTGCTCAATGACTCTCCAAATTTGTGCTGAGCTATGATTCAAAAGAGTTTTGATACGAAAAACCCAATCATGAAAGTTATTCAAGCCAAGATTAGGAGAATGCTCTAGAGAGTTAATATGAGGTGAGGGGACCGGTCCTCCTGTCACGCCCAAGATGCGATTCTATCCCGATCACGTGATGAACTCATGATTGGGGCACAACCGCATTTCGGGCGCTTAGAAATATGGATATCATTACATCATACCATACATAAAATAGATGGGGATACATACAAGTCATACAACTCCACATGAATACAACACATCATACACAAGACATCCGACTACGGATGAAACACAAGAAAAGCACAACGACATCCATCCAGCTATCCCAGGCTGCCGACCAGGAACCTATCCCAAGACCGACGAAGACGAAGAAGAAAGAACTTCAACACACGTAAACATCGCTCTCACGTCAAGTCATCGGAAACCTGCACCTGCAACTGTTGCTGTAGTATCTGTGAGCCACGAGGTCTCAACAATCCCATAACCATGGGTATCAATACTAGCAAAGATTAATGGGTATGGAGATGTTAAGTGGTGAGGTTGCAGCAACGGCTAAGCATAATATGATGGCTAACTTACGAGTACAAGAATAAGATGAGCATCTACGCAAACGGTCGCAACTAGTAATGATCGCTAAGTGATCCTGAACTACCTACGAGTCAAACATAACCCCACTGTGTTCTCTTCTCAAAGTGAAAAGAGACGGTCACGGTTACTCACGCGGTTGATGTATTTTGATCCTCTGCCAAGTTTTCTACAACCGGACATTAACAAATTCTAATCTGCCACATAACCGCGGGCACGACTTTCGAAAGATCATAACCCTGCAGGGGTGTCCCAACTTAGCCCATCACAAGCTCTCACGATCAACAAAGGTAAAAACCCCTTATCTTAGGGACAACCCGATCAGACTCGGAATCCCGGTGCACAAGACATTTCGACAACGGTAAAACAAGTCCAGCAGGACCTCCCTGCATGTCGACACCCTGATAGTAGCTGCGCGTATCTCGTCTCAGGCCATGTCCGGATGGGACATCCTACAGGTAACCAGATACCTCGGGTTTCCCCAAGGCGGACCCACAGTCTACCCATTTGGGACCAACACCATCAGCACTGCCCCCCCTGTATGTGGAAAAGAATCCTCGAGTAGTGCTAACTCCCTATGCAATTTAGTTAATTAATTAAGTTTTTATTATGTTGAAAATTAAAACCAAAGTTGGGCCTTGCTGGAGGAGTTTTATTCAAAACGAACTGTCAAAGGGTCCCCATATACCCAACCGTGTTAGGAACGCAAACTCAAGGAACATAACGCCGGTTTATCGGTTCTTAAGGCGGCATGAGTGGAACAAACCACCGAGCAAAAGGCCAAGCCTTCCACCCATTGCCAAGTATATAGGTGTGTTAATTATAGCAATAGATATTGTGATATCCCTACAATCCAAGTTCCGACATGGAGCAATCTTCATCTTCACCTGCAACTAACAACGCTATAAGAGGGGCTGAGCAAACGGTAACATAGCCAAACAACGGTTTGCTGGGATGGTGTCAAGGTTAGAGGTTTCATGACAACAATGAGAGGCTGTCAACAAATGGTGGGTAGCGCGACATAGAGCGATAGCATCGATACAACTAGCATAACAATGATAGTAATGAGGTCCAAGGTGACACCCATCTTGCCTGGAATCCCGCAAGAAAGAAGAACCAGTCCATGAATAAGATGAAGCCACGAAGACGAACCAAGCATAGTCGAACGAATCCTCACGATCGCAACGAAACAAGCACTAACGAGAAGAAGCAAGCAACATGGTAAACACACAACACCATAAACAAGACAAGATGTTCAATCAAGTATGATGCATGACGAGGCTACATGATGTAACTCATGGCAAGAGATGATGCATACAAGAACAACACAACCAAGCAAGTTTAAATGAGGCCGAAAACAACATATAACAATTCCGGTAAGTCCCCATATGCAAATTTCGAAATTGGTCCAGATCTGAACAAACCTTATGTTAAAGTTGTTAAACAGCAAGTTAACATGCACCATGATGATCTACTCGAAAATCTAGTCAAGTTACATATAAAGTTCATTTAATTCGGAGCTACGACTTAGAAGATATGAGCAAAACAAGTTAAGCATGGCAAAGATGCAAGATGCATTCAAACATCAAGCAAACACACGCTAAACATGTATACAACATGATATGATGCGTCTACATGCAAAAACAAGCAAGTTTCATATAGAGCACGCTCAAAACGGAGCAACAGTTCAACACATACACACGAAACAAGATATAACAACAATCTATCTCAAAACATCAACTAAGCACTTTGCAATCTTCAAAACAACATGCTACAGGAACATTTCGTGGCATCAAAGGGCATGTCAAGCATGTACATGTCAAGCACTACAACCATGATCACTGAGTTACTGCCAAACACCACTAGAACATGCTCAAAACACCATGCCAAGATTGCAAATGATAACAGTTTCACAGACTTAGTGAAATAAACTGAACATGGCAGCAACAACGACAAGTAGGCATGTTTGCAAGCTTGTGCAACTCATCTCAAAGCATATCATGGCATGCAAATGTAACCAACATCAAGAAGACATGTTTATGCAGCTACTCATGTCAAGAACATGGGCATAGGATGCATAGAACACTAGATATTCACATGGCATAACTGAACTTATTGTTAACAGGCTGATAGAAACATTATTTAGCAATTTGAGAGCAAGAAAGAGACAACCTACAACAACCTATAATTACAAACAAGGGCATGGATGGATAGAGCATAACATGGACTTCAAGACATGATCATTGGACATTCCCAAACATGCATGTATATGACTGTAGCATCAAGCAAACATGGCATCACAATATAACAGTTTCAGACTTAGCAGTTTTCAACAAGTCTCAGGAAAACAACAAACAGCGAGTAGGACACTTAACAAGCTTGTTTCACTCACCACAAGGCATATCATGAAAAGTGGATTGCACCACAGCAAAGATGACATGATTGTGCTCCTAACACATGTTGACATATTGCTCAAATAAAAATCACACAAAAAGATATGAAAAAGACAAATCAACAAGTTATATCAAGTTTCAGCAGTTAGCGGCACTTAGCACTTTTGCAACAGAGATTAGAACACCTAGATGAATCCTAACATGAATGCAATCACCACCAATATGTATAGCACAGAGAGACGAACATTTTGACATATTATATGCTCAATTTGGATCAACAAGCACCAAGTTACAACATGTAGAAAATGCCTATATGATAATTACAGAAAAAATGACTTAGTGGTTTTTAGGGAAAAAAATAGACGAGCGTCAAAAACTAAAAGACGCCCGGGGCGGGGTTTACTGGACTCTCACCAGATGGGCTTCGGCCCAGTGGGGTAGAGGGCCGACTGGGGCACTGCTACTGGGCCTCGGCAGGCTGGACAAGCCTAGTAGAGAGAGTGGGGGAGGCGGCCCAGGTGAGGGAGCGGGCGACGGGATCGGGGCTGCTCCCGACCCGATCTCACCGGCGAGCGGAGGCTCTCCCCTACGAGGGCGGCGGAGACGACGGCGAGGAGAAGGTTGGCGCCGGGCGGAGGAGTAAGGCGGTGAGGCGAATCCGGGTCCTCCTCCTTGGATCTGGACAAGGTGGCTGGCGAACTATGCCGAGGCGAGGCCGACGGCGGGCGGCGCGACGCGGGCTCCGACGAGCTCCGGTGAGGCAGCATGAAAGCGGCGGGGCTCGGGGCGGCAATTGGAGGCGGTGAGGAACTCGAGCACGGCCCCGGTGACTCACGGAGGGAGGCGGATTCGGGACTCCGATGGGGATCCTGCGGCGTCGGGGCAGCGTCCGGTGCAAGCGGGAGGCCGGGCCATGGAGGTGCTAGGCGGAGGGGCGAGCGGGAGGAAGCGAGGGCGCTCGGGAGACTCGGGGCCCGGTTCAGCCCACGGGCGGGCCAAGTGCGGGCTTCGTGGGCCGCGGCGGAGGACGGCGTGGGGAGGCCAGGGAGGGACATGTGGCAGCGTGGGATTGGGCGCCTCGCGGCGGTGCAGTGACGTGGTGGTGGCGCGGTGTGACAAGTGGCAGCGGTGGATCTGGCCGGTGCGGAAAACGATGGGGAGGTGGATGCAGGAGGTGGGAGGAGGCTAGAGGGTATGTTTTAGGCCATTTTTGGATGAGGGGGAGCTGCTTAAATAGGAAAAGGGTCTAGGGTTGAGGGTTTTTAGGCCGGTTCGGACCTTTGGATCACGATCCAACGGTCCAGTCGAGAGGGGGGTTAGACAGGCCTAGTGGGCTGTGTAGAGAGGTCTAGTGGGTTGAGAGAAGAGAAGAGAGGCCCGACGGCATTTTCGGAGACCGAAAACGTCCGACGTTTGGCTGGCGATAATGCCGCTATAGTTTAACGGTTGGGCTATCAAACGAGCTCCGAATGCGACGAAATTTGGCAAGCGGTCTGTCTACACTATAATAAGACCACACGCCAACTTTCATCCCATTCCGAGAACATTTTTCGGCCGCTTATAAAATAAATATACGGAGATGCCACGGGCGTGTGCGAGTGTGTCTGGGCTCAGAATGGACAACGGAGAGGACTGGGGAACCCGAACGAATGCAAGTTTTAAAACTATGCAGATGCAATGCACATGATGACATGGAAAAATGCAACACGCAAGCAAATGACATGGCGACGACAACGAATAACTGGAACACACCTGGCGCATCGGTCTCGGGGTGTCACACCTCCATATATCAGGGGAGGGGAAACTGCGGCATGGTTGCCCGACCGATTCTTTCCTTGAGGTGTAGTAGATTTGATTGCATTATCCCCCTCTTAGTGGAGTTGGCATCCAAATCCGAGAAGGTGGGTTTGACCACATCCAAGGCATCGGTAGAAAGTTTAAGACCATCAAGGAATTCTTTAAACAAGGATTTGACCTCAGTCATCATAGATAATTTAACTAAAGAAATAGCCTCATTCAAATCCTCTCGGGTGACCATGGCCACTTCCACGACTGCGGGTAACTCCTCACCCCTATCCCAGTCATCAACTGCACTCTTAGGCGGTAAAGCCCTTAAAAAGACGAGGCTCTGATACCAATTGAAATGATCGAGATGGGTGAGTAGGAGGGGGGGGGGTGAATATGAAACCACCAATTTTTAGCACGTTTAATCAAATTAGGGTTAGCAATAAACAGGTTGTCTAGATATGCAACTAGGTGGACAACCTATATGATGAGCTGATAAAAAATAACAACACAAGCGAGCAAAAGCTACACCACAAGATTAGCTTGCACAACGCAAAGGTAAGAGGTAAGCACAAGTGGATTTGATGGAGACGTGGACGTGTTACCAAAATTCCTTCCCTTTAGGGGAAAGTACGTCTCCGTTGGAGCGGTGTGGAGGCACAATGCTCCCCAAGAAGCCACTAGGGCCACCGTATTCTGCTCACGCCCTTGCGCAATGCAAGATATCGTGATTCCACCAGTGGTGCCCTTGAAGGCGGTGACCGAACCTTTACAAACAAGGTTGGGGAAATCTCCACAACTTAATTGGAGGCTCCCAACACCACCACAAAGGTTAACCATAATGGATTGGGGCTCTAAGGTGACCTCTTCCATCTAGGGTGCCCAAACATCCACGAGTAATAAGATCAGCAAGGGATTAGTGGGGGGGGGATCAAATATCTCTTGGTGGAAGTGTAGATCGGGGTCACTCAAGAAAACCCTAAAGCAACAACAAGTTTTATTGGCCAGGGAAGGAGATCGGGCAAAAAAGAGCTTTAGGGAAACAATGGAGCTTGGGAGGATAAGAGGTGAGTCTTCTTGGAGAAGAAGACCCCCTTCATATAGGTGGCTCAAATCCAACTATATCTGCCCACAAACCTCACTCAATCGACACTATCGCTCAGGGTAGCGGTACTACCGCTTGGGGTGGTAGTTCCAGGAGTATCGTAGAGAGTACACAATACAGGGGCGGTAGTGCCACCGAAGCGGTACTACCATCCTCACAAGTGGTACCACCCTAGGTGCCTCAGATAAAGGGAACCATCGCTAGTCAAGGGTGGGGTAGGATGATAGTACCGCATCAAGTGGTACTACTGCACCCTACTACCGCAGAGTGGAAATAGGAGTATAAAGAGCTAAATATAAGCGGAAGTGCATGCGGTAGTAAGATGCAGAAGTATCGCACAAGTGGTACTACCGCTCTACTTCCGCTTAATACTCTCGGCTATTGAGAAGATAACGGTGGTGGGGTAGTACTAGGGCCATAGTACTGCAGGAGTGGTACTACCACCCAACTATATCTAGAGCCGAAAAGAGTCCAACATCCCAAAATAAGCAGCAGAGTCCGCAGCACTGGACTACGAAAGTATCGCGCAAGTGGTACTACCGCTTGCCAGGGTGGTACTACCACTAAGTAGCCTCAAGCACTCCTAAAACAAATAACAGAGGAAACTCCAAAGATGCGAGGAAGGTATGTGGGTGCATAGTGGAATGTGTATGTGTTGATTCCACCCAAACCTTTCCGGCGCGGAACCCCTCTTAATAGTACGGTCTTCCTATGAACCAATTCCACCAAAAATGAAACACCAAAGATAAACCGTCTTCACTCTATATCATTGAGGGGAATAAACCATCTTGTGCCATATGTATTAATATCTGAAATGCTCAACGCACAAGGTTAGTTCGTAAATTGCATTGTCATCAATCACCAAAACCACTAAGGGAGAAATATTCCCTAACAACGATGCCTCCATAGTGAAGCTCCCTGCGAAAAGAAGTTGGCTTTTGAGTCATTTAATATCAAGAGGACATTTTTGGATGTGTATGCCATGTGAGTTCTTTTAACTAACTAGATGACCCGTTGCGACATTTGGCGCAGAGATCAAACTGTAGTCTGGAAGTTAAGAAAACTATGTGAACGAATAAATGAAAGTCAAATGAACTATTCGAAGGGACCAACTGACGAACTGCAACTCAAAAGTTAAGTGAACTATTTGAAAAATGAAATAGAAGTTAAGTGAACTGTTTGAAGAGATCAACTGCAACCATTATTGTGAATGCATCACTATTATTACACCCGGCGTAATGGATGAGGAGCAGATGACCCATTGAACTAAGTAAGTTTCTTTCTTAGCTTTGTGTCTTCAAGTCTAATTGCATTCATGTTTGCATTGACACTTCTATTTCAGCATGGCTGCTATTAGAGCTGGTCTTGGAATGGACTTCATCGGTAAAGAGAGCACATCGATAACTCTATATCTGAGATTGGATTGCTCGAGTCAGCTTGTTCTTTTCCACATGTCGCGGTATCAGTTCAAAATCCCAAGAACGTGCTCTTTTGAGTAGCTATGAGTTGGCCACTGAAAGCACATTTGCTCCCTGGGTGGTTTTGGTAATTAATGACAACATACTTTGTGGTTGGACTAATGCTTTTATCAAGTATGTTTCAGGAAATCCAATCACATTGGTATGGCAAGATGACTGAAGAAGTGGACCCCTCAAATGCTAAGGCAAGCATTGGCAAAAGCTCAAGACTCCATTTTTGGTTTAGTGATCTAAGATCACATTCAGTCCATAGGAAAAGCCAATACTATTAAAAGGGGATGAGGTTGTGTTGATGATCTGGTTGCTCAAGTGCTCAGTGATATATCTCCTTCAACTATCAGCACCTTTCACTTCTATACACACTCATAAGTAATCTCGGTCAAACCGATTCTTCCAACTCAGTCCCACCGAGATGAACCACTTCAGCCATATTCCAAACCCTAGAAATATCGGTCATTCCGAGTTTGAGATCGGTCTCACCGAAATATGGACTACCAACCTTCTGTAACCATTTGACATCATTTCGGAATAACCGAGTTTGCTTTATCGGTCTCACCGAAATTGGCAAGCTTCTGTCTTGGCTAAAATCGGTCTCACCGATATTGCATTTTCGGTCTCACCGATACTGGCATGTTCCTGTCTTTTCTCAAATCGGTCTAACCGAGTTTTCTTTCTCGGTCCCACCGAAAACTCCAACGTTCATATTACTTACACTTTCGGTCTCACCGAGATGGTATTTTCGGTCCCACCGAAAACCCCAACGCTCGCTATATTTGAACTTTCGGTCTGACCGAGTTTTCACTTTGGTCTCACCGAGATTGCTCAATTATGTGTGTAACGGTTGGATTTTGTGTGGAGGCTATATATACCCCTCCACCCCCCTCTTCATTCGTGGAGAGAGCCATCAGAAAATACTACCACTCCTACCTTACACTTTCTGAGAAGAGAACCACCTACCCTTGTGTTGAGATCAAGTTATTCCATTCCTACCATATGAAACTTGATTTCTAGCCTTCCCAAGTTGCTTTCCACTCAATCCTTTCTTCCACCACAGCCATATCAGTGAGGAGAGTTGAGTGTTGGGGAGATTATCATTTGAAGCACAAGAGCAAGGAGTTCATCATCATCAACAACATCTATTACCTTTTGGAGGGTGGTGCCTCCTAGATTGGTTAGGTGTCGCTTGGGAGCCTCCGTCTTCGAGATGTGGAGTTGAACCAAGAAGTTTGTAAGGGCAAGGAGATCGCCTACTTCGTGAAGATCTACCCCGAGTAAGGCTAGCCCTCCGTGGGCGTATGCCATGATGGAATAGACAAGGTTGCTTCTTCGTGGACCCTTCGTGGGTGGAGCCCTCCGTGGACTCGCGCAGCCGTTACCCTCCGTGGGTTGAAGTCTCCATCAACGTGGATGTACGATAGCACCACCTATCGGAACCACGAGAAAAATCTCCGCGTCTCCAAATTGCGTTTGATCTTCTCCACCTCTCTTTACTACATGTGCAATTTACTTTCCGCTGCTTATACTCTAGAATTGCATGTGTAGGGTGATACTTGTCTTGATCATTATTGTGAAACTGCCAAAAACTGTTCATGATCAAAAGGCAGAAATTTTATATTTACAAGTAGTCTAATCACCCCCCCTCTAGACACTCTCACCTTCTTCGATCCTACAATTGGTATCAGAGCTTTGGTCTCCATTGCTTTGGTTTACACACCATTGGAGGAAGATGGACGTGTCTACGTTTGGGAGTGTTAGCCATAGAGTGCCTGTTCTTGATGGAAGGTTCTATAACTCGTGGAGGGTTGAAATGCTTAGTATCTTTAAGAAGTACAATTTGTGCAAATATATTGAGAACCCCTATGTGCCTCCTTTTGATCCCTTGCACCCTACCATGAATGAAGAGCTTGATTTGCTCCGTAACCTTAGAACTGTAAATCTTATCATTAGAGGGTTACCCGATGACTTGCTTAATCTTGTTAGAAACTTTGAGTGCGCCTATGCTATGTGAAAATTCTTGGAAGAACTTTATCCGGACTACTCTTTGAGAAGTCTTGATGAAATTCTACACAAGACTATTGAATTTGATAAGTTGCACCCCAATGATCCCAACTTTGATAAATGCTTCTTTGAGCTTCGTGATCTTATGAAAAAGAAGGGTGATCCCGGTCTTATCAATGTTATAATTAGAAATGCTCTTGCATTGCATTCCGAAGATTATTGTCACATTGACCAAACTAATGCAAGTACTTATAAAATTGACCTAGGTGTTGATGATGAACAATCTATGGGTCAATATGATGATGAGCATGAGCATGATGATGATTACTTCGATTCGGACACCGAGCTAGACAAGGTCATGAAGAGTCTCAATCTTATGGCAAATCTGAGAGACTACATGTCCGGCGGAAAAGAGTGGATTCTTGATAGTGGATGCACCGACCACATGACCGGAGACAAAGACATGTTTCAAGAGCTTGCAAAGAATGATGGTCCATGCAAGTATGTGACTTTTGGAGACAACTCCAAGGGTAAGGTACTTGGCCTTGGTAAGGTGGCCATATCTCATGATAGCTCTATTCAAAATGTCATGCTTGTAGAATCTCTTGGATACAATTTACTTTCTGTGTCTAGATTAGCTGACTTTGGATTCAATGTGCTATTCACCAAAGTAGATTGCCAAGTCTTTCGTCATGATAATCAAAACATGGCATTTACTGGTATCCGTAGAGGTGATCTATATATTGTTGATTTCACTAAGAAAGCCCAACCTAGAGCTTGTTTCATTGCTAAATCCTCTAAAGGTTGGTTATGGCATAGAAGGCTAGGACATGTTGGTATGCGTAATCTAGACAAGCTGATCAAAGGTGATCATATTCTTGGTGTTAAAGATGTTCTCTTTGACAAAGATAGACTTTGTAGTGCTTGTCAAGCAGGAAAACAAGTTGGTGGAAGTCATCCCGTGAAAAACATCATGACCACAAGGAGACCGCTTGAGCTTCTTCATATGGATCTCTTCGGTCCCAATGCTTACAAGAGCCTTGGTGGTAACTCCTTTGGTCTAGTTATAGTTGATGATTATTCCAGATTTACGTGGGTATTTTTCCTTGATGATAAATCGCAGGTTCAGAGAATCTTCAAGACCTTTGCCAAAAAGGCCCAAAATCAATTTGAGGTGAAGATCAAGAAAGTTCGGAGTGACAATGGAACGGAGTTCAAGAACGCCAATGTAGACTCTTTTCTCGATGAGGAAGGGATTCTACATGAGTTCTCGGCTACGTACACCCCTCAACAAAATGGAGTTGTTGAGAGGAAGAACCGAACGCTCATAGAGATGGCGAGAACGATGCTTGATGAATACAAGACACCGAAGCACTTTTGGGGACAAGCGGTCGAGACAGCTTGTCATGCTATCAACAGGCTTTATCTTCATAAGCTCCTCGGCAAGACATCATACGAGCTCCTCACCGGTAACAAACCCCAAGTGGGATACTTTCGTGTCTTTGGTTCAAAATGCTATATCCTTGATAAGCATCGTCGGTCTAAATTTGCTCCTAAATCTCATGAAGGCTTTCTCCTTGGTTATGGATCAAACTCCCACACCTACCGTGTCTACAATAATTTCACCCGAAAGGTTGAAGAGACGGTATACGTGAAGTTTGATGAATCTAATGGCTCGCAAGTAGAGCAAATGCCTATTGATGTAGGAGACAAGGACCCATCGGAAGCTATCCAAGATTTGTCTATTGGAAAGATCCATCCCATGGAAGTGAAGGAGAGTACCTCATCTACATATGTGGAGCCACCTACCTCACGGCGAGATGAACCTCAAGGCAAAATGGAGGCCTCCACGAGTGGAACTCACCAAGATGAGGAAGTGCAACAAGAAGATCCACCACAACCTCCTTCTCCACCACCTCAAGACAACACCAACAACAATGAAGAAGAAGAAGAGGAAGATGAAGATGATGAGGAAGCTCAACAACAACATCAACAAAAGCTATCCCGAGTTCGAGCAAGAGTCAAGAAGAATCATCCCGTGGAACAAATGATGAACGACATCAACTCCGGGAGAATTACTCGCTCTAAAACTCGCTTAGCTAACTTTTGTGAGCATTACTCATTTATCTCTAGTATTAAACCTATGAAGGTAGAAGAAGCACTTGAAGACCCGGATTGGGTGAACGCTATGCACGAAGAACTACACAACTTCGAGAGGAACAAGGTATGGACTTTGGTAGAGAAGCCCAAGGATGATCAAAACATCATTGGAACCAAATGGGTGTTTCGGAACAAGCAAGATGAAGATGGACAAGTCATCCGCAACAAGGCTCGTCTCGTAGCTCAAGGTTACACACAAGTCGAAGGTATGGACTATGGTGAGACCTATGCCCCCGTTGCTAGACTTGAGTCCATTCGCATTCTTCTTGCTTATGCCAATCACCATGATATTACTCTCTATCAAATGGATATCAAAAGTGCTTTCCTAAATGGTGAAATTGAGGAGGAAGTATTTGTGAAACAACCTCCCGGATTTGTGAATCCCAAAAAGCCTAATCATGTTTACAAGTTGCATAAAACCCTTTATGGTCTTAAACAAGCTCCTAGAGCTTGGTACAAATGCTTGACTAGTTTTCTTCTTGAAAAAGGCTTTGAAATTGGAAAGATAGACTCAACGCTGTTCACGAAAAGGGTTAATGGTGAACTATTTGTGTGCCAAATATATGTTGATGATATTATCTTTGGTTCAACTAACCCCCATTTTAGCAAGAAGTTTGGACAGCTCATGTCAGAGAAGTATGAGATGTCCATGATGAGTGAACTCAAATTCTTCCTTGGGTTGCAAATCAAGCAATCTAAGGAGGGTACCTTTGTCTCACAAACAAAGTACACCAAGGATCTCTTCAAGAAGTTCAACATGCAAGAAAGCAAAGGTATGAGTACCCCCATGCCTACTAGTGGACATAATGACTTGACAAAAGATGGAGAACCCGTTGATCAAAGGGTTTACCGATCTATGATTGGTTCTCTACTATATCTTTGTGCTTCTCGTCCTGACATAATGTTGAGTGTATGCATGTGTGCGCGATATCAAGCAGCCCCTAAAGAATGTCATCTTAAAGCTGTTAAAAGGATAGTGAGATACTTGATACACACACCAAACTTTGGCATTTGGTATCCTAAGAGGGCTTCTTTCGATCTTGTTGGCTATTCCGACTCGGACTATGCCGGTGACAAGGTTGATAGAAAGTCAACTTCGGGTACGTGTCAATTCCTTGGTCGATCCCTTGTATCTTGGTCCTCCAAGAAACAAAATTCGGTATCATTATCCACTGCCGAAGCAGAATATATTGCTGCTGGTTCGTGTTGTGCTCAATTGCTACTATGGATGACACAAACGCTTAAGGATTATGGGATACATGTGAGACATGTTCCTTTGCTTTGTGACAATGAGAGTGCAATTAAAATTGGACACAATCCAGTGCAACACTCTCGAACAAAGCATATTGAAGTTCGTCACCATTTTATTCATGATCATATTGCCAAGGGTGACATTAATCTTAAGCATGTTCGTACTGACAAACAACTTGCTGATATCTTTACAAAACCTCTTGATGAGAAAGTGTTTTGTCGCTTGAGGAGTGAGTTGAACATCATTGATGCTTCAAACTTGGAGTGATAACTCCATCTGATGCATGCAAGGCTTGAGCCCACTTGACTAATCCTTGATATTTCTCTTATGATGATGATCATATGTCTTGGACACATTTGCCTCCTTGTATTGCATCTAACTCCTTGCAGGTACTTGGATGATCTACATCCCACAAGGTTACCACACACTCAATTCATGAGTAATCTTGTTATTGACCAAGTATCTAGCCCTTTGGGATGTTGAGTTCAAGGAACAAAATTCCACACATCCTTTTTGACATCTCATACATCTAGTATTTCACTCTTGTCATCTTGGATATTCTTGAGTATTTCCTTGCTTGCCTAACCCATGTAGGAAGATGAACTACACAAGTAGAAATGGCGCTCCAACTTCACATTCAATGAGCACCTACATCAAGCTTACCTACATGAGCAAAGCAACAACAAGCCCAAGGTATGTTGTTCACATCTTTAAGGAGCTTTGCTCAAAGTCATGAGTGCAAGCAGCTTCATAAGATGTGATCACATCAAATGCTTAATCGAAAAATGGCAACCCCATTTTGAGCTTAAATGATGAGTATGACCTATGATCAAATGTCCTCATTTGACTCCTAAGTCAATATACTCAAACATAGGTGACCTTGTCGCCGACCTTTATCTAGATGAAGTACATATGGTTTTGGAGTCTTTCTGTTTTCTCTTATGTTCTCTCATTGAGTTTTCTGTAAAAAAAAACTTCATCTAGGAATCCTTTTATTTCTTTTCTTATGTCTGTGTGAATATCCTTCTGGCTCTGATCAATTCCCCGAAAATCTTTTACAAATTCATTGCAAATCTTTTGAAACATTCCTCGCAAAGTGAGCTGAATTATTTCTGTATTTCCTTGGAATTAAACTCGGCGTCACCGATTTAAATTTTTCGGTCTAACCGAAAAGGATTCGGACCCACCGATCCATCTAATTCGGTGTCACCGATTTACCTTCCAGGACATCAACTTCTGCAGCTCCACTCAATGTTTCTCTATGCATGTTCTTATTTGCCCTGTTGTGATTCTTAAGGATCCCACCTCTTTCTTTCCATCTTTCCTGTCCTTCCTAGTTTGCTGTCCTTTTCGGCACTTGATGTCAAAGGGGGAGAAGACTTAGGGGGAGTAGGGGGAGAAGAGAAGACTTAGGGGAAGAAGAAAAGCAATCTTATCTTAAGGGGGAGAGAATCACATCAAAGCTTTGCTGTGTCTTACAATTGGTTTCATTCTCAATTGGCATCATTCTTTTGATTTTGCTCTTTCCATCAAACCCCTTGTTCTGAGAGAACTCAAAGGGAGAGGAATCTTCACAATTGATATCTTATGGAAAGCAAAATCTCTCTGTGTTCATTGAAAATCTTTTAGTTTCGGAGACATGTTTGCTGATTCAAGCTTGTGCTCAATATGAGACACTCTTTATACATGTCCTCCCTGGCTTGGTACTCTTGATGTTTTTGCAGTTGGTTGAAGGAATACTCTTGTGTTATCTAACCTTGTTTTTCCAAGTTTACCCCTTCAGGTACAATACCAAGGAACCTCAAGGTAAGTATATGCATCTTGCAGTATGTGCATGATGGTGACTTGCTTGTAAATACTTGTTTGCAAGAAATCACCATGCACATATGCATTATCACTCACTTTCCTTTCATCTGCTCTGATGCATATAGCCAAGTTGCATGTAACACATCTTGCTTATCTCTCTTGTGTGCTTGTGGTAGTCCAAAACCGTAATTTATGAAAATCTTGCACACTTGTAGGGGGAGCCTGTGTACTACATGCTTGTCAAAGCTTTCGTGATAATTCTGTCTTTCCTTCAATAAGCTTTGATGTCTTGTTTAGAGTGATTTTAGTGTGTTGCCATCAATTACCAAAAAGGGGGAGATTGAAAGCACATTTGCTCCCTGGGTGGTTTTGGTAATTAATGACAATATACTTTGTGGTTGGACTAATGCTTTTATCAAGTATGTTTCAGGAAATCCAATCACATTGGTATGGCAAAATGACTGAAGAAGTGGACCCCTCAAATGCTAAGGCAAGCATTGGCAAAAGCTCAAGACTCCATTTTTGGTTTAGTGATCTAAGATCACATTGAGTCCATAGGAAAATCCAATACTATTAAAAGGGGATGAGGTTGTGTTGATGATCTGGTTGCTCAAGTGCTCAGTGATATATCTCCTTCAACTATCAGCACCTTTCACTTCTATACACACTCATAAGTAATCTCGGACAAACCGATTCTTCCAACTCAGTCCCACCGAGATGAACCACTTCAGCCATATTCCAAACCCTAGAAATATCGGTCATTCCGAGTTTGAGATCGGTCTCACCGAAATACGGACTGCCAACCTTCTGTAACCATTTGACATCATTTCGGAATAACCGAGTTTGCTTTATCGGTCTCACCGAAATTGGCAAGCTTCTGTCTTGGCTAAAATCGGTCTCACCGATATTGCATTTTCGGTCTCACCGATACTGGCATGTTCCTGTCTTTTCTCAAATCGGTCTAACCGAGTTTTCTTTCTCGGTCCCACCGAAAACTCCAACGTTCATATTACTTACACTTTCGGTCTCACCGAGATGGTATTTTTGGTCCCACCGAAAACCCCAACGTTCACTATATTTGAACTTTCGGTCTGACCGAGTTTTCACTTCGGTCTCACCGAGATTGCTCAATTATGTGTGTAACGGTTGGATTTTGTGTGGAGGCTATATATACCCCTCCACCCCCCTCTTCATTCGTGGAGAGAGCCATCAGAAAGTACTACCACTCCTACCTTACACTTTCTGAGAAGAGAACCACCTACCCTTGTGTTGAGATCAAGTTATTCCATTCCTACCATATGAAACTTGATTTCTAGCCTTCCCAAGTTGCTTTCCACTCAATCCTTTCTTCCACCACAGCCATATCAGTGAGGAGAGTTGAGTGTTGGGGAGATTATCATTTGAAGCACAAGAGCAAGGAGTTCATCATCATCAACAACATCTATTACCTTTTGGAGGGTGGTGCCTCCTAGATTGGTTAGGTGTCGCTTGGGAGCCTCCGTCTTCGAGATGTGGAGTTGAACCAAGAAGTTTGTAAGGGCAAGGAGATCGCCTACTTCGTGAAGATCTACCCCGAGTAAGGCTAGCCCTCCGTGGGCGTAGGCCATGATGGAATAGACAAGGTTGCTTCTTCGTGGACCCTTCGTGGGTGGAGCCCTCTGTGGACTCGCGCAGCCGTTACCCTCCGTGGGTTGAAGTCTCCATCAACGTGGATGTACGATAGCACCACCTATCGGAACCACGAGAAAAATCTCCGCGTCTCCAAATTGCGTTTGATCTTCTCCACCTCTCTTTACTACATGTGCAATTTACTTTCCGCTGCTTATACTCTAGAATTGCATGTGTAGGGTGATACTTGTCTTGATCATTATTGTGAAACTGCCAAAAACTGTTCATGATCAAAAGGCAGAAATTTTATATTTACAAGTAGTCTAATCACCCCCCCTCTAGACATACTTTCGATCCTACAGCCACATGTCCTTTCAATATGAGTAGTGGACTAATCACCCTTAGTAGTCATACAAGATTTTGCTCCGGGCGGTTGATGTTGTCATCATGTATTCTTTGCATCAGTACTGCTACTTGTGAGCTGCGTTGGGATTTTCCCTGAAGAAGAAGGGTGAAGCGGTACAATAGAGATAAGTATTTCCCTTAGTGAGAACCAAGGTTTATCGAACCAAAAGGAGAACCATGAAAATCCTAGTAAACAACACCTACACACACAAAAGCAAATACTTGCACCCAACGCGTGCAAGAGGGTCGTCACCCCCTTGAACTCGTTACTTGCAAGGATCAAATCTTGTATAGGTAGATAGATAAATTGCAAAACAAAATAAAAGTAAATAAATTGCAGCAAGGTATTTTTGGTTTTTATAATATTATTAAAGTAGACCCTGGAGCCATAGTTTTCACTAGAGGCTTCACTCTTGAAACTGTAGCATACGATGGGTAAACAAATTACTGTTGGGAAATTGATAGAAAAGTGCATAGTTATGATGTTATTCATGGCAATGATCACACATATAAGCATCATGTCCATGACAAGTAGACTGAATCCTTCCTGCATCTACTACTATTACTCCACCAATCGACTGCTATCCGTCACACATCTATGGTATTAAGTTCATGACAAACAGAGTAACGCCTTAAGCAAGATGACATGATGTGGACAAAGTAAAATCAATCAATATGAATAAGCCCCATCGTTTTACCCTCAATGGCAACAATACAAATACGCACCTCGCTACCCTTTCTGTCACTGGGTGAGGACACTACAAGATGAACCCATTACAAAGCAACTCTCCCACTGAAGATAAATAAATATAGTTGGCCAAACCAAATGGATAGATCAGAGAGAAATACAAAGCTATCATAATCATGCATAATAAAGTCCAGAAAAGACTCAATTACTTTCAATGAATAATCTGGTCACAAACCCACAATTCATCGAATCCCAACAGACACACCGCAAAAGAAGATTACATATTAAAGATAAAAGAGAGAGAAGAATCCATCTAGCTACTAGCTATGGGCCCATAGGTCTGTGGTGAACTACTCATGCATCACTGGAAGGTAACAAGGATGATGTACAAACCCTCCGTGATCGATCCCCCCTCTGGCGGAGCACCGACAAAGGCCTCCAAATGGGATAGTGAAAGAACAGAAGCTTGCGACGGTGGAAAAAGTGTTTCGGGTGGCTCTCTGTTGGTTTGGGAATATTTTTGAATGTATAGAGGCGGAGTTAGGTCAAAAGCTGCCTGGGACCCACGAGCTCAAGGGGCGCGCCCTTCCCTAGGGTGGAACCTGTGAGCTCATGGCTCCCGTAGGCCTTTTGGCCTCCTCCCGAACCTTTTAAGGTCCATTCTGGTCCAGAAAAAAAATCTCCGTAAAGTTTCATCGTCTTTGAACTTCATTTGGTATTGATTTCAGGAAAAGCAAAAAACAAGCAAAAAACAGGAACTGGCACTGGCTTAATAGGTTAGTCCCAAAAAATGATATAAAATAATATATAAATGCATATAAAGCATCCAAGATCCATAATATAATAGCATGAAGCAATAAAAAATTATATATATGTTGGATAATCGAATTAAGCATGGAGCAAGAATTAAGCATGGGGATGCGTAGACTGCGATGAACGATGCAACTTCGACTCCTGGTACAACTTCTCCTGAAACTGGCATGACACGCTAGGTGAGTACTTTGAATGTACTCACAAGCTCACGACAAGCAAAGCAAATATGACAAACAACAACATGATATTTAATCAGGTTAAATGCAAGAACATGACATGCTACTCATGAAGTGTATGTGACCAGATCACACGGTCCCTCGGACCAGCTAACCATCTTGGTTATCTTGTAACTGTATTCACCAGCTTACCACGTCGATCACCACCGGTCCACATTTGATACAAGCTCGATGATCAACACACGATCACAAACCATATCATGTGCCAAAAAGATACCATTAGTGTGCAAGTTAATTATTTCCATTGACCCATAGTGTGACCAACCATGAACTGTGTCCATAACTGAGGATGCGGCTATCGATAGATTATACACTCTGCAGAGGTTAGTACATTGTACCCACTCCATGGACCCAAGGCCTTGCACTACCATTCGGGTGGACCAACATCGTTCCGACAAAACCAATCTATTGCATGACACTCTCCCAGCCACTCCAACCAACCGCCCTTTGCGCTAAGTCACGGGTGGCCCCAGATCCACTCTAGACATCTGCCCCCTTCGTGGCCGGCCACCGTTGTGGCAAAACAAAAACGGTCCCAACCGAGGACAATGGTACCAAAAAACTATGGGCACACAAGGCTATGCCTTCCTACCGGGCCAGGGTAGCACAAGCGCATAACCTTCCCTAGTTGGAGGCACTGGCGAGAGGCATGACAATAAACCGAAGGGCCTTCCCATAATGACAAATGTGGTTGCACTGGGAAGCTCGATTCGGTGGCACCATGACTCGATCAACATCATATTCAAGTATCGTGTTTAACTTGAAAATAATAATTCGAGTCATAGTATGCCATGAAATTCACATGCAATGAATCATAATAATGGAGTCATTCACATGAGCATGAGCATATGAAGTAAAGTCTACAGTCTATACTAGCAATATATCAAGCATTCTATCATAACAACATGCATGAATGAAATACCAGCAGAATTTAAATTATTTAAATTAAATAAATGCAAAATATGAATTTAGCTCAAGTAAAATCATTGCCATTGAAATGCCATCCTTGCAAATGATTGTTGTGGCTTGCCTCAGTTCAGAGTAGGGTCACAGAACTCCTGGTCCTCTTCAAGGCAAGTTGAACCTTTCGAAGCGAGGGCAGAGGTGGATGGTGAAGGAAATATGCCGTAGAGGCAATAATAAAGTTGTTATTTATATTTCCTTATATCATGATAAATGTTTATTATTCATGCGAGAATTGTATTAACCGGAAACTTAGTACATGTGTGAATATATAAACAAAACAGAGTGTCCCTAGTATGCCTCTACTTGACTAGCTCGTTGATCAAAGACGGTTATGTTTCCTAACCATAGACATGTGTTGTCATTTGATGAACGGGATCTAATCATTAGAGAATGATGTGATGGACAAGACCCGTCCGTTAGCTTAGCACTATGATCGTTTAGTTTTACTGCTATTGCTTTCTTCATGACTTATACATGTTCCTCTGACTATGAGATTATGCAACTCCCGAATACCGTAGGAACACCTTGTGTGCTATCAAATGTCACAACATAACCGGGTGATTATAAAGATGCTCTACATGTGTTTCCGAAAGTGTTTTTGGTGTTGGCATAGATCGAGAATAGGATTTGTCACTCCGAGTGTCGGAGAGGTATCTCTGGGCCCTGTCGGTAATACACATCATAATAAGCCTTGCAAGCAAACGACTAATGAGTTAGTAACAAGATGATGTATTATAGAACGAGTAAAGAGACTTGCCGGTGATGAGATTGAACTAGGTATGATGATACCACGATCGAATCTCGGGCAAGTAACATACCGATGACAAAGGGAACAACGTATGTTGTTATGTGGTTTGACCGATAAAGATCTTCGTAGAATATGTAGGAACCAATATAAGCATCCAGGTTCCGCCATTGGTTATTGACCGGAGATGAGTCTCGGTCATGTCTACATAGTTCTCGAACCCGTAGGGTCCGCACGCTTAACGTTCGATGACGATTTGTATTATGAGTTATGTGATTGATGACCAAAGTTTGTTTGGAGTCCCGGATGAGATCACAGACATGACGAGGTGTCTCGAAATGGTCTAGACATAAAGATTGATATATTGGAAGGTTATATTCGGACATCGGAAGGGTTCCGAGGGTCACCGAAACAAAACCGGAGTACCGGGAGGTTACCGGAACCCCCCGGGGAGTATATGGGCCTTAATGGGCTTTAGGGAAGAGAGAGAGGGCTGGCTAGGGCTGGGGCGCCCCCCCCAAGCCTAGTAGGAATTGGACTAGGGGGAGGGGCGGCGCCCCCTCCTTTCCTTCTGCTCCTCTCCTTCCTTCCCCCTCTCCTACTCCTACTAGGAAAAGGAGGAGTCCTTCTTCTAGTGGGAGTAGGACTCCCCCCTTGGCGCGCCCTCTCCTTGGCCGGCCTCCTCCTCCCTCCCTCCTTTATATACATGGGGTGGGGGCACCCCATAGACACACAAGTTGATTTGCAAGCCGTGTGCAGTGCCCCCCTCCACAGTTACACACCTCGGTCATATCGTTACAGTGCTTAGGCGAAGCCTTGCTGGTAACTTCATCATCACCGTCACCACACTGTCGTGCTGACAAAACTCTCCCACGATGCTCAACTGGATCAAGAGTTCGTGGGACGTCATCGAGCTGAACGTGTGCTGAACACAGAGGTGCCGTACGTTCGGTGCTTGGATCGGTTGGATCATGAAGACGTTCGACTACATCAACCGTGTCACTAGACGCTTCTGCTTCCTGTCTACGAGGGTACATGGACACACTCTCCCCGCTCGTTGCTATGCTTCTCCTAGATAGATCTTGTGTGATCGTAGTTTTTTTGAAATACTACGTTTCCCAACAGTGGCATCATGAGCCAGGTCTATGCATAGATGATATGTACGAGTAGAACATAATGAGTTGTGGGTGATAATAGTCATATTGCTTACCAGCATGTCATACTTTGATTCGGCGGTACTGTGAGATGAAGCGGGCCGGACCGACATTACACATACGCTTACGCGAGAATGGTTTCACTGTTACGAGCACTAGTTGCTTAAAGGTGACTGGCGGGTGTCTTTCTCTCTCACTTTAGTTGAATCGAGTGTGGCTGCGCCCGATCCTTGTGAAGGTTAAAACAACACACTTGACGAAAAATCGTTGTGGTTTTTGTATGCGTAGGTAAGAACGGTTCTTGCTAAGCCCGTAGCAGCCACGTAAAACTTGCAACAACAAAGTAGATGACGTCTAACTTGTTTTTGCAGGGCATGTTGGGATGCGATATGGTCAAGACGTGATGAGTTATACGTTATTGTATGAGATGATCATGTTTTGTAAATTATTGGCAATCAGCAGGAGCCTTATGGTTGTCTCTTCATTGTATGAATTGCGAAGGCCATGTAATTGCTTTACTTTATCACTATGAATTAGCGACAGTAGTAGTATCAATAGTTGGCAAGACGACCACGACGCTACGATGAAGATCATGGTGTCAAGCCGGTGATGATGGAGATCATGACGATGCTTTGGAGATGGAGATCAAAAGCACAAGATGATGATGGCCATATCATGTCATATATTTTGATTGCATGTGATGTCTATCTTATTATGCTTCTTATTTTGCTTAGTACAGCGGTAGCATTATAAGATGATCCCTTACAAAATATCAACGTACAAGTGTTCTCCCTGAGTATGCACCGTTGCGAAGTTCGCCGTGCCGAGACACCACGTGATGATCGGGTGTGATAAGCTCTACGTTCAAATACAATGGGTGGAAGACAGTTTTGCACATGCAGAATAATCGGGTTAAACTTGACAAGCCTAGCATGTACAGACATGGCCTCGGAACACTGGAGACCGAAAGGTCGAGCGTGAATCATATAGTAGATATGATCAACATAAGATGTTCACCATTGAAAACTACTCCATCTCACGTGATGATCGGACATGGTTTAGTTGATTTGGATCATGTGATCATTTAGATGACTAGAGGGATGTCTATCTAAGTGGGAGTTCTTTACTAATATGATTAATTGAACTTCAATTTATCATGAACTTAGTCCTGATAGTTTTTGCAGATCTATGTTGTTGTAGATCAATGGCCCATGCTACCGTTCCCTTGAATTTTAATGCATTCCTAGAGAAAACTAAGTTGAAAGATGTTAGTAGCAATGATGCGGACTAGGTCCGTGATCTGAGGATTATCCTCATTGCTGCACAGAAGTATTATGTACTTGATGCACCGCTAGGTGACAAACCTATTGCAGGAGCAGATGCAGACGCTATGAACGTTTGACAAGCTCGGTATGACGAGTACTTGATAGTTTAGTGTGCCATACTTTACGGCTTATAACCGGGACTTCAAAAATGTTTTGAACGCCACAGAGCATATGAGATGTTCCAAGAGTTGAAATTAGTATTTCAGAGTCATGCCCGTGTCAAGAGGTATGAGACCTCTGACAAGTACTTTGTCTACAAGATGGAGGAGAATAGCTCAACCAATGAGTATGTGCTCAGAATGTCTGAGTACTACAATCGCTTGATCAAGTGGGAGTTAATCTTCCAGATAAAATAGTGATTGATAGAGTTCTCTAGTCACTATCACCAAGTTACTAGAACTTCTTGATGAACTATAATATGTAAGGGATGACAAAAATGATTCCTGAGCTCTTCGTGATGCTGAAATCAACGAAGGTATAAATCAAGAAAGAGCATCAATTGTTGATGGTTAACAAGACCACTAGTTTCAAGAAAAGGGCAAGGGGAGGAAAGGGAACTTCAAGGAGAATGGCAAGAAAGTTTTCACTCCCGTGAAGAAGACCAAAGCTGTATCTAAGCCTGAAACTGAGTGCTTCTAACTGCAAAGGGAATGCTCACTGGAAGCGGAAGTTCCCCAAATATTTGGCGGATAAGAAGGATGGCAAAGTAAACAAAGGTATACTTGATATACATTTTGATAATGTGTACCTCACTAGTATTGATAGTAGGCCCTAGGTATTTGATACTTGTTCGGTTGCTAAGATTAGTAACTCGAAACAGGAGTTGCAAAATAAACGGAGACTAGTTGAGGGTGAGGTGACGATGTGTGTTGGAAGTAGTTCCAATATTGATATGATCGTCATCGCAACTCCCTGTACTTTTAGGATTAGTGTTAAACCTAAGTAAATGTTATTTGGTGTTTGCGTTGAGCATGAGCAAGATTGGATCATGTTTATTGCAGTACGGTTATTCATTTAAGTGAGAGAATAATTGTTATTCTGTTTACATGAATAAAACCTTCTATGGTCATACACCCAAGGTGAATGGTTTATTGAATCTCGATCATAGTAAATACACATATTCATAATATTGAAACCAAAAGATGCAGAGTTGATAATGATAGTGCAACATACTTGTGGCACTGTTGTTTAGGTTATATTGGTGTAAAGCGCATGAAGAAACTCCATGCTGATGGACTTTTGGAATCACTTGATTATGAATCACTTGGTGCTTGCGAACCATGCCTCATGGGCAAGATGACTAAAACTCTGTTCTCCGGAACAATGGAGCGAGCAAGTGACTTATTGGAAATCATACATACTGATGTATGCGGACCGACGAGTGTTGAGGCTCGCGGCGGGTATCGTTATTTTCTGACCTTCACTGATGATTTGAGCAGATATAAATATATCTACTTGATGAAGAACAAGTCTGAAACATTTGAAAAGTTCAAAGAATTTCAGAGTGAAGTAGAGAATCATCGTAACAAGAAAATAAAGTTTCTACGATCTAATCGCGGAGGCGAATATTTGAGTTATGAGTTTGGTCTTCATTTGAAACAATGTGGAATAGTTTCATAGCTCACGCCACCTGGAACACCACAGCATAATGGTGTGTCCGAATGTCGTAACCATACTTTATTAGATATGGTGCGATCTATGATGTCTCTTGCCGATTTACCACTATCATTTTGGGGTTATGCATTAGAGACAGCTGCATTCACGTTAAAGAGGGCACCATCTAAATCCGTTGATACGACACCGTATGAACTGTGGTTTGACAAGAAACCAAAGTTGTCATTTCTTAAAGTTTGGGGCTGCGATGCTTATGTGAAAAAGCTTCAACCTGATAAGCTCGAACCCAAGTCGAAGAAATGTGTCTTCATAGGATACCCAAAGGAAACTGTTGGGTACACCTTCTATCACAAATCCAAAGGCAAGATATTCGTTGCTAAGAATGGATCCTCTCTAGAGAAGGAGTTTCTCTCGAAAGAAGTGAGTGGGAGGAAAGTAGAACTTGATGAGGTAATTGTACCTTATCCCGAATTGGAAAGTAGTACATCACAGAAACTAGTTCCAGTGATTCCTACACCAATCAGTGAGGAAGCTAATGATGATGATCATGAAACTTCAGATCAAGTTACTACTGAACCTCATAGGTTAACCAGAGTACGTTCTACACCATAGTGGTACGGTAACACTGTTGTGGAATTCATGTTACTAGACCATGATGAACCTACAAACTATGAGGAAGCGACGATGAGGCCAGATTCCGCAAAATGGCTCGAGGCCATGAAATCTGAGATGGGATCCATGTATGAGAACAAAGTGTGGACTTTGGTTGACTTGCCCGATGATCGGCAAGCCATTGGAAATAATTGGATTTTTAAGAGGAAGACTGACGCCGATGGTAATGTTACTATCTACAAAGCTCGACTTGGTGCGAAAGTTTTTCGACAAGTTCAAGGAGTTGACTACGATGAGACTTTTTCACCCGTAGCGATGCTTAAGTCTGTCCGAATCATGTTAGCAATTGCCACATTTTATGATTATGAAATCTGGCAAATGGATGTCAAAACTGCATTCCTTAATGGATATCTCAAAGAAGAGTTGTATATGATGCAACCAGAAGGTTTTGTCGATCCTAAAGGTGCTAACAAAGTGTGCAAGCTCCAGCGATCCATGTATGAACTGGTGCAAGCATCTCGGAGTTGGAATATACGCTTTGATAAGGTGATCAAAGCATATGGTTTTATACAGACTTACGGTGAAGCATGTATTTACAAGAAAGTGAGTGGGAGAACTACAACATTTCTGATGAGTATATGTGAATGACATATTGTTGATCGGAAAAGATGTAGTATTTTCTGGAAATCATAAAGGATTGTTTAAAAGAGTTTTTCAATAAAAGACCTTGGTGAAGCTGCTTACATATTGGGCACCAAGATCTATAGAGATAGATTAAGACACTTGATAAGACTTTCAATGAGTACATACCTTGATAAAATTTTGTAGTAGTTCAAAATGGATCAGTCAAAGAAGGAGTTCTTTCCTGATTTGAAGGTGTGAAGTTGAGTGAGACTCAAAGCCCGACGACGACAGAAACATATAGAGAGAATGAATGTCATTCCTTATGCCTCAATCATAGGTTGTATAAAGTATGTCATGTTGTGTACTATACCTGTTATGTACCTTGCCATGAGTTTTGCAAGGAGGTACAATGGTGATCCAGGAGCAGATCACTGGACAACGGTCAAAATTATCCTTAGCTATTGGATAACTAAAGAAATGTTTCTCGATTATGGAGGTGATAAAGAGTTCGTCGTAAAGAATTACGCCCATGCAAGCTTTGCAGTAATCTAGACGATTCTAAGTATCAATCTGGATGCGTATTGAAACTGGGAGCAATTAGCTAGAGTAGCTCCATGCAGAGCATTGTAGACATAGAAATTTGCGAAATACATACGGATCTGAATGTAACAGACCCGCTGACTAAACTTCTCTCATGAAGCAAAACATGATCACACCTTAGTACTCTTTGGTTGTTAATCACATGGCGATGTGAACTAGATTGTTGACTCTAGTAAACCTTTTGGGTGTTAGTCACATGGTGATGTGAACTATGGGTGTTATTCACATAACGATGTGAACTATTGTTATTAAATCACATGGCGATGCGAACTAGATTATTGACTCTAGGGCAAGTGGGAGACTGAAGGAAATATGCCCTAGAGGCAATAATAAAGTTGTTATTTATATTTCCTTATATCATGATAAATGTTTATTATTCATGCTAGAATTGTATTAACCGGAAACTTAGTACATGTGCGAATATGTAGACAAAACAGAGTGTCCCTAGTATGCCTCTACTTGACTAGCTCGTTGATCAAAGATGATTATGTTTCCTAACCATAGACATGTGTTGTCATTTTTTGAACGGGATCACATCATTAGAGAATGATGTGATGGACAAGACCCGTTTGTTAGCTTAGCACTATGATCGTTTAGTTTTACTGCTATTGCTTTCTTCATGACTTATACATGTTCCTTTGACTATGAGATTATGCAACTCCCGAATACCGTAGGAACACCTTGTGTGCTATCAAACGTCACAACGTAAGTGGGTGATTATAAAGATGCTCTACAGGTGTTTTCGAAAATGTTTGTGGTGTTGGCATAGATCGAGAATAGGATTTGTCACTCCGAGTGTCGGAGAGGTATCTCTGGGCCCTGTCGGTAATACACATCATAATAAGCCTTGCAAGTAAACGACTAATGAGTTAGCCACTTGATGTATTACGAAACGAATAAAGAGACTTGCCGGTGACGAGATTGAACTAGGTATGATGATACCGACGATTGAATCTCGATCAAGTAACATACCGATGACAAAGGGAACAACGTATGTTGTTATGCGGTTTGACCGATAAAGATCTTCGTAGAATATGTAGGAACCAATATAAGCTTCCAGGTTCCGCTATTGGTTATTGACTGGAGATGAGTCTCGGTCATGTCTACATAGTTCTCGAACCCGTGGTGTGTGATAGCCTGGTTTAATAGGGATGATAGACTACTCATATCAATAAGGAATTCCTTCTTTTCCGGAAGCCCATTCGGACAGAACTCCAAAGTTAAGCGTGCTCAGCTTGGAGTAGTTTCAGGATGGGTGACCGACCGAGAAGTTGCTCCCGGGTGCGCACGAGTGAGGACAAAGTGCGCAGAAAAGACTAGTATTGATATGTGAGGCCAGTCTAGATCCCGCCAGGAGTAACGACCATCGGCGGGTGTGTCCGGGGGCGTGACAAGTTGGTATCAGAGCCGCCCCTCGCGGTTACACGGATGTTTGCGGATAGGTGCTCGGTCATGTTATTCATGACGTTTGTGAGCCGTCATGGCACACGACATGACACATGTATCGAACTGGATGCACATATGTTTGTGCCAAGAGGGAACGTTCCTCTGGCCCGACGAGGACGTCGGTTCCTCCAAGTGGGAGTGTATGTGATAGCTTGTCTTAATAGGGATGATAGACTACTCATATCAATAAGGAATTCCTTCTTTTCCGGAAGCCCATTCAGATAGAACTCCAAAGTTAAGCGTGCTCAGCTTGGAGTAGTTTCAGGATGGGTGACCGACCGGGAAGTTGCTCCCGGGTGCGCACGAGTGAGGACAAAGTGCGCAGAAAAGACTAGTATTGATATGTGAGGCCAGTATAGATCTCGCCAGGAGTAACGACCACCGACGGGTGTGTCCGGGGGCGTTACATAGTGTCCGCATGCTTAACGTTTGATGACGATCAATATTATGAGTTTATGTGTTTTGATGCACCAAAGGTAGTTCGGAGTCCCAGTTGTGATCACGGACATGACGAGGAGTCTCGAAATGGTAGAGACATGAAGATTGATATATTGGAAGGTTATATTCGGACCCCGGAAGGGTTCCGGGGGTCACCGGCTAAAAACCGGAGTACCGGGAGGTTACCGGAACCCCCCGGGGAGAAATGGGCCTTAATGGGCTTTAGGGAAGAGAGAGAGGGCTGGCCCGCGCCCCCCAAGCCTAGTCCAAATTGGACTAGGGGGGAGGGGCGGCGCCCCCACCTTTCCTTCTGCTCCTCTCCTTCCTCCCCCCTCTCCTACTCCTACTAGGAAAAGGAGGAGTCCTACTCCTAGTGGGAGTAGGACTCCCCCCTTGGCGCGCCCTTTCCCTGGCCGGCCTCCTCCTCCCTCCCTCCTTTTTGGGTAGGGGCACCCCATAGACACACAAGTTGATTTGCAAGCCGTGTGCGGTGCCCCCTCCACAGTTACACACCTCGGTCATACCGTTGCAGTGCTTAGGCGAAGCCCTGTGCCGGTAACTTCATCATCACTGTCACCACGCTGTCGTTCTGATGAAACTCTCCCACGACGCTCAACTGGATCAAGAGTTCGTGGGACGTCATCGAGCTAAACGTGTGCTGAACGCGGAGGTGCCGTACGTTCGGTGCTTGGATCGGTTGGATCGCGAAGACGTTCGACTACATCAACCGCGTCACTAGACGCTTCCGCTTTCGGTCTACGAGGGTATGTGGACACACTCTCCCCACTCGTTTCTATGCTTCTCCTAGATAGATCTTGGGTGATCATAGGATTTTTTTTCAAATACTACGTTTCCCAACAGATGGATGGCGCCGGGGTTGTCGTCTTCAGAGACGGCGGGTGGTGGAGCTCGTCGGAGTTGTCGTTTCCGGCGGAGTTCCAACGAACCAAGAGCACCTTTGTGCTCAAGAGGACCCCACGAACACAATGGAGAGGTGGACATGGTCGAGGAGCACTGGAGCGAGTGGACGGCCAAAGGGAATTGACGGCCAACTCTGGCGAGGATCGGCGGCTAGAGGCCCGCCCGACCTTGCTGCGATGATGAGCTACTCGATTTGTGGCTAGAGGAGGTGGATGGGATGGTTAGAACGGCTCGGGAGGGCTGCATTTATAGGCATCGAGGATGCAGAGGTCGAGGCTGCCGAAGAGCATTCTAGAGAGGAGAGATGCGACGAGAGAGATTTGGCTCGACGGGATAGATCACCTGAGCTCGTCCAATCATAGTGGAGAGGAACGACCAAGTAACAGGGCACGGGGTGGGACACCTCGATCATGCACGGGCACTGTGCTCTTTGCTCCACCATGTCCGCGTCTGTCGGCGTAGGCTTTCGGCATTGGGAAGTGGTAGAGGATAGCTGGGAGGATGCGATCGAAGCTGTAGAGGGTCCAGGACAAGCGGTAGTGGCGCGGGGCGAGCGCACGGGCAATGGCAGAGGGGTCGCGACGCGCAGAGGGAGCCGACTGCCTGTCGAACACCCTGTTTCCATGCGGTCACCGCATGCACTGGTGCAACACGGTGCGCCAGGGCAGCCGGACCTTTTCTATGGCTTAGTTCTTTCAACACTGAGCCTTGGGATACTATTGGTTTGCCACAGAGACGACTGAAGCTTGTTGGCAAGTTTCTGGTCAGAAACTGTTGAGGAAACTTGCGAGGAATCTACAAAGAGTTAGAGTATGAAACTTGGTGGCTAAGCTTCTGGTTGGAAGGTAGTCATGTGATAAGAGTTTTAGCTCAAAATGATCACGCAAAAATGCACTTGCTTCACAAAGTGCCCTCACTGACCAGAACTGAAAATATTTTCTTGAGCCAAATTTCTTCACATGACTATGGAATATTTTTGCATAGGAAGGTGAGACATGACTCAAAGAATATTACAGAATTTATAGGGAATTTTCTGAGCCATAAAAATGAGGGTTGCTTCATAGTAGAAGGAGGAAATACTCATTTTCAGAGGAAAAAAACGAATATTATGCCATTTAAGAAAATTATTCCATGGCATGCTCTTGGGAGGTATGAAGTCAAGAGATGATTTGAGGTGCTAGAATCCATTGGGAGAAAATCAAAAGAATTCCCAAGTGGCAAGTCCAAAAGAGTTGAGTGAAATTCAAATGCAAAAACCAAATATTTAATAAATCATAGAAAAAGAAAAATGTCAAAATCTAGGGTGTCACATTTCAACTCCACTCAATACATGAGAGTGGGCCATTGGTATATCACTATAGGTGGGATAGAATGCGGTGGTGGGGATCAGTAGGAGAAGTCAAAAAGGAAAAAAACTCTTGCATTGACTCGACGGATCAGCGGTGGAGATGCCCATCAATCGATATCAATGCGAGGAGTAGGGATTGCCATGCAACAGATGCACTAAGAGCTATAAGTGTATGAAAGCTCAAACTGAAACTAAGTGGGTGTGCATCTGATGGCTTCTCGCCCCTCGTTGGTTACCCCAAGTGGAAGGTTTGAGATGCAGTGTAGCAGAAGTTTTCCCTTGGCAAAGATACAAAGGATCGATTTCCCTGAGACTCCCAGTTTCAACAAGAAGGTGTCAACTGCTAACGGCGCCAGATATTAGCAATCAACGTGGACCTGCACACAGATACAAATAACTTTGCTCCCAACGAGTACAGAGAGGTTGTCAATCCCTCCGGCCTTGTAGTTTACAAAGTATCAAACGCAAGTGATAATAGTGATAGGTAATGCTGCAAATAGTAAGTAAAAGCATAAAGTAAATAGCGGATGTGATCAGTGATGGTAATATGGACCGGGGTCCCATGATGTTCACTAGTGATGTCTCTCTCCCAAAAGACGATAAAACAACTATGTGAGGTAAACGAATTACAGCTGGGCAATTGACAGAATTATGTGCGCAAACCAATTCTAACTATGTTACAAGAAAGGTAGAGGTTCAAAGCATGGGCGGTACGCCAAGGCAAGTAGACAGAAATCCATCTGCATCTACTACTAATCATCCACCTTGAGATATCTATCCAGAACATCTCGCTGGTATTAAGTTGCGAGTCCCACCCATAGTGTAAACTCAAAGCAACAGACAACTGCATTAAAAGAACTTTGCGTAAAGTAAACAATCCTTGCACCCGCTGGCACAAGCACCGTTGTTTTCTCCCTTGTGGCAACAACACATCCCCTAGACTCATGTTTCTGTCACTCAAGCTAGTCATCGAGGGGCATGAACCCACAATCAAGCATAACGTTCCCTCTTGGAGTCACTACCTACTACTTGGCCAAAGCAATAAATAACAATGGAGAACATGCAAGAATTACTTACAAACATAAATATAAAAGAGGTAGATCAAATATATTACTCAAACACAATCTGAACATAATCTCACAATCCATCGGATCCCAGCAAACTCATCATAGCAACAGCATAAGGATTACATATGTGCCTC
The DNA here is from genome assembly GCA_902687465.1 of Secale cereale. Lineage (NCBI taxonomy): Eukaryota > Viridiplantae > Streptophyta > Magnoliopsida > Poales > Poaceae > Secale > Secale cereale. The sequence continues at coordinate 375,270,913 of LR738713.1, forward strand.
GATCATGTAGGGCAGCTCACGAGGACTAATTAGTGAAGCACAAGAACGGGAGGAGAACATCACATAGCTACTGGTCATGGACCCATGGTCCAAGGGAGACTACTCACAACTCATCCGGGAGGCGTCCATGGTGGTGGAGAAGCTCCCGGTGGTGATCCTCCCCTCCGGCAGGGTGCCGGAAAGAGTTCTCCTGGCGCTCCCGATCTTGGAAGCGCGGCGGCGGCGGAACAGAGATGAGATCGCGAAAAAGGGTTCCGTCATCGAGGGTTTCGGGACGCGGTGTAATTATATGCCAAAGGGGGGCATCAGCGGAGACCTGGGGGGCCCAGGCGCCCCCCCCCGGCGCGGCCTGGAGGGGGGCCGCGCCACCAGGGCGCCTGGAGCCCTGGTGGCCCCCCTCCTGCCCTACTTCAGCCGTGTGGAAGCTTCCGAAACACTGATTTTTTATATAATTTTTCCGGGATTTTTCTGGCAGTTTACGTGATGGGAAAACCTGAAATACAAAAACAGCAGAAAACAGAAACTGGCACTGGGGTGCACTGAGTTAATAGGTTAGTCCAAATATGATCAAAAGTGTATGGAAGTGTATAAATATCATAGCAATATCACCCAAAAGAGGCATGGAGCAAGCAAAAATTATAGATACGTTTTGGACGTATCAACATCCCCAAGCTTAATTCCTGCTCGTCCTCGAGTAGGTAAATGATAACAAGCATAATTTCTGTGGTGACATGCTATTAACCATATAGGAACTTTTCATAGTCACATGACAAGTGCTGACTGAGACAATGAATCTGTAGTAATTAAGTTGCCTCATGAGAAAATCACAAAGAACTAAAAGTTTTACAATATGATACTGAAACACTCAAAAGATTTGCAATGAGCATGGTGTGCAAATATGATAAAGTGGTATCTCGCTTGCCCCCTTTAGTGAAGCAAAACATAAATGCAGGGGCACCTCCAAGGTTTAAGTGACGACTAGATACAATGATTTCAGAATAAACGATATCATAATCATGCAAAAGACAATGCTACTTTGGGACAATGCACATTACACTCAGAATGACAATCATGCTCTTAATAGTTGGTGCTTTTAAAGAAGGTGGAGACTCTCGAACCGTGGCTTTTGTTGGCAAGGTTGAAAACCCGTGGTCGGAAACAAAAACAAAACATGTACCAGAGCTCTTGGTTTTAAAAACAGAGGTAATAATTATTTTTTAGATTATACATGTTCCGTCAACGAATGCTAGCAGATAACTCAATCACTTCTTGAGATGGACAAGTTTCGAGGAACGGCTCCCGAATGAGGACGATCACATCCTCTTAATCTCCTTTGTTTATCACTGCCAAAGTTTTCTGATTTCTCATGAACAAAGCGTGAAGGAGGGTTTGTTTGTTATATTATTTTTGAGCCGGGCGCACTCTTTGCCAGTTCCTTCTCGTATTATGGGTTTGCACATTAGACATGCAATCCCGGGGTGAAGCTTGTCCAACTTAAAAAGATCATGAATTAACTACTACTTCCTCATGAGCCAAAACAGAGGCACAAAAGAGAAATGCTTTTTTGATTAATTTCGAGATGGTACATGAAAGTCTTCGTTAGGAATGGCAGGTAAATACCATGTATAGGAAGGTATGGTGGACTCATATGGCATAACTGGTTTAAAGGAATTTGGATGCACAAGCAGTCAGTCCGCTTAGTATAGGCGAAGGTTAGCAAAAGACTGGGAGGGACCAACTAAAAGAGCAATGACGGTCATAATCATGCAGAGCGACAAAGCAACATTGAATCAGGCATGGAAGTTATATCGCTACTCAGAAACTAAAGATCATCAAGGCTTGATAGACTTTCTTTACAGTCTTAAATATGTGTGAGCATACGCCAAGTCAATCAAAATAAATTCTTGAAGGAAGATATCACTAGACCATACCACATCATAGGCAAACAAATCATGTTGGTACCTCAATAACACATTGAGAACCCCCCAGCTATTTGAGACTAACCATAAGAAAACATGAACTACTAAGCATCATTATGCACATAGCGTTTTTATCATAGACATATCGACCAGTGCAACAGAAGCCAACTCTCTTAATAAGATAAGCATGATAACTAAGAGCTAACATGATAGTAGCTATTGAAAGACAAAGAACACACACAGCAAAGATAGACATGAAAATTCTATGTTATGTTCTAGGTTGAAGTGGAGCGTGTTTCTCTCCCACATAAAGAAAGCTGAGTTCCAACTCGTTATGAACAGCAAGCAAAGCTAAAGAAAACTAAAAAGGAAACTAAAAGCAAGACGCTCCAAGCATAGCACATAACACATGAAGTGATAAAAATATAGTGGAATGAAAGACGAACTGATAATGTTGATGGAGAAGGGGATGCACGGGGGCATCCCCAAGCTTAGACGCTTGAGTCTTCTTGAATATTTCTTGGGGGTGCATGGGGGCATCCCCAAGCTTGAGCGTTTGACACTCCTGAATCTTTTTATCATCTTCCCTCGCACACTTGAAAACTCCCTTCATACATAACTCATCATAATCTGATTAGCGAGGTTAGTACCCTTAATAAAATAATTGTTCCTTGCTGGAAATAAGGATATTCTTGAAGGTATACTGTTTCTCAAGATTGCCAAAAGGTTTTTGCAAAGAAAAAGCAAGCTCAAGGTTTGCAAAATGAAGGAAAGGCAAAACAGGACAGAATCTGTGAAAAACAGACCAGCAAGTAGTAAATGATTTTTTCGGGGCATTTCTGCAACTCTAATAGAAAAACTCAGAACAGACGCCCGAAAGACAATTGTATAGAGCACGCTGTCGAAAAAATTCAGACCAAAAAGATGATGTGGTGATTTTATACAAATTTTTCTATCCAAGGACAGAATCTGTTTCCTGGACAGCACGACACAACTTTTGAACTTTCTTGCAATCAGAGACTACACTTGGCACAAAGCTGAAAAGTAAAGATATAATGATGATGCTACTGTAGTAACAACATCAAGACACAACAAAAGCAAAATAAAATTTTATTCATGTGGGCTGCCTCCCAAAAGCGCTTTCTTTTATGCCTTTAAGCTAGGCATAATGCATAGAGAAATCAATAATCATCATAATAGTCGGAGTTATAAATTGCTTCAAATGGTTCCTCAACAAGTTCACTCTTGTTCCTTCTAGGAAAGGGGTACACACCTTTTGCCTTCCCGCGTAAGCGGATTTGTCCTATATCGATGAAGCCTTTTACTGCTCGGAGGAAGTCCCTTCCAAGCACTATATTTCTTTGGTTTGGCTTCATGATGAAGAAATCAATCATTGCAATCCCTTTAAGGAATTTAACTGGCACGTCTTTTATTCTTCCCTGGATTTCAGAAATATCTCCATTAGTGTGTTCATGATAAGTTGATAATCTATCCATGTTAAATTTTAAAGAATCATGAACAATTTTTGGCATAGTAGAAACCATAGACCCAATATCACAATAAGCAAGGAAGTCTTGATTAGAGATGCTAATCCTAACCAAAGGCTCCCAATCATTGTCTATTTCCAAAATATCTCTCTTATTGGGTTTGGGTTTCTCTACCTTCATCAAGTCTAGGGCATCCATTCTCTTCTCAATAGTAGCAAGTCTATCTATGACAGTATCAAAATTATGATCATAAACAAAGTAACTAGATAGACCATGTATAATTTCAAGAGCTCTAGCTTCATCACACTCTAGGAAATCTCCTTCAGCTATAATATCAAGAGAGTTTTTACACCATTTAAAAAGACCATGGTAAAAATTTCTAAGCACAATTTTTATAGGTATCCAAGGCATAATTCTCCTATGTGCATCAGAAATTCTGTCCCGTGCCTTCTTCATATTTTCTCCATCCCTTTGATGGAAATCTAGGACTTCTGATTCCCTCAAAGCACCAAATCCTAACATGCTTGACTAAACAGAAAGGACTACTAGCAAATAATTAAAATATATTTTTTATGATTTTCGATAAAGGATACTAAAGCAAAAACTGAAAGGTAAACTAACAAGACTAAAAAGAAAAGGTAAAAGATAGCGTGCAACTCCCCTATCCTGAAGAGTGGAGTCCCCGGCAACGGCGCCAGAAAACTTTGCTTGATGGCTTCTCGCCCCTCGTTGGTTACCCCAAGTGGAAGGTTTGAGATGCAGTGTAGCGGAAGTTTTCCCTTGGCAAAGATACCAAGGATCGATTTCCCTGAGACTCCCAGTTTCAACAAGAAGGTGTCAACTGCTAACGGCGCCAGATATTAGCAATCAACGTGGACCTGCACACAGATACAAATAACTTTGCTCCCAACGAGTACAGAGAGGTTGTCAATCCCTCCGGCCTTGTAGTTTACAAAGGATCAAACGCAAGTGATAATAGTGATAGGTAATGCTGCAAATACTAAGTAAAAGCGTAAAGTAAATAGCGGATGTGATCAGTGATGGTAATATGGACCGGGGTCCCATGATGTTCACTAGTGATGTCTCTCTCCCAAAAGACGATAAAACAGCTATGTGAGGTAAACGAATTACAGCTGGGCAATTGACAGAAGTATGTGCGCAAACCAATGCTAACTATGTTACAAGAAAGGTAGAGGTTCAAAGCATGGGCGGTACGCCAAGGCAAGTAGACCGAAATCCATCTGCATCTACTACTAATCATCCACCTTGAGATATCTATCCAGAACATCTCACTGGTATTAAGTTGCGAGTCCCACCCATAGTGTAAACTCAAAGCAACAGACAACTGCATTAAAAGAACTTTGCGTAAAGTAAACAATCCTTGCACCCACGGGCACAAGCACCGTTGTTTTCCCCCTTGTGGCAACAACACATCCCCTAGACACATGTTTCTGTCACTCAAGCTAGTCATCGAGGGGCATGAACCCACAATCAAGCATAATGTTCCCTCTTGGAGTCACTACCTACTACTTGGCCAAAGCAATAAATAACAACGGAGAACATGCAAGAATTACTTACGAACATAAATATAAAAGAGGTAGATCAAATATATTACTCAAACACAATCTGAACATAATCTCACAATCCATCAGATCCCAGCAAACTCATCATAGCAACAACATAAGGATTACATATGTGCCTCGATCATGTAGGGCAGCTCACGAGGACTAATTAGTGAAGCACAAGAACGGGAGGAGAACATCACATAGCTACTGGTCATGGACCCATGGTCCAAGGGAGACTACTCACAACTCATCCGGGAGGCGTCCATGGTGGTGGAGAAGCTCCCGGTGGTGATCCTCCCCTCCGGCAGGGTGCCGGGAAGAGTTCTCCTGGCGCTCTCGATCTTGGAAGCGCGGCGACGGCGGAACAGAGATGAGATTGCGAAAAAGGGTTCCGTCATCGAGGGTTTCGGGACGCGGTGTAAATATATGCCAAAGGGGGGCATCAGCGGAGACCTGGGGGACCCAGGCGCCCCCCCGGCGCGGCCAGGAATGGGGCCGCGCCACCAGTGCGCCTGGAGCCTTGGTGGCCCCCCTCCGGCCCTACTTCGGCCGTGTGGAAGCTTCCGGAACGCTGATTTTTTATATAATTTTTCCGGGATTTTTCTGGCAGTTTACGTGATGGGGAAACCTGAAATACAAAAACAGCAGAAAACAGAAACTGGCTGTCGGTGGAAACTGTCCACCACGAACACCTATGGGACCGGAGCCCCTTTTACGTTGCGGTAAGGGAGCGGAGGGAGCACAAAGAGCGGATAGAGGAGAGCACGCGGGCAGTTTACCCAGGTTCGGGCCGCGACGGACGCGTAAAACCCTACTCCTGCTTGGATTGTATTGAGTTTTTGGGCTCGGGAGCTTGAAGAACTAGCTACACCGAGCCAGAGAGCTATCTAGGTTCCGAACCCCTTCTACGTTGTGCATGGGCCTCCTTTTATAGCTCAAGGGGTCACCGACAGGTGTCAACGTAGAAGAGGGTAAAAATGTAACTTTGGTGGTAGTTGTAACAGTACGGGAATAGTGCGTGAACAGTGGATGAACAGTGGTCATCAACTAACTTTGACAGTGGGGGACAAGGGCATTAAATGCCCGTCACCGTCGACCCCAAAAGCACCCGTCCATGCGTCTCCGTTCGCCACGGCGGTAGCCTCGTCACCGTGGAGTGCCACCGTGTCCCCCGTTCTGCACAGCCATCCGCCACGCGTCCCTGGAAGGGTCCCAGGGCGACGCGTGGGCCGATGAGCTGGAGCGCGGGCACACAGCGCAGGCTTCCCCCGGCAAGCACCTTGCCGGGGTCTTGATCTTGCCGGGCCCGGAAGCTTGTCGCTCCCCGGGCCCTGCCGGGGCGCATGATGCGCCAAGGCATGTCTTCTGGTCTTCCTGGCAAGCTCCTCTTGCCAGGGTCTTGTGCTAATGTGATAGTCTTGAGCCTGGGACGGCCTTCCCGACAAGCTCCACTTGCCGGGGCCTTGATCTTCTGACTTGTATACTTTGTCTTTGAATGGCTTAATAGGGACCAGAGAGGTTTCCGGCAAGCACGTGGTAGACCCTGCCGGGGGAAGCTGCCACTGCCCGTGCACAAGTTGGGGTACTAAGGTACCCCTATCTTAGTACACCGACAGGAGCCCCCGGGCCTGGGCCACACACGGTGCCGAGCGCTATTGGGCCAGGCCCAAAACAGTGCACGGGCACGCGCGGCCCACGGCAAGCCGTAATTCCCCTTCCGCATCCGCCGCGTCCCTCCCTAACGGCACGCGTCGATTGCGGCGTCGTGGGAGAGATCGTGGCCACGTTCTTTAATGGGAAATGCGGAGCGTCCCCCACTTCCCCCTTAAAAGCAGAGGAAGCAGGGGCAGTTTTCCCCCCTTCGCTTTCATTGCGTCTTCAACCTCCGGACATCCTCCGCTGCGCTTTGCCTCCACTCCTCCTCCGCCTTCTTCCGCATCCGCGGCGCCGTCGAGCTTCTCGCCCCTTCCCCCGCCGCCTCCGCCATGGCTCCGAAGGCCGAGAAGGCGAAAGCGGACAAGGCCAAGAGGGAGAAATCCGAGCAGGCGGCAAAGCTTGCCGCCCTGCGGAAGAATAACATGGTCTTCGCGCCAAGGCTCGGCGCGAAGGAGCTCTGGAACAAGTACTACCTCTTCTGGGCCAAGGAGACCAAGGCTCATCCCCGCACCAGAGTCTACCCCGCCGTCGCCAAAGATCTGTTTCCCGGCGGGTATTTCTTCTTCGCTGTCTTCTTTCACTGCGGCTTGTGCCCTCCATTCTCGGAGTTTTTCTGTGACATCATGAACACATACAACCTCCACCTCTTAGACTTCACCCCCAACGCCATCCTTACGATGGCGGTTTTCGCACATCTGTGCGAAAACTACATAGGGATCTATCCAAACGTAGCACTCTTTCGCCATTTCTTCATGCCTAGAGTAGAGGCAGGCGCTCCCCTCTCCAGCGGCATCTCCTGGATCTTCCGGTTGAATAAGAAGGAATCATACCTGAAGGGAGAGCTCCGCGGCAAGTGGGAAGAATGGCGCGCAGATTGGTGCTGGGTAGTGGAGGATAGGCCGGAGCCCTTCACTGCGCCGCGCACAACAGCCATAGTGCGCGGCAGGGACTGGAGCGAGTTGGCCTCGGATGACGGCAAGCTCAACGTCGCCCTTATCAGGATACTTCGTCTCCGGGTAGCTAAACTGACCATCGGAGAGGTAGGGGCAGATTTCCTCCGCCGCCGCATTGCCCCTTTACAGGAAAGGAAAAGGCCAGCATGGGAGTTCGGCAATGCGGCGGATATTATGAGGCTGCGCCCGGGATTGAACTTCAACTTCACGGCGTTGGAGCTGAAGGGGATGGTCCTGGAGCTTTTCAAGCACGACCCGGCCCATCCGGAGTGGTTTAGATCTCCCCGGGGAGTGGTGCCACTGTGCAACAACACTGCCCGGGACTCCTTGCGCGCGATGATGCCCGCTTGTGACTCTCACGGCGTCGACCCCACTTGGATAGTGCCTTCGCCGGATTCAATTATGAGTTTCTTCGATAATCTGGTTGAGGTGCCCAAGAACGCCGAGGAGAACAAGGGTCTCACTCGGGCCACCACGGAGCGGGATCTAGCTTATATTGCCTCCCGGATGGAAGAGGCCGCCGCAGCTGGCGCGACGGGAGACTTCGGATTCACCGTCGACGAGGCAGATGCTGCGGACGCGTCGTGTCAAGCAGAGGAGGCGGAGATCCGCAGACTGCTCAAACTTCCGCCCGACGAGCTCGCCGGGGTTCCTTCCCTGAGGTATGCCGGGATTCCCGGGATCGTGAGCGAAGCCGCCGCAAGAGGCGAGGCTGCCGGAGGAAGCAGAGGTGCCGGAGGGAGCGGAGCTGCCGGAGGAAGCGAGGCCGCAGGGCAGGATGCTGGACCCAGCGGGCTTGCTGGGGAGGAGGAGGAGGACGTCGAGGCCGATGGAGACACCGGCGGATCTTTAGGACTCGACGACGACGCCTCCTCGTCGTCGGAGAACTCCCCACCTCCGGCAAGCCCCAAGCAAGCGCCGGGGAAACGCCTCCGCAAGGCGCCTACAGCGACGAGGACGCAGGCGCCCCGACAGCAGCCTGCCCGCCGGGCGGCGCGAGCCTCCAGGGCGAGCCAAGCCGCGACGGAGGCGCCCCGCGCACCAGCCGCGGCGGAGGCGCCCCGCGCACCAGCCGCGGCGGAGGCGCCCCGCGCACCAGCGCCAAGCGGAGGGGGATCCTCCCAGAGCGGAGCGGCTGCTCCGCCTGCTCCCCGGGCCTCGGCGCCAACGGAGGCTGGGTCTTCGCAGCCCCCAGCCCCGTAGACCGCCAAGCGCCCGAGGGAGCCTTCTCCTCCTGCTCCTCGCGCGGGAGCGCCTCAGGTGGAGTTCGATTTCTCCGTCCTCAGCGACGACGACGAGGAAGAGGAGTAAGTGTTTGCAATTTGTAACTTCTTCGATTCTGTCTTGATTCTTTCTTTATGATTCTGATCTTGTTCTTGCTTTGGTTGCAGGCCCCTGGCCCAGCGGATGGCGAAGCGGGCCAAGATCCCCGTGGTTGAGGTCGAGGACGACTCCCCCGTCGCGGCGACAGGGGACGCGCCGGCGACGAACTTGCCGGACCCAACCGCTGCTCCGAGGAGCAGCCCCCAGCGCAGCCCCCAGCGTAAGTCTGGTCTTGAGCTTCCTACTTGTCGGGCGCGCTTGAGGTTTTTGCTTTGTACTGATATCTTGTTGTCTTGTTTGTTTTGTTTGTCTTGCGCAGAAATGGAGCCGCAGCCGCAGGAGCAACCGGAGGTCACTCCCGAGGAGCTGCAGATTCCACCCTCCCCGCCAAGGGCGAACTCCCCGGCGAGGGAGGAAGCTCCGCCAAGGACGGGCTCCCCGCCAAGGGCGGGTAGCCCGACGAGGGTGGCCACCCCGCCAAGGGAGGGCACAGGCGGACCTCCGCCAGCAGGGGCCATCGTTCCACTGCCAAGGGAGGACTCCCCGGCGAGGGAGCCTGTCGTCGACGAAGTCCGCGAAGGTAAGTCTTGCAGCTTCTTCTTCTTGGACTCGTCTTTTTGGATATTTGCTTGATCTTCTCTTTTCTTCTTCTTCTGCTAGATCCTCCTCCCCCAGAGCGGATGGAGACGGAGGTCGTCGTCGAGGAGGAGGGCGCGCAAGGCGACGCCGGCAATGCCACTGTCGTCGAGGACATGGCAGGAGCCGACGAGCCTGCCGCTGAGGAGACTGCCCCGACTGCAGACGTCGCGGCTGGGGAGGGGGACGGCGACCACACTGCCGGCCCGGAGGCGGCAGGAGCGTCAAGCGTTGCGCCGGCCGCCGACCCCTCCGCCGGCAAGGAGCAGTCGGGCATCTACCTTGAGGCCCCCAATGGCGTCTTCATACAAGTGCCGTGGGGGTCCTCGTCGCGAGCCCCCGTGGAGGGAGAGACCTTTGATGGAGAGGTCCTCGCCTCCGCGGGGTTGAAGATTGTTGAAGCGCCTGGCGGGAGCGACGAGCCCGAGGAGGAGAAACTGCTTCGCCGGCTCCTGGCCCTCTACCGGGCCAGGCAGGCGAAACTGGAGTCTCGGGAAGCCCTCACCGCCAAGGCTGCAGCAGACTTGGAGAAGCGCGCCGCAGAGCTCCGTGCCGCCAACCAGGCGGCCCTCCGTGACTTGGCAGAGGAGCGCGAAAGGCTTGCCGGAGAGCAGCAAGAGTTCCTCCTGGAGAAAGCTGAGGCCGAGGAGCAGCAGCGACTAGTTGGTGAAGAGCTGTCCCGGCGAGAAGGAGCGCTCAACCAGCGGAAGGTTGAGCTCGACGCCCATGACGACGAGCTCACCGCCCGGGAGCAAGCTATGAAGGAGGCGAAGGAAGCCGCAGTCGCCGCGGAAACCGCCAAGAGGGACCTAGAGCTCAAGGTCGAACAGCTGGAGCGGTACCTGAAGGCGAGCGAGGATAGGGTCACCGCGCTCAACATAGAGCGCGAGAAGGACGCCCATACCAACTCAGACCTCCAGGTACGCCTCTCCAAGAAGGGCGACGAGCTTACCGCCGCCAAAGACTCAATCGCTGACTTGGAGTTGAAGGTCTCCACTTTGAAAGATTCTCTCGACGCCGCCCGGGACCGCGAGACCAAGCTGAAGGAGGAGCTCCGCAAGGAGCGGGAGCTGGTGGAGAGCGCTGCCACCTCTGCAAGCAACTTCAACCGGGCAGTGGAGCAATGGACGGAGGACCTGGTCACCTCCGCCGCCAATATCGACAAGGAGCTGATGGCGCTGAGGGTGGAGCACCTTGTGTACTCTCCGGACCCGAATCTCCCCCACAGCGCCAAGCTAAGTCTCTTCTTCAGGGGAATCGCGCCGGCGCTTGCACGGCTGCAGGAGAAACTCCCCGCGCAGCTGGCCGAGGAGTCGCGCCAGCTCTGCGCGGGTACCTTGGAGCGCGTCTTGACGAAGATAGTCTACCGCAACCCTGGCATAAATCTCGTCAACGTTCTCCGCAGCTTGCCGGCCGACGCAGATCAGGAGGCGCTGAAGGCGCAGGTCGCCCACATCATCGCCAAGGTGAACAAGATCTCCAGGCGTGAAGGCGACCGCGTAGATTAGGCCTCTTTCTTTTTATTCCCTTTGCCGCTGCAAAGTGTGCCATGAACATGAATCTATTAGTCATTGCGACAAGTTATCTCTGTAATATATTATCTTATTTCCGAGCAATCGATGCGGTGTTTTCTCCCTTGCTTTTGGTCCTCCACTTTGTATGCTCTTAACCCTACGCTTCTAGGGGACTTGCCGGCAAGGGACCCTTGCCGTGAGCGCTGAGTACTGGACCCTGAGCAGCCTGCTGGCAAAGGCCTTACCGGCAAGCAACCTTGCCGCAGCTAGTCGCAACGCACTTAGCTTGCTGAGCGAACTCGAAAACGAAGCAAGGGCGCGACACTTGTCGCAGCTCACTTAAGTCGTTGAGCGTATTCGAAAACAAAGTAAGGGTGCGGCTAGCTACGGGTAGGTTCCTCCGCGCACAGGTTTTCCATACAAAGTGTGGTTGTTCAAGGAAGATAACTGAAATTTAAAATTTTGAACTGCTCAAATTCTGGTAACTTAGCTTTCATAATCTGTTCGTTCTCCGGTAAGCTTCTCTTTCTTGAACAGCACTTGGTTCACCCTCCACTTCCTTCCCCCCCGGCAAACTTGTGCGCGAGGAACATTCCTTCTGCTTAAGAGGGAAAGAAAAAGAAGAGGGAAAACAAGTATAGGGCCTCTCGGCATGCTAATGCTTACCGGGTATGTGTGTTGCACAAGATGCCAAACAATGCATGCAAATATCGAAGAAAAGCATGAAAATGGCAAATAGTGCGAAACACAAAAGCTTTACTGATGCACGAGATCTGCGCCCGGCTTTGTACAAAGGATTACATGCAATAGCGGCAAGACTGGTACAAAAGGTGGTTGCCGGAGCGGATCACGGCAACCGCGCCTCATGGGTGAAACTTGCGAAGATGCTCTATGTTCCAGGAATTGCTCACCGGTAAGCCTTCTTCGGTCTCAAGGCGGACAGCGCCGGGCCTTGTGACTTCTCTCACCCGATAAGGGCCTTCCCACTTCGGCGTCAACTTGTTGGAATTCTTGGCGGACTGAACACGCCGAAGAACAAGGTCGCCTTCCTCGAGACTCCTGGCCTTAACCTTGCGGCTATGATAGCGGCGCAAGGCTTGCTGGTATCGAGCAGCTCGTACATCAGCCTAGAGACGTTCCTCCTCGAGGAGCAATGCATCATCTTGTCGCAGTTGCTCTTGCTCGAGCTCATCATAAGCGAGCACTCGAGGAGATCCGTATACGAGTTTCGTGGGGAGAACTGCCTCTGCTCCATAGACAAGAGCAAAGGGTGTCTGTCCGGTGGCTCGACTTGGTGTCGTCCTGATTGACCAAAGAGCCGCCGGTAGCTCCTCTATCCAGTTTCTTCCGCACTTGCGCAGCCTGTCGAAGGTTCTTGTCTTGAGTCCGCGCAGCACTTCAGCATTGGCCCTCTCCGCTTGACCGTTGCTCCTCGGGTGAGCAACAGAAGCGAAACAGACCTTGGCGCCAAGGTCTTGGACGTACTGCATGAAGGTGCGACTAGTGAACTGTGTGCCGTTGTCGGTGATGATCCTGTTAGGGATTCCGAAACGGCAAACAATTGACCTGAAGAACCTGACTGCTGACTGTGCTGTCACCTTTCTCACTGGTTCCACTTCTGGCCACTTTGTGAACTTGTCGATCGCAACGTACAAGTACTCAAAGCCCCCGACAGCACCGGGGAAGGGGCCGAGGATATCGAGCCCCCAGATCGAGAAGGGCCAGGACAAAGGGATCGTCTGGAGAGCTTGAGCTGGCTGATGAATTTGTTTGGCATGGAACTGGCACGCTTCACACTTGGTTACTTGTGCAGTTGCATCTTGGAGGGCTTCTTGCCAAAAGAACCCTTGCCGGAACGCCTTCCCGGCAAGTGCCCTTGCGCCAATGTGGTGGCCACATATGCCTCCATGTATTTCTGCCAACAGCTTCTGTCCATCTTCTCTGGAAATGCACTTCAACCTGACACCATTGAGTTTTCTTCTGTACAGTTCGTTGTCGACGAACTGGTACATACTTGACTGTCTTGTTATCTTCTCTATCTCTTCTGGGTCGTCGGGAAGTTCTCCAGTTTGCAGAAAACGGACGATCTGCTGTGCCCATGCTGGAGCCCGAGGCTCAACAGCAAGGACTAAAGGCATGAGGGCCGCCGCGGGAACCTCAGCTTCTATGGCAAGAACCTCTGGCTCGGCCGGAGCTGATGGTTCCCCGGCAAGCCTGCCGGGGCAAGGCTTGTCGGGAACGCTTGCTTCAACTGTACAAATCCTTGGATCTGCAGGAGCAAGCTGTTCCTCAGTGTTCTGACTGTTGATCTTGGGGACCTTGGCGGCGGCTTCGGGAAGATCCGCCGGCAAGTAGTCGCCGGAGACCAATTTTCGCTTCTTGTTTTGCCCAACTGATGGTGTAACGGATGGCTGAGTTAGCTTGAGCAGGAAGGTCCCTGGTTCCACAGGTAACTTCATCGCAGCACACTTTGAAAGGCCATCTGCAATATCATTCTGAGCTCTTGGAACGTGCTCCATTTGCAGACCTTCAAAGTGTTCTTCAAGCTTCCTCACTTCATCAACATAGGCTTCCATCAGAGGGCTCTGGTAACTTTTGTTAACTTGCCGGACCACCAACTGAGAATCTCCCCGCACAATCAACTTCCTGATCCCAAGTTCGGCCGCAATTCTGAGACCGGCAAGCAAACCTTCATACTCTGCAGTATTGTTTGTCGCTTGCTCCCTGGGAAAGTGCATTTGGATAACATACTTGAGGTGCTCTCCGGTGGGCGCTATGAGTACCACGCCGGCACCGGCGCCTTGCAGCGAGAAGGCACCATCAAAGTACATTACCCATTCACTGCTTGCTTCTTGTACGGGGATACTTGTCTCTGGAACTTCTTCATCGGGCGTTGGAGTCCATTCAGCTATAAATTCTGCCAAAGCTCGGCTCTGTATAGTTGAAGTACTTTCAAACTTGAGACCAAAGCTTGACAGCTCCAGTGCCCACTCGACGATCCTGCCTGTTGCTTCTGGATTGTGCAATATCCTCTTCAACGGAAAGCGAGTGACCACTGTTATCTCATGTGCTTGGAAGTAATGACGCAGCTTTCTCGAGGCCATGAGGAGACCGAAAAGCAATTTCTGCACCCCATAGTATCTTGATCTAGCCCCCTGCAAGAGGGAACTTACGAAATACACTGGGCGCTGCACCATCTTCCTTCACACTTCTTCTTGTTCCTGCGCAGAGTTGTCCTTGTCGGGGCCAGAACTTGTCGGAGCAGCCCCCTGCTTGTCGCTGGATTCGCTTGCCGGTGGTGTAGACTCTTCCTCTGCCTCCCTCTCCGCTACTAACGCATCACTAACCACTTGATTGGTCGCTGCTAGATACAGCAGCAACTTCTCTTGTGGCTTAGGTGCGACAAGTATTGGAGTGGAGGATAGGTATCCCTTCAAGTCTTGCAGCGCTGCCTCCGCTTCCGGAGTCCATTTCATAGGACCTGCCTTCTTCAAGATCTTGAAGAAAGGCAGGGCGCGTTCTGCAGACTTTGAAATGAACCTACTGAGGGCAGCTACACAACCTGCAAGCCTCCTTACGTCCTTGACGCGCTTCGGGGCTTCGATCTGCTCGATGGCTTTTATCTTGTCGGGATTGGCCTCAATCCCCCTCTGGGACACAAAGAACCCGAGAAGCTTGCCGGAGGGGACTCCGAAGACGCACTTCTCGGGGTTCAACTTAAGCTGGATCTTGCGCAGATTCGCAAACGTCTCTTCCAAGTCTTGGATCAGGGTATCCTTGCTCTTGCTCTTGACCACTATGTCATCCATGTAAGATTCTACATTTCTGTGGATCTGCGGTTCAAAAGCAGTGTGCACCACCCTTGCAAATGTTGAGCCTGCATTCTTCAACCCAAAGGGCATGCATATGAAGCAATATGTGCCACATGGAGTAATGAATGCAGTCTTCTCTTCATCTTCCTTGGCCATGAATATCTGGTGGTAGCCTGAATATGCATCAAGGAAGGAAAGCAGCTCGCATCCGGCGGTTGAATCAACAATCTGGTCAATGCGCGGCAAGGGAAATGGATCCTTGGGACATGCTTTATTCACATCGGTGAAGTCTATACACAGTCTCCACTTCCCGTTGGCTTTACGCACGACAACTGGATTGGCTAACCAAGTGGGATCCTTGGGATGGATGACACCAAATAATTCAGCCCCCAAGCGTAACAACTTCAATCCCAGCAACAATCACAAGAAGGGTCACGTGAACCTTGTGACCAAGGAAGAAGCGCAGAATGCTCCGGATATCGTACTCGGTACGTTTCCTGTCAACACAATACCTGCCACGGTTTTGTTTGATTCTGGAGCTTCTCATTCGTTCATTTCAAAGAAATTTGCTTTACAACATAATTTTTCAATTCTCCCCTTGGAAAATTCTATGACCATCAAGTCCCCCGGGATTAAGCAAATCACCCAGAGTTATTGCCAAGGTGTGATTATTGAGCTCGAGGGATTAAAGTTTCAAGCAAACCTCATTGTATTGGAAAATAAGGGATTGGATGTTATCCTAGGAATGGACTGGTTAACTAGCAACAAGGGATTTATCGACTGTTTCAATCGAACTGTGATCCTCACTCATCACCAAGGGAAGACGATAAAAATTGCAGCTCAAGTAAGACCAGTATCATTGCGACCAAGATTGAACAAGGTGGATATTTCAGATTTAAATGAAGTTCCAGTGGTATGTGAGTTTCCTGATGTATTTCCTGAAGAGCTACCAGGCATGCCACCAGATCGAGAAATAGAATTCACTATTGAACTAGCACAAGGAACCACTCCCATTTACAAGAAACCTTATAGGATGGCACCTTCCGAGTTGGTAGAATTGAAGAAGCAAATAAAGGAATTACTGGACAAAGGATTTATCCGGGCCAGCTCCTCACCTTGGGGTTCGCCAGTATTATTTGCCAAGAAAAAGGATGGGACACTGAGATTATGTATAGACTATCGAGCACTCAACATGGTTACCATCAAAAACAAATATCCGCTGCCACGGATCAATGATTTATTTGACCAGCTTGCACAAGCCAAGGTCTTCTCAAAGATTGATTTAAGGTCGGGATATCATCAGTTAAAAGTACGGGCAGAAGATATCCCTAAAACAGCATTCACTTCCAGATACGGATTATATGAATTTACAGTAATGCCGTTCGGACTGACAAACGCCCCCGCATACTTTGTTCACCTCATGAACAAAGTGTTCATGAAATTTATGGACAAATTTGTTGTGGTGTTCATTGATGATATTTTGGTATATTCTAAAACACCAGAAGAACATGCTGAACATCTCAGAATTGTGCTGGGAGAATTAAGGAAGCATCAATTGTACGCCAAATTCAGTAAGTGTGAATTTTGGCTGAAACAGGTTGGTTTTCTGGGCCACGTATTAACCCAAGAAGGTGTTGCCGTAGACCCAGAAAAAGTCAAGGCTGTACTCGACTGGAAACCACCAGCCAACGTAACCGACGTACGAAGCTTTCTGGGAATGGCTGGATATTACAGAAGATTTATTGAAGGATTCTCCACCATAGCAAAGCCTATGACACAGCTACTCAAGAAGGATAAGAAATTTGTGTGGACTGAGGATTGCGAGAAAAGTTTCCAAGAACTCAAAAAGAGATTAACCACAGCACCAGTATTGGTCGTACCAGACATACACAAAATTTTTGAAGTATATTGCGACGCGTCCCGGAAAGGCCTCGGATGCGTATTAATGCAAGAAGGCAAAGTAGTCGCATATGCTTCCAGGCAACTGCGAAAGCATGAAGAGAACTATCCCACTCATGACTTGGAATTAGCAGCAGTTATTCATGCACTCAAAGAATGGAGGCACTTTTTGCTTGGAAATCGTTGTGAAATATATACAGACCATAAAAGCCTCCAATATATTTTCACACAACCAGAACTCAATTTGCGACAACGACGCTGGTTGGAACTAGTAAAAGACTATGATGTTGGCATTCACTACCATCCAGGAAAGGCAAATGTAGTGGCAGATGCTCTCAGCCGTAATCCAAGCTCCAGCAACGACAGTTCACAAAACTTGAGACCAGAATTTCAAAGGGAGTTTGCCAAACTCAACATGGTGATGATTACTGAAGGCACTATGTCAAATTTGGAAATACAACCCACCCTAATGGAACAAATTAAGAAAGCTCAGCAGGGACACCCCAGCATCGAAGGCATAAAAAGGAAAGTAAGTCTGGGCAAAGCCTCAGAATTCGTCATAGACAATGAGGGGATATTATGGTACGGAGACAGGCTTTGCGTGCCAAATATAGAAGACCTCAAACAACAAATTTTGACCGAAGGCCATACCGCTCCATATTCCATCCACCCTGGAGGAACAAAAATGTACAAGGACATTCAGGAAAGATTTTGGTGGCACGGTATGAAGAGGGATATAGCCACATTCATTGCCTGTTGTGATTCATGTCAGCGCATTAAAGCCGAGCACCAAAAACCAGCAGGACTATTACAGCCAAACAAGATACCTGAATGGAAATGGGACGAGATTGGAATGGATTTTATTGTCGGACTACCTCGGTCGCGACACGGAAATGATGCCATATGGGTCATCACAGATAGGTTGACCAAGGTGGCACATTTTATTCCGGTAAAGACAACCCACACCACACAGAAGCTTGCCAAGCTTTATCTCTCCCGTATTGTTTGTCTACATGGAGTTCCAAGGACCATAATATCCGACAGAGGCACTCAATTCGTCTCTAGATTTTGGGATCATTTGCAACAAGCTCTGGGAACTCAACTAGTATTCAGCACGGCATACCATCCCCAGACTGGAGGACAGACCGAACGTGTGAACCAAATTTTAGAGGACATGCTGAGAGCATGTGTTCTCACTTATGGAACCAGCTGGGAAGAAAGCTTACCATATGCCGAGTTCGCATACAACAACAGTTACCAATCCAGTCTACAGATGGCACCTTTTGAAGCTTTGTATGGGCGAAGATGCCGTACCCCATTAAATTGGTCAGAGACAGGAGACAGCCGTATCTTCGGCCCAGACATGCTCAAAGAAGCTGAGAAGAAGGTTAAATTAATCAGGGATCGACTCAAGACAGCCCAGAGCCGACAAAAGAGTTATTATGACCAGAAACATCGTGAAGTCAGTTTTGAACCCGGTGACTATGTGTATCTAAGAGTATCCCCTATGCGGGGCCTGCAGCGATTCAAAATTAAGGGAAAGCTAGCACCACGTTTTATTGGACCTTTCCGTGTGACTGCACGAAGAGGCACAGTAGCCTACCAGCTAGACCTACCCAAAGAACTATCTGACGTCCATGACGTGTTCCACATATCACAATTGAGGAAGTGTGTAAGCAACCCAGAAAAGCGTGTATCTCATGAGAACATTGACGTGCAACCGGACCTCACCTACAGGGAACGTCCAGTAAAAATATTGGAGGAGTCTGAAAGGAGGACCCGTCAGAAGACAATTAAATTCTTCAAGGTTCAGTGGAGCAACCACACCGAAGATGAAGCAACTTGGGAGAGAGAGGATTTTCTTCGAACAGAGTACCCACACCTATTTGAGGATCAGCTGGAATCTCGGGGACGAGATTTTTCCTAAGGGGGTGGGTGTTGTAACACCCCAAAAATTTTGGTTTGGTTTTTACCAAATTCTTTAATTGATTTAAAGGAGGTTATTTGAAACTTTCCTTTTGAGAGACCCTCCTTCCCAAATTTTTGCTTCTGACAAATCTTTTTGAGCCCTTCTCAATTTTTGATTCTGGTCTTGAGGGTCTTTCAACTTGTGTTGGTTCAACACAATTACTCTTGGATCATTTTTACTATTTCTTTTGTTAAAAAGAATTCTTTTAAATCCTTGGATTTATCCCTCCCTATTCAAAGATGCTCTCTTACCATGACCTATGTGGATAACTTTCTTCCAAAACCCTCTTCCCTACCTTGGGGTCAGGTTAAGCATCAATTCCAGCAAGTTTCAACTTCCTCTAGATTTTATTTCTATTTATTTAAACCACAAAATATTTTTCTGTCATTTATTTGGACCCTAGTGGTTTACAAAGGAACTACTAGATCTCTTTTGAATCCTGGCTCCAAATAAATTCCTAGGGCTAGTCCTTAGTACCCTCAACTCATATCCATCAAGACCTACTGGTCATCAGTTCAAAATTTTCAAAATATGCTTGCTGCAAGTTTGGAGCAGATTTGCTAATTTTGATGAATTTCATTCTTTCTTCTTTCCAAAAATTCTGGGGAAATTCATGCAGCCTCCAGATGCATCAAGAGACCCCCTCACCAAGTCCCAGCTCAAGAAAAATCTTCCACATGCATCAAACATTTCATCAAGCACCTTACATGCACTGTTCCTGTTAAGTTTCAGGATTCAGTGTTGAGCTTCAGTCGTCGGCGTCGTTTTCTTCAGTCGCCGTCGCCAATCTCGCCAGTGACTCGCTTGGCCTCTTGCTCACTGCTCCCTCTCCTTATCCGTGCGCCGCATGGTCGGTTGGCTGGACGTGGGCGTCGGTGCTGAGCTGTCCCGTCGTCTCCGGCGAGAGCAGCGGCGACAGTACCGCCCGTGGCGGCCGTCAGGGATGAGCCCTGCAGTACGGCGCCGCTCCGCACCGCCCAAACCACCGGTGGCCTCCGCGTGTCCATCCTTCCCCCCTGAGCGCACTGCAGAACCGTCGCCGTGGCCTGAGTAGCGCAGAGCGCGCTCTCTGCCGCCGACGAGCCCGTGAGCGCCGTTCCGTTGAAACAGCGGAGCAGGCCGAATGCGAACGAGTTTAGACGCGGAATGGAGCCAGTGGACCACCCTGAAGATGCTCAACCCCCTAAACCACCAGTCCGACTCCTGCCTCGCCGTAATCCCTCGCCGGAGATATTTTGCCCGCGGCACCTCCCTCGCCCGCCTATAAATAGGGCTCCAGAGACGTTGTGAAGCCACCGCGCCCACCACACCTCACCACAGCCTCGCCAAAACCACTCAGGGGGCCTTGGAAAGGCCTTCTTCCCCGACTCCGGCCGCCCCGATCCGCTTCGGGCTCCGGCAAGGTTCGCTCTGGTGAGGGCACCTCCGCTTACCAAACTCGGTCAGCAACCTCCTAGTCCAACCCAAGCATCAATTTGCAGTCAGAGACCCCGTCCGGTGAGATCCATCATCGCCCGACGCCGCCGTCCGCCGTAGAGGAAGTCGCCGTCGTTGTGGTGCCTCCCGTCGGTCTCTCCCACCACCCACCGACGCGGAAGAACATCCTGAACACGCCGGTACCTCCCTCTCTCTCTGCCTCGCAGTGGTTCGTCGCCGGCGATCACCGCAGGTCTCTGGCGCCGGCGAGCTCTGTTCCCCTCTTTTAAACCTGACATGCGCCCCCCCCCTGTCAGCTGTCTCTTTTTATTCGAATCGTTTTCTGAAGACGCCTTCGGGTAAAGTGCGCTTTCCAATCGGTTCGGCGTATTTTCATCCGAAGCGTTTTCTGTTTATTCAAACTACACCCTGGATAGTTTCTGTTTCATTACAGACTAGTCCCTGGGTTTGTTTTCTTTATAACTTTTAAACTAAAAAGGATTTTTGGTTGATTCCTTTTCTGTCATCTTCATAACTCTGCCTAGTTTTTTATCATATTTATTTGAAAAATATTTGGAACACTTTTTGCGCACGCACGTATTTACGTAGTATTCGATTTCTTTTATACCGTAGATACCGAAGGAGGTGACGGAGCCGCAAACTTCGCCGAGCTAGACTCCGACTACTCCGAACCAGGCAAGCATGTTTGAACCTTTGATATGATGAGTGTTTTTCATGTTTGCTAGTGTGGTTTTCTTAAGGCATGTTTATATAAGCATTTGGTGGAAGTTATATTCCATGCACGGTAAGTTGCAAGTGAGCTACAAAACTTGATGAGATCAGTTGATGAAGAACAGCCTGATCATGTGGTGGCATGATGAGATGTAAGCTGGTATTGTTGGAGCATGCCAGTTCTACATCAACTTTTAACTACGGTGTTGACGTGGGCCAAGTCTCGATCCCGTCCATTTTCCTTGTTGTGCTACCACATGTTTTCTGCAAAGAATACGGTTTAGTATGTTGCAAACCTCTTTCCTGGTACACACCAAATAGAGAGGCCGTGATGAAGGTTCCATGGCCCTGGATTAAAGCCGTCATCCGGTCAGGGGGCATGGGTGTTTCCGGTTGGGACCGAGAGGGGGGCACCCCTTAGAGCGCGCGGTATAAATTTGATCCCATGCTATTCGAGGAGTGGCCTCCCCGCCTCAAGAGTTTTCGTGAACGTTGCCTAGGGTGATTCCTGGCAGCGGAATGTGGAATGGGTGTGTACTGGTTAGATGTGTTTTCTTCTAAAATACCGTGAACGGAACTAGTCCTTGGTGACTACTGAAATCCGTTGGCTGTGGTAAGGTACAAACTCTGCAGAGTCAAAACCATTCGCATAATCAAGTCCTTGGACAAGGACGTTGGTTAGCAGATCCGTGTCAGTCTCAGTGTCAGTCTCTGTAGAATTAATATTTCTGACAAGGGTAAACCCGGTTGATCGTTACTTCTGTGAATGGACTAACCCGTTTACTTTTATGTGCCGAGTATTCCTTAGGACGGTGCTACCTCCAGGAACTACTCAAATTTTTCCTTGTTTGATATAAGCCCTTTAGGTGATGTCGCTCAGACGTCCGACTGTGGCATTCATGTTATTTACTTTTGATATAAGCCCTTTATGTGATGTCGCTCAGACGTCCGACTGTGGCATTCATGTTATTTACTTTTGATATAAGCCCTTTATGTGATGTCGCTCAGACGTCCGACTGTGGCATTCTTGTTATTTACCTTTGATATAAGCCCTTTCTGCGGTGTCGCCCTGACGCCCGACTGTGGCATGTTTATTCTATTTTACCTTTCGAGGCGTCGCTCCAGACACCCGAATGGTCTTCCGCTATTTATTTATCTTGCAACACTAATTGAATTACTTACGTGTGCATTATTGCTCTTGTGCATCATGTTTGCATTTGTTATATCTTATGTCCAAACTGTCTTGCGAGTACATTCAAAGTACTCACCTGGCTTGTTGATTTGGCCAGATGTTGACGAAGGCGATCTTATGGGTGAAGAGTTCGATAGCGAGTCCGACGCCTAGAGGAGTCCCAGTCAGTCCCTTGCGATCCTGGAGTTGGTCACTTGTATTATATACGCTTCCGCCACCATAATAAAATCATCAAGCCTCACTCCGGCGCTTGATGAGTGTAAGATATTGGAGTCACGCCACCCACACCGCTGTGACATATCCACTACCACCATATCCACGAGTTAGTAGTTATGCCACCATATCCAGTTGTGTCATATCCGCCTCTATGTATAATATTGGCGTGCTTGTAATAAATTGTTGAGCAGCCTCAGCTCAACCCTGTATAATATTTAGCACTTCTGGATTTCTGTATCAAGGATTTGTCTGCCAGTATGGAGGATTTCTCTATACTAGTTTGATGAAAGGGGCGATTTTTCAATAAATGTTTTATTGGAAAACCGGTCCTGACAACCTTGGTATCAGAGCCAGGCTGACTGTAGGAAGCCACTAGGTGCGCTCGCTAATCGGTTATTAGCGTAATAGGTGCTGTTTTAGCATATTGCAATTGTAGCAATTTTTCTGTTAGTCATCATAAATTTATGATTTGACTATCTGGAATTTTGTCTACTTTTG
This sequence comes from Secale cereale, assembly GCA_902687465.1. Taxonomy (NCBI): domain Eukaryota; kingdom Viridiplantae; phylum Streptophyta; class Magnoliopsida; order Poales; family Poaceae; genus Secale; species Secale cereale. The sequence continues at coordinate 375,293,700 of LR738713.1, forward strand.
TAGATGGCCGGCCGCGACTGCGAATCACAGGTGTTCGCCAACGTGCCTGAGGGGTTTATCAAACTCCTCGCCTCCATCGTCAAGATCGCGATCGGGCCATCGACTCGTCCAGAGTTCACACTCTACGAGCACAAGATCAGCGACAGCGTGTCTATGCACCAGGCTGCGGTGCAATTCAAGGGAGGGCGTTCTGAATTACGCCGCTTCCGATTTGTTGGGAGGGCCATGCCTACAGAGAAGCATGCCATGCAGATGGCGGCCCGTGAGGCAATAGCACGTCTCCGGGATGCTCTTCCTTCGATGAAGGCTCGACGCTACCGCTACCTCCCCTGCCACGTGCCGTACACTTGTCACTATGCATTCGCTTGCACTAGGGGAGAACGAGATGACGCTATTGAGATGCTTGTTGAGTATCTCAAGGCTCTTGAGGCAGCTTTTGATAACCTCGTGGACGACTTGGTGGCTGCCCGTATGGATTCAGTTCAGGGCTGTGTTGCCAACAGGAGGGAGCTGCTCCATACAGCACCACCACTGTCATACATCTCGTCCTCATCATCCTATGCACCTGCCATCCGAGCCACCGCTCGCCGCCTACCTACCACTGAGGAGTTTGACCAAGTCATTGCTCCTACCCCAGTTCGTGCTGCACTGCCTACCACTCCCATTTCAACCGCACGACCTAGTACCCCGCGCCTGGAGCCTATTAGTGAGGAAGAAGTTGAGTCCCCAGCAGCACTGGGGCTTACCCTCGGCAGGCCGAAGGAAGTATTTACCATCTCCGACTGAGTGCGCCGAGCAGCCGTACGATGTACCTGCTTGTATGATATGTTTTATATGTACATAGGCTTGGTGAGAAGTAGTTTGTGTGCGCTTCATGTAGGGACTGGGAGAAGTGCACTAGCCTAAATAACAGGTCAGGAATGTGTACACACATCCTGAGTGTAGTATTGTATAATTATGGCTTGCTTGTAAGATACTGAGCGGTCCTTCTCCTTGCGCAATCAAGTGTTTTCTTGAAAAATCTTGGAGTTTTAAAATTTCTGCCTTCGCAATATTAATTGTTTTTACTACTCGGTTTTTCTCATGAGTTCTGCAAAATACCCCAGAGTGGAAAATGCATCGTCCCTGGACTCGTTCCATGCGAAGCCCTCCGGAAGAAAATAATGGTACCCAGGCAAGTAACGATTTCACACAGGGGCAGTCAAGTCAGCAAAACAGTGAAGCAGCACTTTCTCAAGTATGCCGCCTTTATGAGCAAAGCCAGCAGCAACATCAAGAAATGATGAACCATATTATCAACATGAGAAATCACCGTGAACCATACCAGCAGCATTCCAAGTTGGCTGAACTACAAAAGACGCGTCCCCCGACGTTCTCCCACACGGATAAACCCCTTGAGGCCGATGACTGGCTTCGAGGCATTGAGAGGAAATTAATTATCGCACAATGTTCAGACCGTGAGAAAGTACTTTATGCACCTCACTACCTTACTGGAGCAGCTGCATCGTGGTGGGAAAATTTTCTACATATGCACCCCAATGAAAACAACATCACCTGGGAGGAGTTTAAGGAAAATTTTCGTGGGGCGCACATTCCCAGAAGTATTATGAAGATCAAAAAAAGGGAGTTTGATGACCTCAAGCAGAGAAGCATGTCAGTGACTGAGTACAACAGTCAGTTTACCCAACTATCTCGCTACGCCAACGAAGAACATATGACTGAGAATAAAAAGATGGAAAAATTTCTGGACGGCCTGGCACCAGCACTTAAATGCCAACTGGTCGTGCACACCTTTCCGGATTTCAAAACACTTGTGGACAAAGCTATTACCTTGGAGAATGAACGCCGTAGCTTGGAGGATTTTCGCAAGCGCAAGCGGGACAAGACTTCTCAATCTCGCGACAACCGGAACAAGATTGATTCTCGGAAAAATGGGGCGAACAAATCCGCAACCAATGTTCCCCGCTCAAACAAGAATTTTCATGCAAGGGATAAAGATTTTACGTATCACCCGGGCGTTACTTGCTTCGCTTGTGGAGAGGAAGGACACTATGCCAAGCAATGCCCAAAGCCAAGAAACTCGGCCCCCAAGACAAATAATGGTGGAAATAATTCAGCCCCCAAGCGTAACAACTTCAATCCCAGCAACAATCACAAGAAGGGTCACGTGAACCTTGTGACCAAGGAAGAAGCGCAGAATGCTCCGGATATCGTACTCGGTACGTTTCCTGTCAACACAATACCTGCCACGGTTTTGTTTGATTCTGGAGCTTCTCATTCGTTCATTTCAAAGAAATTTGCTTTACAACATATTTTTTCAATTCTCCCCTTGGAAAATTCTATGACCATCAAGTCCCCCGGGATTAAGCAAATCACCCAGAGTTATTGCCAAGGTGTGATTATTGAGCTCGAGGGATTAAAGTTTCAAGCAAACCTCATTGTATTGGAAAATAAGGGATTGGATGTTATCCTAGGAATGGACTGGTTAACTACCAACAAGGGATTTATCGACTGTTTCAATCGAACTGTGATCCTCACTCATCACCAAGGGAAGACGATAAAAATTGCAGCTCAAGTAAGACCAGTATCATTGCGACCAAGATTGAACAAGGTGGATATTTCAGATTTAAATGAAGTTCCAGTGGTATGTGAGTTTCCTGATGTATTTCCTGAAGAGCTACCAGGCATGCCACCAGATCGAGAAATAGAATTCACTATTGAACTAGCACAAGGAACCACTCCCATTTACAAGAAACCTTATAGGATGGCACCTTCCGAGTTGGTAGAATTGAAGAAGCAAATAAAGGAATTACTGGACAAAGGATTTATCCGGGCCAGCTCCTCACCTTGGGGTTCGCCAGTATTATTTGCCAAGAAAAAGGATGGGACACTGAGATTATGTATAGACTATCGAGCACTCAACATGGTTACCATCAAAAACAAATATCCGCTGCCACGGATCAATGATTTATTTGACCAGCTTGCACAAGCCAAGGTCTTCTCAAAGATTGATTTAAGGTCGGGATATCATCAGTTAAAAGTACGGGCAGAAGATATCCCTAAAACAGCATTCACTTCCAGATACGGATTATATGAATTTACAGTAATGCCGTTCGGACTGACAAACGCCCCCGCATACTTTGTTCACCTCATGAACAAAGTGTTCATGAAATTTATGGACAAATTTGTTGTGGTGTTCATTGATGATATTTTGGTATATTCTAAAACACCAGAAGAACATGCTGAACATCTCAGAATTGTGCTGGGAGAATTAAGGAAGCATAAATTGTACGCCAAATTCAGTAAGTGTGAATTTTGGCTAAAACAGGTTGGTTTTCTGGGCCACGTATTAACCCAAGAAGGTGTTGCCGTAGACCCAGAAAAAGTCAAGGCTGTACTCGACTGGAAACCACCAGCCAACGTAACCGACGTACGAAGCTTTCTGGGAATGGCTGGATATTACAGAAGATTTATTGAAGGATTCTCCACCATAGCAAAGCCTATGACACAGCTACTCAAGAAGGATAAGAAATTTGTGTGGACTGAGGATTGCGAGAAAAGTTTCCAAGAACTCAAAAAGAGATTAACCACAGCACCAGTATTGGTCGTACCAGACATACACAAAAATTTTGAAGTATATTGCGACGCGTCCCGGAAAGGCCTCGGATGCGTATTAATGCAAGAAGGCAAAGTAGTCGCATATGCTTCCAGGCAACTGCGAAAGCATGAAGAGAACTATCCCACTCATGACTTGGAATTAGCAGCAGTTATTCATGCACTCAAAGAATGGAGGCACTTTTTGCTTGGAAATCGTTGTGAAATATATACAGACCATAAAAGCCTCCAATATATTTTCACACAACCAGAACTCAATTTGCGACAACGACGCTGGTTGGAACTAGTAAAAGACTATGATGTTGGCATTCACTACCATCCAGGAAAGGCAAATGTAGTGGCAGATGCTCTCAGCCGTAATCCAAGCTCCAGCAACGACAGTTCACAAAACTTGAGACCAGAATTTCAAAGGGAGTTTGCCAAACTCAACATGGTGATGATTACTGAAGGCACTGTGTCAAATTTGGAAATACAACCCACCCTAATGGAACAAATTAAGAAAGCTCAGCAGGGACACCCCAGCATCGAAGGCATAAAAAGGAAAGTAAGTCTGGGCAAAGCCTCAGAATTCGTCATAGACAATGAGGGGATATTATGGTACGGAGACAGGCTTTGCGTGCCAAATATAGAAGACCTCAAACAACAAATTTTGACCGAAGGCCATACCGCTCCATATTCCATCCACCCTGGAGGAACAAAAATGTACAAGGACATTCAGGAAAGATTTTGGTGGCACGGTATGAAGAGGGATATAGCCACATTCATTGCCTGTTGTGATTCATGTCAGCGCATTAAAGCCGAGCACCAAAAACCAGCAGGACTATTACAGCCAAACAAGATACCTGAATGGAAATGGGACGAGATTGGAATGGATTTTATTGTCGGACTACCTCGGTCGCGACACGGAAATGATGCCATATGGGTCATCACAGATAGGTTGACCAAGGTGGCACATTTTATTCCGGTAAAGACAACCCACACCACACAGAAGCTTGCCAAGCTTTATCTCTCCCGTATTGTTTGTCTACATGGAGTTCCAAGGACCATAATATCCGACAGAGGCACTCAATTCGTCTCTAGATTTTGGGATCATTTGCAACAAGCTCTGGGAACTCAACTAGTATTCAGCACGGCATACCATCCCCAGACTGGAGGACAGACCGAACGTGTGAACCAAATTTTAGAGGACATGCTGAGAGCATGTGTTCTCACTTATGGAACCAGCTGGGAAGAAAGCTTACCATATGCCGAGTTCGCATACAACAACAGTTACCAATCCAGTCTACAGATGGCACCTTTTGAAGCTTTGTATGGGCGAAGATGCCGTACCCCATTAAATTGGTCAGAGACAGGAGACAGCCGTATCTTCGGCCCAGACATGCTCAAAGAAGCTGAGAAGAAGGTTAAATTAATCAGGGATCGACTCAAGACAGCCCAGAGCCGACAAAAGAGTTATTATGACCAGAAACATCGTGAAGTCAGTTTTGAACCCGGTGACTATGTGTATCTAAGAGTATCCCCTATGCGGGGCCTGCAGCGATTCAAAATTAAGGGAAAGCTAGCACCACGTTTTATTGGACCTTTCCGTGTGACTGCACGAAGAGGCACAGTAGCCTACCAGCTAGACCTACCCAAAGAACTATCTGACGTCCATGACGTGTTCCACATATCACAATTGAGGAAGTGTGTAAGCAACCCAGAAAAGCGTGTATCTCATGAGAACATTGACGTGCAACCGGACCTCACCTACAGGGAACGTCCAGTAAAAATATTGGAGGAGTCTGAAAGGAGGACCCGTCAGAAGACAATTAAATTCTTCAAGGTTCAGTGGAGCAACCACACCGAAGATGAAGCAACTTGGGAGAGAGAGGATTTTCTTCGAACAGAGTACCCACACCTATTTGAGGATCAGCTGGAATCTCGGGGACGAGATTTTTCCTAAGGGGGTGGGTGTTGTAACACCCCAAAAATTTTGGTTTGGTTTTTACCAAATTCTTTAATTGATTTAAAGGAGGTTATTTGAAACTTTCCTTTTGAGAGACCCTCCTTCCCAAATTTTTGCTTCTGACAAATCTTTTTGAGCCCTTCTCAATTTTTGATTCTGGTCTTGAGGGTCTTTCAACTTGTGTTGGTTCAACACAATTACTCTTGGATCATTTTTACTATTTCTTTTGTTAAAAAGAATTCTTTTAAATCCTTGGATTTATCCCTCCCTATTCAAAGATGCTCTCTTACCATGACCTATGTGGATAACTTTCTTCCAAAACCCTCTTCCCTACCTTGGGGTCAGGTTAAGCATCAATTCCAGCAAGTTTCAACTTCCTCTAGATTTTATTTCTATTTATTTAAACCACAAAATATTTTTCTGTCATTTATTTGGACCCTAGTGGTTTACAAAGGAACTACTAGATCTCTTTTGAATCCTGGCTCCAAATAAATTCCTAGGGCTAGTCCTTAGTACCCTCAACTCATATCCATCAAGACCTACTGGTCATCAGTTCAAAATTTTCAAAATATGCTTGCTGCAAGTTTGGAGCAGATTTGCTAATTTTGATGAATTTCATTCTTTCTTCTTTCCAAAAATTCTGGGGAAATTCATGCAGCCTCCAGATGCATCAAGAGACCCCCTCACCAAGTCCCAGCTCAAGAAAAATCTTCCACATGCATCAAACATTTCATCAAGCACCTTACATGCACTGTTCCTGTTAAGTTTCAGGATTCAGTGTTGAGCTTCAGTCGTCGGCGTCGTTTTCTTCAGTCGCCGTCGCCAATCTCGCCAGTGACTCGCTTGGCCTCTTGCTCACTGCTCCCTCTCCTTATCCGTGCGCCGCATGGTCGGTTGGCTGGACGTGGGCGTCGGTGCTGAGCTGTCCCGTCGTCTCCGGCGAGAGCAGCGGCGACAGTACCGCCCGTGGCGGCCGTCAGGGATGAGCCCTGCAGTACGGCGCCGCTCCGCACCGCCCAAACCACCGGTGGCCTCCGCGTGTCCATCCTTCCCCCCTGAGCGCGCTGCAGAACCGTCGCCGTGGCCTGAGTAGCGCAGAGCGCGCTCTCTGCCGCTGACGAGCCCGTGAGCGCCGTTCCGTTGAAACAGCGGAGCAGGCCGAATGCGAACGAGTTTAGACGCGGAATGGAGCCAGTGGACCACCCTGAAGATGCTCAACCCCCTAAACCACCAGTCCGACTCCTGCCTCGCCGTAATCCCTCGCCGGAGATATTTTGCCCGCGGCACCTCCCTCGCCCGCCTATAAATAGGGCTCCAGAGACGTTGTGAAGCCACCGCGCCCACCACACCTCACCACAGCCTCGCCAAAACCACTCAGGGGGCCTCGGAAAGGCCTTCTTCCCCGACTCCGGCCGCCCCGATCCGCTTCGGGCTCCGGCAAGGTTCGCTCTGGTGAGGGCACCTCCGCTTACCAAACTCGGTCAGCAACCTCCTAGTCCACCACCTAGTCTAACCCAAGCATCAATTTGCAGTCAGAGACCCCGTCCGGTGAGATCCATCATCGCCCGACGCCGCCGTCCGCCGTAGAGGAAGTCGCCGTCGTTGTGGTGCCTCCCATCGGTCTCTCCCACCACCCACCGACGCGGAAGAACATCCTGAACACGCCGGTACCTCCCTCTCTCTCTGCCTCGCAGTGGTTCGTCACCGGCGATCACCGCAGGTCTCTGGCGCCGGCGAGCTCTGTTCCCCTCTTTTAAACCTGACATGCGGCCCCCCCTGTCAGCTGTCTCTTTTTATTCGAATCGTTTTCTGAAGACGCCTTCGGGTAAAGTGCGCTTTCCATTCGGTTCGGCGTATTTTCATCCGAAGCGTTTTCTGTTTATTCAAACTACACCCTGGATAGTTTCTGTTTCATTACAGACTAGTCCCTGGGTTTGTTTTCTTTATAACTTTTAAACTAAAAAGGATTTTTGGTTGATTCCTTTTCTGTCATCTTCATAACTCTGCCTAGTTTTTTATCATATTTATTTGAAAAATATTTGGAACACTTTTTGCGCACGCACGTATTTACGTAGTATTCGATTTCTTTTATACCGTAGATACCGAAGGAGGTGACGGAGCCGCAAACTTCGCCGAGCTAGACTCCGACTACTCCGAACCAGGCAAGCATGTTTGAACCTTTGATATGATGAGTGTTTTTCATGTTTGCTAGTGTGGTTTTCTTAAGGCATGTTTATATAAGCATTTGGTGGATGTTATATTCCATGCACGGTAAGTTGCAAGTGAGCTACAAAACTTGATGAGATCAGTTGATGAAGAACAGCCTGATCATGTGGTGGCATGATGAGATGTAAGCTGGTATTGTTGGAGCATGCCAGTTCTACATCAACTTTTAACTACGGTGTTGACGTGGGCCAAGTCTCAATCCCGTCCATTTTCCTTGTTGTGCTACCACATGTTTTCTGCAAAGAATACGGTTTAGTATGTTGCAAACCTCTTTCCTGGTACACACCAAATAGAGAGGCCGTGATGAAGGTTCCATGGCCCTGGATTAAAGCCGTCATCCGGTCAGGGGGCATGGGTGTTTCCGGTTGGGACCGAGAGGGGGGCACCCCTTAGAGCGCGCGGTATAAATTTGATCCCATGCTATTCGAGGAGTGGCCTCCCCGCCTCAAGAGTTTTCGTGAACGTTGCCTAGGGTGATTCCTGGCAGCGGAATGTGGAATGGGTGTGTACTGGTTAGATGTGTTTTCTTCTAAAATACCGTGAACGGAACTAGTCCTTGGTGACTACTGAAATCCGTTGGCTGTGGTAAGGTACAAACTCTGCAGAGTCAAAACCATTCGCATAATCAAGTCCTTGGACAAGGACGTTGGTTAGCAGATCCGTGTCAGTCTCAGTGTCAGTCTCTGTAGAATTAATATTTCTGACAAGGGTAAACCCGGTTGATCGTTACTTCTGTGAATGGACTAACCCGTTTACTTTTATGTGCCGAGTATTCCTTAGGACGGTGCTACCTCCAGGAACTACTCAAATTTTTCCTTGTTTGATATAAGCCCTTTATGTGATGTCGCTCAGACGTCCGACTGTGGCATTCATGTTATTTACTTTTGATATAAGCCCTTTATGTGATGTCGCTCAGACGTCCGACTGTGGCATTCATGTTATTTACTTTTGATATAAGCCCTTTATGTGATGTCGCTCAGACGTCCGACTGTGGCATTCTTGTTATTTACCTTTGATATAAGCCCTTTCTGCGGTGTCGCCCTGACGCCCGACTGTGGCATGTTTATTCTATTTTACCTTTCGAGGCGTCGCTCCAGACACCCGAATGGTCTTCCGCTATTTATTTATCTTGCAACACTAATTGAATTACTTACGTGTGCATTATTGCTCTTGTGCATCATGTTTGCATTTGTTATATCTTATGTCCAAACTGTCTTGCGAGTACATTCAAAGTACTCACCTGGCTTGTTGATTTGGCCAGATGTTGACGAAGGCGATCTTATGGGTGAAGAGTTCGATAGCGAGTCCGACGCCTAGAGGAGTCCCAGTCAGTCCCTTGCGATCCTGGAGTTGGTCACTCGTATTATATACGCTTCCGCCACCATAATAAAATCATCAAGCCTCACTCCGGCGCTTGATGAGTGTAAGATATTGGAGTCACGCCACCCACACCGCTGTGACATATCCACTACCACCATATCCACGAGTTAGTAGTTATGCCACCATATCCAGTTGTGTCATATCCGCCTCTATGTATAATATTGGCGTGCTTGTAATAAATTGTTGAGCAGCCTCAGCTCAACCCTGTATAATATTTAGCACTTCTGGATTTCTGTATCAAGGATTTGTCTGCCAGTATGGAGGATTTCTCTATACTAGTTTGATGAAAGGGGCGATTTTTCAATAAATGTTTTATTGGAAAACCGGTCCTGACACGGCCTTCGCTTGGTCGACTTGCCGTGGCTGCGAGGTCGCCGGCTGCTGCGGCGTGTCGTTGTTGGCGAAGGCGATGAGGCTTTGGATCATCGCCCTCCAGTCTTCGGCCTTGTCTGCCGCTGGAGGGAAATCGAGGAGCAGTTGCGCTCTTGCGAGAGCTTCTGCTGGAGAGGAGGGGAGCGGGGGCGAGCGGTGCGAGGAGCGGGATATGCTCGGACTCCTAACGGGGTTAGAAGGAGCAGTTTCCCGCCCCGGCGACCGCGCCTTGCTCGTGCCGGGGCGATGGCCTTGAGCATCCCGCGATCCTCCGGTTTGTCCTTGGCCCAGCAAGCGGATGGTACCCCCCGTACCACGGCGCTGCTGGCCAGTCGTCTGCTGAGATGGACGTGGAGCATCTACGGACACCGAGGCTCGGTCGTCCGTCTTGTCCTTGGACTTGGTGGCGCCGTGAGTTTCCTCACCGGCGACCACCCTTCCGACGGCGTCTCCCCCACCCACCGTTGGTTCTGGTGGCGGTGGAACAGACGCGGACGGGCCTCCGACCTCCGAAGCTTTCTTCTTCGGGGCCATGCTGTTGCTGATGAAGTTGATGCGGCTGGAGAGGTTGATGAAGATTGTGCCCGCGTGAGCGCCGGATCAGGTTCGCACAACCTCGACGCCCCCTACCTGGCGCGCCAAAGATGTCGGGGGAAACTGTCCACCATGAACACCTATGGGACCGGAGCCCCTTCTACGTTGCGGTAAGGGAGCGGAGGGAGCACAAAGAGCGGATCGAGGAGAGCACGCGGGCAGTTTACCCAGGTTCGGGCCGCGACGGACGCGTAAAACCCTACTCCTGCTTGGATTGTATTGAGTTTTTGGGCTCGGGAGCTTGAAGAACTAGCTACACCGAGCCAGAGAGCTATCTAGGTTCCGAACCCCTTCTACGTTGTGCATGGGCCTCCTTTTATAGCTCAAGGGGTCACCGACAGGTGTCAACGTAGAAGAGGGTAAAAATGTAACTTTGGTGGTAGTTGTAACAGTACGGGAATAGTGCGTGAACAGTGGATGAACAGTGGTCATCACCTAACTTTGACAGTGGGGGACAAGGGCATTAAATGCCCGTCACCGTCGACCCCAAAAGCACCCGTCCATGCGTCTCCGTTCGCCACGGCGGTAGCCTCGTCACCGTGGAGTGCCACCATGTCCCCCGGGCTGCACAGCCATCCGCCACGCGTCCCTGGAAGGGTCCCAGGGCGACGCGTGGGCCGATGAGCTGGAGCGCGGGCACACAGCGCAGGCTTCCCCCGGCAAGCACCTTGCCGGGGTCTTGATCTTGCCGGGCCCGGAAGCTTGTCGCTCCCCGGGCCCTGCCGGGGCGCATGATGCGCCAAGGCATGTCTTCTGGTCTTCCTGGCAAGCTCCTCTTGCCAGGGTCTTGTGCTAATGTGATAGTCTTGAGCCTGGGACGGCCTTCCCGGCAAGCTCCACTTGCCGGGGCCTTGATCTTATGACTTGTATACTTTGTCTTTGAATGGCTTAATAGGGACCAGAGAGGTTTCCGGCAAGCACGTGGTAGACCCTGCCGCGGGAAGCTGCCACTGCCCGTGCACAAGTTGGGGTACTAAGGTACCCCTATCTTAGTACACCGACACTGGCACTGGGGCGCACTGAGTTAATAGGTTAGTCCAAATATGATCAAAAGTGTATGGAAGTGTATAAATATCATAGCAATATCACCCAAAAGAGGCATGGAGCAAGCAGAAATTATAGATACATTTTGGACGTATCAATATCCTCCAAAGTATTCCTATGTTATCTGGGAGTTGCACAACCTCATGGTCTAAGGAAAAGATACTTGACATTAGAAAAGCTTTTGCATTACGAACTACACGATCTTGTGCTAGGCTTAGGATTGGGTCTTGTCCATCACATCATTCTCCTAATGATGTGATCTTGTTATCAATGACATCCAATGTCCATGGTCTGGAAACCGTAACCATCTATTGATCAACGAGCTAGTAACTAGAGGTTTACCAAGGACACGTTGTGGTCTATGTATTCACACATGTATCACTGTTTCTAGATAATACAATTCAAGCATGAATAACAGACAATTATCATGAACAAGGAAATATAATAATAACCATTTTATTATTGCCTCTAGGGCCTATTTCCAACACATGCCGACTAAGAATAAACCTAGACTATACAATAAAGAAATTATAGCATATTACATCCACTGGGCATCAAAGTTCACCACTAGTGATAATAAAGCGCAACGAGACCGTGAGTTACATACACTTGGAATCAAAGGTCGCCACGAGTGCATATAAACGCGCCGACAAAAGAATATACTAAACAGACATCACTTCAGAAGGCATTAGGCCTGCCCTGGAAGTGCACCACAAGCAGCAGAACAAGCTGATGAGACCTCAGTTGTCTCAACGATAGATGCTCTAACCCTAGCTGTGTAGCAAGAAAGCGCGCTTGTCTGTCCTCTGTGGTCTTCCTTACATCATTGACATCAAGTCAAAGCTGAGCTAAAGCAAGCCTTTCCGCTTTAAATTGATATTGAAGAAGTCAAAATGATTAAGGCAGCAACTGCACAATGGGTGTCTCACAGCTGCTGGTGAGTTGCTTCAACTCACTGTCTTAATCAAGACGTGACCTTGGGGTCATCTTGCTCTCTTCAAGATGGTTTGGCTCACTATCTTTCCTAAATTTCTGCCTGGCATAAAAGGTAAGACTGTGAAAGAGAAACAAGGAGACACGTAACAAGTTTCGAAAATATATAAGCAAATAAATGGATCTGTTCTACACAAGGAACATGTTTTTACAACTACAATTTAAAACTGACAGTTGTTGTAAACATCCAATCAGATGTACACACCAAAGTAAACAACAGTGGAGGAAATGATGCCTATCCAAATCTATACTAGAATAAAGTTTGAAGGCTTGAGAAGGATGAACTTACATTACATGTTAACACGGGCTAGACATAGCCCTTCTCCATGTCGATGGAAGGATAATTCAAGAATTCCCCAAAGAAACTTCTTTATAAGCGTTGCCTTTATTCTACATTTTGTAAAGAGTAAATATAGATCAAATAATATTGGAAGGAATAGAAGATAATGAAGCTCATGTGTAGAGTGATGATACATAATCAACTAGCCATTAATTAAGTACGGCGTTACAAGGCAAAAGGTACCGACAAGAGGAATGCAGACGTCAATGTGTGCAGTGGCATTGGCTTTATTGAACATTTGGTAAGAGTAAATGTAGATCTAATAATTTGGAGAAAGTGGAGGGCAGGGCAGATAAGATGCAGAGTAATGCTAGACAATCAACTATCTCGCTATGCAAGTACAATAATACTACCACCGTCCATTATTACTTGTCGCTCAAAAGGATGTATCTAGCACTATTAAGTTCTAAATACATCCAATTGAGCAACAATTAATTCGATACAGGGGGAGTACATGACAATAGGTACTTACATGAGCAATCTAGAACTTCATAACCATTGTGTTAATTCTACCTTTATGTAAGAGTAAATATAGATCTTATAATTTCGAGAAAAGGGAGGATAAGGAGGCGAACATTTACAATGATGCTACATAATCAAACAACAATGAGTGTAAGTATGCTAACAAAGGGCAAGAGGTACAGACAAAAGAAATGTAGTGCCCAATATTGTTGTGAGATCCTATGATCCTTTGAGAAAGGAGATTCATCTGAAATTAGTTTTCATACAAGAGAGAAGGTAAGCCACATGTAGAAATGCAGGAGTTCAAATTTTGAATTGATATCATAGACAGTACCTAATGCTGGGTTCTCTGTAGTTCTAATAGGGTTTTGACCAGTGGAGTAGGGGTAAAGTGTGGTACAGTTGGGCATGTGTTTTCTGTGGCAGCTGATTTATCTGATTTAACACGTATCACTACCTTTTCCAAATACCTAGTTTGTACGCCTTGAGGATCTGCACTCACCCTCTTCCTTTTGGACATCTATACGAAAGAACAAAATTTGACTCGAAAAACATAGTATGATGACACATGGAATAGGTACAAAAAATGGATAGGTATGTTATATACTCACATATGATGCTTAAACTAAGTAGATGGTGGTGTAATAAAGTAGAAGTAATGCAAGAGGTCATATGCAAGATATGTGCGACCAATACAATCTTGCCAAGTTAGAGCACCTTGATGGGTGAATAAGATAGTCCATCCTCCACCATGCCAAGTTTGTTAGCCAGTGGATTGTTCCGCAATATTCCTCTCGTGCGCCCATTCTCTTCATTTTGATCATGTTCAATACCTGACATACATGAAAACATAAAAATAAGTGAGATTATCTTTGTAATGCAGAAGTGATTCTAATCCAATACTACCTCCCTGAAAACCCCTATGTGCTATATGTGCAATTCTTCTGAGAGATGCCATGCATGATGTAATTTGGTGTGTGCATTAATATAATGTGGCCTACTACTCAAAATATGAGAGCTCCAAAAGTGACAATACTTCGCAGGTGACAGCTTCAACATATAGTAAAGAAGAGCAACTTGCTAGTTGGCTTCTCACCCCTCGTTGGTTACCCCAAGTGGAAGGTTTGAGATGCAGTGTAGCAGAAGTTTTCCCTTGGTAATACCAAGGATCGATTTCCCAGAGACTCCCAGTTTCAACAAGAAGGTGTCAACTGCTAACGGCGCCGGATATTAGCAATCAACGTGGACCTGCACACAGATACAAATAACTTTGCTCCCAACGAGTACAGAGAGGTTGTCAATCCCTCCGGCCTTGTAGTTAACAAAGGATCAAACGCAAGTGATAATAGTGATAGGTATAATTGCAATAGTAAGTAAATAGCGGAAAAGTAAATAGCGGATGTGATCAATGATGGTAATATGGACCGGAGTCTCATGATGTTCACTAGTGATGTCTCTCTCCCAAAAGATGATAAAACAGCTATGTGAGGTAAACGAATTACAGCTAGGCAATTGACAGGACCATGTGCGCAAACCAATGCTGACTACATTGCAAGAAAGGTTGAGGTTCAAAGCATGGGCGGTACGCCAAAGCAAGTAGACCGAAATCCATCAATATCTACTACTAATCATGCACCTTGAGATATCTATCCAGAACATCTCGCTGGTATTAAGTTGCGAGCCCCACCCATAGTGTAAACTCAATGCAACAGACAACTGCATTAAAAGAATTTTGCGTAAAGTAAACAATCCTTGCACCCGCGGGCACAAGCACCGTTGTTTTCCCCCTTGTGGCAACAGCACATCCCCTAGACTCATGTTTCTGTCACTCAAACTAGTCATCGAGGGGCATGAACCCACAATCAAGCATAACGTTCCCTCTTGGAGTCACTACCTACTACTTGGCCAAAGCAATAAATAACAACGGAGAACATGCAAGAATTACTTACGAACATAAACATAAAAGAGGTGAATCAAATATATTACTCAAACACAATCTGAACATAATCTCATAATCCATCGGATCCCAGCAAACTCATCATAGCAACAGCATAAGGATTACATATGTGCCTCGATCATGTAGGGCAGCTCACGAGGACTAATTAGTGAAGCACAAGAACGGGAGGAGAACATCACATAGCTACTGGTCATGGACTCATGGTCCATGGGAGACTACTCACAACTCATCAGGGAGGCGTCCATGGTGGTGGAGAAGCTCCCGGTGGTGATCCTCCCCTCCGGCAGGGTGCCGGGAAGAGTTCTCCTGGTGCTCCCGATCTTGGAAGCGGCGGCGGCGGCGGAACAGAGATGGGATCGCGAAAAGAGTTCCTCTTTCGAGGGTTTCGGGAGACGCTTTAAATATATGCCAAAGGGGGGCATCGGAGGAGCCTCGGGGGTCCCAGGCGCCCCCCCGGCGCGGCCCAGGGGGGGGGGGGGGCGCTGCCAGGGCGCCTGGAGCCCTGGTGGCCCCCCGGCTGTCCTTCGGGCGCACGGTAGGTTCTGGTACGCTGATTTTTTATATAATTTTTCTGGATTTTTCCTGGCAGTTCTCGTAACGTGAAAACCTGAAATACAAAAACAGCCGAAAACAGAAACTGGCACTGGGGTGCACTGAGTTAATAGGTTAGTCCAAATATGATCAAAAGTGTATGGAAGTGTATAAATATCATAGCAATATCACCCAAAAGAGGCATGGAGCAAGCAGAAATTATAGATACGTTTTGGACGTATCAACATCCCCAAGCTTAATTCCTGCTCGTCCTCGAGTAGGTAAATGATAACAAGAATAATTTCTGTGGTGACATGCTATTAACCATATAGGACTTTTTCATAGTCATATGACAAAAGCTTACTGAGACAATGAATCTATAGTAATTAAGTTGCCTCATGAGAAAATCACAAAGGACTGAAAGTTTTACAATATGATACTGAAACATCAAATAGATTTGCAATGAACATGATGTGCAAATATGATAAAGTGATATCTAGCTTGCCCCCTTTAGTGAAGCAAAACATAAATGCAGGGGCACCTTCAAGGTTTAAGTGATGACTAGATACAATGATTTCAGAATAAACGATATCACAATCATGCAAAAGACAATGCTACTTTGGGACAATGCACATTACACTCAGAATGACAATCATGCTCTCAGTAGTTGGTGCTTTTAAAAGAAGGTGGATACTCAACATAAAAGTAAAAGAATGGCCCTTCGCACAGGGAAGCAAGGATTACTCATGTGCTAGAGCTTTTTATTTTGAAAACGTAGAAACAATTTTGTCAACGGTAGTAGTACTTCATATGTGTTATGCATAAGACATCCTATTAGTTGCAAGCCTCATGCATCGAATACCAATAGTGCTCGCACCTTGTCCTAATTAGCTCGGATTTCCACGGATTGTCATTGCATTACATATGTTTCAACCAAGTGTCACAAAGGGGTACCTCTATGTCACCTGTACAACGGTCCAAGGAGATAGATCGCATTTGATTTCTCGTTTTTGATAGATCTCAACTTGAGGACATCCATACCGGGACAACATAGAAAATAGATAATGGACTCCTCTTTAGTGCTTAAGCATATTCTCATAAGAGATTGAGGATTAATGTCCAAGCTAAAACTTCCACCATGATACATGGCTTTGGTTGGCGGCCCAATGTTCTTCTCTAACAATATGCATACTCAAACCATTCAACTCATGGCAAATCACCCTTACTTTAGACAAGACGAACATGCATAGCAACTCACATGATATTCAACAAAAGTGTAACAGTTGATGGCGTCCCCAGAAACATGGTTACCGCTCAGCAAGCAACTTATAAGAAAATAAGATACATAAGCAACATATTCTTTACCACAATAGTTTTTAAGCTACTTTCCCATGAGCTATGTATTGCAAAAACTGAAGGTTTTAAAGGTAGCACATGTAAATTTACTTGGAGTGGCGGTGAAATACCACATATAGGTAGGTATGGTGGACTCATATGGCATAACTGGTTTAAAAGGATGTGGATGCACAAGCAGTCAGTCCGCTTAGTACAGGTGGAGGTTAGCAAAAGACTGGGAGCGACCAACTAAGAGAGCAATGACGGTCATAATCATGCAGGGCGACAAAGCAACATTGAATCAAGCGTGGAAGTTATATCGCTACTCAGAAATAAAAGATCATCAAGGCTTGACAGACTTTCTTTAAAGTCTTAAATATGCGTGAGCATACGCCAAGTCAATCAAAATAAATTCTTGAGGGAAGATATTACTAAACCATACCACATCATTGGCAAACAAATCATGTTGGTACTCCAATAACACATTGGGAATCCCCTAGCTATTTGAGACTAACCATAAGAAAACATGAACTACTAAGCGCCATCATGCACGTAGCATCTTTATCATAGACATATTAACCAATGCAACGGAAGTAAACTCTCTTAATAAGATGAGCAAGGTAATTAAAGAGAGTTCAAGCAACCAACTAAACAAAAGCTCTTTAAAAAGATAAGCATGAATACTAAGAGCAGAGCATGATAGTAGCTATTAAAAGATAAAGAACACACACAGCAAAGATAGACATGAAAATTCTATGTTATGTTCTAGGTAGAAGTGGAGCGTGTTTCTCTCCCACATAAAGAACGCTAAGTTCCGACTCGTTATGAAAAACTAAAAAGGAAACTAAAAGCAAGACGCTCCAAGCATAGCACATAACACATGAAGTGATTAAAATATAGTGGAACGAAAGACGAACTGATAATGTTGATGGAGAAGGGGATGAACGGGGGCATCCCCAAGCTTAGACGCTTGAGTCTCCTTGAATATTTCTTGGGGGTGCCCGGGGGCATCCCCAAGCTTGAGCGCTTGACACTCCTGAATCTTTTTATCATCTTCCCTCGCACACTTGAAAACTCCCTTCATACATAACTCATCATAATCTGATTAGCGAGGTTAGTACCCATAATAAAATAATTGTACCTTGCTGGAAATAAAGATATTCTTGAAGGTCTACTGTTTCTCAAGATTGCCAAAAGGTTTTTGCAAAGAAAAAGCAAGCTCTTGGTTTGCAAAATGAAGGAAAAGCAAAACAGGACATAATCTGTGAAAAACAGAACAGCAGGTAGTAAGTGATTTGTTCGGGCCACTTCTGCAAATCTAATCAAAAAACTCAGAACAGACGCACGAAAGACAATTATATAGAGAATGCTGTCGAAACAATTCAGACCAAAAAGATGATATGATGATTTTATACGAATTTTTCTATCCAAGGACAGAATCTGTTTCCTGGACAACACCTCACAACTTTTGAACTTTCTAGCAATCAGAGGCTATACTTGGCACAAAATTGAAAAGTAAAGATACAATGATGATGCTACAGTAGTAAACAACATCAAGACACAACAAAATCAAAATAAATTTATTCATTGGGCTGCCTCCCAAAAGCGCTTTCTTTTATGCCTTTAAGCTAGGCATAATGCATAGAGATTAAGTTGTATCAATTGAACCATCATCAAGATCATCAAAAAGTTCTTCAATAATACAACTAGTCTTAAGAGGACTTTCAAATAAAGGCCTCATAGAGATACTTCTAGGGAGAAGACCAAAAGGATAAAAGTCAAGGGATGATTCATTTATAAATTCATCAAAGAGAGGTGTTTCTTCCAAAGTCTTTACAGTTTCAACCCCTTTGGCAATAGATGGATTACTTTTAGAACGGGGAGCCTTTGGAACGTGAACGAACTTAGGCTCCCTCTTTGCCGGAGTTTCTACCTTTTTGGTTTTGATTGAGGAGAAGGTGGTTCCTAGGGTATCAAATATTTCCTCAATCTTGTCTATCCTACAAGAGTCCAAGTCATGGAATTTGACGGTCTCCAAAATTTTGAAAATTTTATGTGTGGAGCTATCAAGTCTATTTAAATTCCCTTGGATCTTACGATCCAACTCATTTATCTTATTAATGCTTGGCATCTCTAGCTCTATCTTTTCAAGTTTTTTCATAAAGTGAGCTAGGGTGATGTCCTCTTGAATGCTAACAACAGGGGGATTCCCAACAAGATTTTCAATAATACTAAGAGACTCCCAAACTGGGGTTTCTAGGAAATTCCCATTGATAGCAGTATCTAGAATAAACCTATTCCAAGAAGTAATTCCAACATAAAAATTTCTAAGCAAGATAGTAGTAGGTTGCTTCTTGGTGGCTCTTTTTTGTGAATCACTAATTCTATACCAAGCATCTTTCAAACTTTCCCCACCTCTTTGTTTAAAGGTGAGAACTTCTGCCTCGTCAAAGACAAAAGGACCCGACATAATGACAACTAAAAAAATGAGATAACTATTTTTGTGATTTTCGATAAAAAGGTACTAAAGCAAAAACTGAAAAGTAAACTAACAAGACTAAAAGCAAAGGTAAAAGATAGCGTGCAACTCCCCTATCCTGAAGAGTGGAGTCCCCGGCAACGGCGCCAGAAATTGCTTTGCTAGGTGTCTTCTCACCCCTCGTTGGTTACCCCAAGTGGAAGGTTTGAGATGCAGTGTAGCAGAAGTTTTCCCTTGGTAATACCAAGGATCGATTTCCCAGAGACTCCCAGTTTCAACAAGAAGGTGTCAACTGCTAACGGCGCCGGATATTAGCAATCAACGTGGACCTGCACACAGATACAAATAACTTTGCTCCCAACGAGTACAGAGAGGTTGTCAATCCCTCCGGCCTTGTAGTTTACAAAGGATCAAACGCAAGTGATAATAGTGATAGGTATAATTGCAATAGTAAGTAAATAGCGGAAAAGTAAATAGCGGATGTGATCAATGATGGTAATATGGACCGGAGTCTCATGATGTTCACTAGTGATGTCTCTCTCCCAAAAGACGATAAAACAGCTATGTGAGGTAAACGAATTACAGCTGGGCAATTGACAGGACCATGTGCGCAAACCAATGCTGACTACATTGCAAGAAAGGTTGAGGTTCAAAGCATGGGCGGTACGCCAAAGTAAGTAGACCGAAATCCATCAATATCTACTACTAATCATGCACCTTGAGATATCTATCCAGAACATCTCGCTGGTATTAAGTTGCGAGCCCCACCCATAGTGTAAACTCAATGCAACAGACAACTGCATTAAAAGAATTTTGCGTAAAGTAAACAATCCTTGCACCCGCGGGCACAAGCACCGTTGTTTTCCCCCTTGTGGCAACAGCACATCCCCTAGACTCATGTTTCTGTCACTCAAACTAGTCATCGAGGGGCATGAACCCACAATCAAGCATAACGTTCCCTCTTGGAGTCACTACCTACTACTTGGCTAAAGCAATAAATAACAACGGAGAACATGCAAGAATTACTTACGAACATAAACATAAAAGAGGTGAATCAAATATATTACTCAAACACAATCTGAACATAATCTCATAATCCATCGGATCCCAGCAAACTCATCATAGCAACAGCATAAGGATTACATATGTGCCTCGATCATGTAGGGCAGCTCACGAGGACTAATTAGTGAAGCACAAGAACGGGAGGATAACATCACATAACTACTGGTCATGGACTCATGGTCCAAGGGAGACTACTCACAACTCATCCGGGAGGCGTCCATGGTGGTGGAGAAGCTCCCGGTGGTGATCCTCCCCTCCGGCAGGGTGCCGGGAAGAGTTCTCCTGGTGCTCCCGATCTTGGAAGCGGCGGCGGCGGCGGAACAGAGATGGGATCGCGAAAAGAGTTCCTCTTTCGAGGGTTTCGGGAGACGCTTTAAATATATGCCAAAGGGGGGCATCGGAGGAGCCTGGGGGGGCCCAGGCGCCCCCCCGGCGCGGCCCAGGGGGGGGGGGAGGGCGCCGCCAGGGCGCCTGGAGCCCTGGTGGCCTCCCCCGGCTATCCTTTGGGCGCACGGTAGGTTCTGGAACGCTGATTTTTTATATAATTTTTCTAGATTTTTCCTGGCAGTTCTCGTAATGTGAAAACCTGAAATACAAAAACAGCCGAAAACAGAAACTGGCACTGGGGTGCACTGAGTTAATAGGTTAGTCCAAATATGATCAAAAGTGTATGGAAGTGTATAAATATCATAGCAATATCACCCAAAAGAGGCATGGAGCAAGCAGAAATTATAGATACGTTTTGGACGTATCACAACTCAACCTGACTTGACAGATTCAAAATAACAACTCAGCCTGACTTGTCGACCGCAAGTGTCTCATCTACTCTTCCCAACAAGGAACATACTTATTAAAGAAGAAAAGAAGAGGATCATGTTAAAGAAGAGCAGGAGAGCAAGCAGATTGAAGATACTACAAGTCTTTTTATATAATGGTTGTTGCCCACCCATGATGAACTAGAGCGCACAGAGAAATACTATTCATTCTGGTCTCTTCATATGTGGCATACATGCATTTCAAAACTAAAATAGGAACATTTAATTGACCAATTAAACATGTCTCAGTTTTACTAATATCAGCATCATATCAGATTCGAATTTGTAAAACTAAGCTTGTTTAGCTTGATGGGTGGAGCAGTGCTATTAAGACACGAATCATGTAGGCTTATCCTGGTCATCATAAAATGGGGGAAACGTAAGCATGATGACTATACTCTTGGCTGCGGCAGTGGCATAGCAGATCTGAAGCTGCAAACCACGCAAAGGGTACTTAGCAACCAATGTTTGCTTTGAAATAACAACTAAGATTTGGTATGGACAAGAAAGTACTGTCAACAAGTGACAAAGAAATGCAGTTCCTACTGCCTCTCTATATGTCGCAACATGCATTTGGAAACTCAAGTGGGACCTTTAGCTAACCAATTAAATGTGTCAGTTAACTAATATCTGTATCATATCATAATCATATTTGAACAACTAATCTTTGGACTTAGGAGTGATGTGTTGTTTAGCTTGAAGGGTGGAGTACTGCTAGTACGACAGAAAGCACCTATGCAGATCATAGTAGTGTAGATAAAAGGGGAAAACCCTAAGCATCACGAGTAAAATCAGGAAAGTGGAACTAGCTGGAACATATGGGCTTGTATTGCCTGTATGGCTAGAAAGGGTTCGGAAAGGCTTCGGCCCCAAAAGGGGCAGCTCTATTCAACTGAAGGCACAATACTTTTACTATCAGTCTAGACTCTCAAAGACGACATAGCTCCCAACATTTCCTGGATATTATGGCAGACCATCTAGCATATTTGAAAGCATCCATCTGAAGCGACCAAATAGACCTGTCGACCGCAAATGTCCCTGCTCCACTTCCTGACAAGGAACATACTGTACTACTCCCTCCGTTCCTAAATATAAATCTCTTAGAGATTCGAATGCGGACTATATACGAAGCAAAAAGAGTGAATGTACACTCTAAAATATGTATATACACATCCGTATGTAGTTCTTATTGGAATATCTAAAAAGACTTATGTTTTACCAAAAAAGGCTTTCGCCCCACTTTATAAATAAAGCAACGATGAACAACACTGTCGGTGCAACAAACCTTGATATATATTGCCCAGCCTGTACACATGCACGCAAGCAAGGTTGCATCATCCAAGACCACACCAAGTAGAAGAAGTTAGCCCTTTGAGAAATCAACGAGCGGATCAAGAAGACCAAGCCAAGATAAAGGAGCAAGAACCACTAAGGAGAAATTTTCCAGATCATGAGCAATTCTATCCATGTTCCTAGCCATATCATCAACTTTATGTAGTTTTTCTTCTACCACATCATTAATTTTCTAGAACTAATGAATTATTTAATGTATTTCTCAATATAATTAGGTATCCTATAATTATTATTGTATGAATTACCATAGGAATTACCATAATTATTAGAGGAATTTCCGGGGTAAGGTCTAGGATTGAAATTACCCCTATAAGCATTGTTGTTGAAATTATTTCTAGCAACAAAATTCACATCAATGACATCAATATTTTGCTCAATCAAAGTATATAGTGGCACATCATTAGGATCAACTTGAGCATTTTTACTAATAAACATATTCATAAGACAATCCATTTTATCACTCAAAGCAGTAATTGCTTCGACAGAGTTTACCTTGTTACTCGATATGACATTGAGAATAATTTGTCATCATATTCCAAGGAGATTTGTAGATTCTCCCAATGTAATTCCCATAAAGTTCCGCCTGCAGCAGAGTCTAGAACATTTCTAGAAACAAAGTTTAGTCATAGAAATTTTGTATTATCATCCATAAGCTGAAACCATGAGTGGGGCAATTTCTAATCATCAATTTCATTCTCTCCTAGGATTGCGCAACATGTTCTTGCTCAAGCTGCCTAAAGTTCCTAATTTGATTTCTAAAAGAAATACTCTTAGTGGGAGGAAAATACTTGGCAACAAAAGCATCATTACACTTATCCCACGAATCAATACTATTGTGAGGCAAGGATGAAAACCAAGTTTTAGCACGATCTCTTAGCGAGAAAGGAAATAATTTCAACTTAATAATATCATTATCCACATCTTTTTTCTTTTGCATGTCACATAATTCAACGAAGGTATTAATATGGTATGCATCATCTTTGTTAGGATTTCCATAAAATTATTCTTTCATAACAAGATTTAACAATGCGACATTAATATCATAAGACTCCGCACTAGTGGCGGGAGGAGAAATTGGAGTACTAATGAAATCATTATTATTAGTATTTGAGAAGTCACACAACTTGGTGTTTTTTGAGACATAGTGACAAAGCAAGCAAGCAACTAACAAAGTTAAATATTTTTGTGTTTTTGATTTTTTAGAGAAGTGGAGGCAGATGAAAAAGAGAGGCAAATAAAAGGTAGAGCAAGTAAATGATAGTTTGAGTGAAGGTACTTGTAGTGAATTGATGATGTCTCCCCGGCAACGGTGCTAGAAATTGGCAAGTTTACGGGAGACTACTTTGACTCCTCCTCGACAACGATGCCATAAATTCTTTTGCTACTTTTGAGCTGTGTTGGGATTTTCCCCAAAGAGGAAGGGTGAAGCAGTACAGTAGAGACAAGTATTTCCCTAAGTGAGAACCAAGATTTATCAAACCAAAAGTAGAACCATGGAAATCCTAGTGAACAACACCCACGTACACAAAAGCAAATTCTTGCACCGAACACGGGCAAGAGGGTTGTCAATCCCCTTCAACTCGTTACTTGCAAGGATCAAATCTTGTATAGGTAAATAGATATATTACAAAACAAAATAAATGTACATAAATTGCAGCAGAATATTTTTCGTTTTTATAATATGATTAAAGTAGACCCGGGTGACGGTGTCATGGACTAGGGGGTACTCACTACGTCGTCTCCCGACCAGCTGGATCGGGCCGAGGACCCCCAAGGCGGTTTACTCATGGGCCACTTCGGGCAGCCCATGCCGCATACAAGGAGGTTTCCACAAGACTTGGCGAGGACTCTCCTAAACCCTAGGCCTCTGGTGCATATATAAACTAAGGCCAGGATAGTCGATAGGACATTACATTACATCTCATATTCATTACAACAATCTCGTCGTAGATACATATACTCTATACTACATCCATATGAATACAATCAAATGCAACATGTGGGGTATTATCTCTTCAAGAGAGCCCGAAGCTGGGTAAAATCCCGTATACATGTTACCATCGCTCCAAAACGCCTAGCTTAGGACCCTTACTACGAGACACGCCGGATATTGAACCGACATTGGTGCTTTCATTGAGATCCTGTTGGGTGATCGTCGTGGATCGATGGGATGATCAGGTGTTATATTTCCACTTTATTCTGTTTTGCGTAGATCAAATTGTGTGCAAAAATATCTTTGTTTTGTCTGTAGATTGAGCTCGCGGAAAAATTTGCGCGACCGATCAACAATTCCAAGAATCTACCGTCACGCAGATATGTTTTTTGGGTAGAAGGTATGCATGGATGCGCTGGCGCTAGATGGCGGCATGCGCTTAGAGCGGCGGCGGCAGGGTGTTCGGTGGCTGTACTCTGCGGCAGGATCAGTTCGATCAAGCATATACGTGTGCTCTACGCTGAGCATTTTTGGTTCCGCGTGTGGGCCTCGGGACAACCACAAGCCGTACACCCTTCCTCAGGTTGGCGTGGGATCAACCGAGGTCATGCTAGTTCTTCTTCACACGAGCCACCAGGGAAGTAAATAAATTCCTTAAATAGTACTTAGTATTTTTCTAAGTACATCACGGCTGTCAGAGTTGAGGCGACGAACTAGCTAACCGAGGAGAAAGACGAGGTTTTTTGCCTGTGCAAACTTGCCATAGTTTTCTGTTTTACTGATCCACCTTTTATGTGAGATTACAACGAAGGAAACGGGGCTCATGGCCTCCGGACTATGCGCCACTCCTCTCCACAACGTTCGTGTCATCCCACGAACAGATTAGAGGGCGCAAGACTCAGACTCGATCGCTGCCAGATGAGCTACTCCCGCGGCAACGCTAACTGACGAATCTGAAGAAACAAACACCTGAGCTAACTGAACTAACTGAAACTCTGAACACGCAAGGTTTATTCTAACAATCTCCTCCTAAGCCTTGCTGTTCCTACCTTATTTTGACGATTCCAATCTTCCTCCTCAGCTCCCGAAACTTGATCTTGCCCAACAGCTTTGTCAAGATGTCTGCGAGCTGAAGGGCAGTGCCGATGTAGTTCACCGCAATCTTCTTCTCCTCCACACAGTCCCTGATGAAATGAAATCGCAAGTCTATGTGCTTACTGCGATCATGATGGACATGGTTCTTGGCGAGGGCGATTGCAGATTTGTTGTCCATCTTCAGAATGGGCACACCAGCTTCTCTCCCCGTCAGATCCTTCAGGAGACGAGTGAGCCACACACCATAGCACGCCGCCGCCGTGGCGGCCATGTACTCGGCCTCACAAGATGAAAGCGCCACCACTTTCTGCTTCAGGGATTTCCATGAAACCGGACTGTCACCGAGGTACCAGAGGAGACCAGTGGTGCTCTTGTGTGTGTGGATCGCCTCCCAGGTCACTATCACTGTACCCGAACAGAACTGGGCTACCGCTCCTCCGGTAGCTGCAGCCGTAGTCGATTGTGCCGGCGATGTAGCGTAGGATATGCTTGACCGCCGTGAGGTGCTCCGTCGTAGGTGCTTCCATGAACCTGCTCACATACCCGACGGCAAACGAAATGTCTGGTCGAGTGTGAACCAGATACCTGAGACTGCCGACGATGCTTCTGTAGTCGCTGGCATCCGTCGGTGGAGCCTCGCTGTTCTTACTCAGTTTGAGCCTGGGCTCCATAGGTGCGTGGCAGGGGTTGCAGTCCAGCATGTCCGCCTTCTCCAGGATCTTGCGCGCGTACGCAGCTTGGCCGAGCGTGACCCCGTGCGCGCTCTGGTGCACCTCGATGCCGAGGTAGTAGGTGAGTAGGCCCATGTCGCTCATGCGAAACTTGGCCATCATCTCCCCCTTGAAGCTGCGGATGTTGTCGTCGCTTGGTCCGGTGATGAGGAGGTCATCGACGTACACGCCCACCAAGAGCCCGCGCCGGACGTAGACCGCGTGCTCTGAGCCACTCCTGACAAAGCCTAGAGCAGCGAGCGTGGCGTCCAGCTTGGCATTCCAAGCCCGCGGTGCTTATCGTAGGCCATAGAGTGCCTTCCTTAATTTCAGCACCTTGTGCTCCTCTCCTGCAACGACAAAGCCCGGCGGCTGCCGGACGTACACCTCCTCCGCCAAGTCGCCGTTGAGGAAGGCAGACTTCACATCCATGTGATGGACGCGCCAGCCTTCCTGCGCGGCGAGTGCGAGCATCAGACGCACCGAGTCCATGCGAGCGACCGACGCGAATACCTCGTCGAAGTCGATGCCTTCCTGCTGGACGAACCCTCTTGCCAACAGCCGCGCTTTGTACTTGGTCACCACGCCGTCCTCATCGCGCTTGACCTTAAACACCCATTTCAGTCCAATGGGAGTGTGACCTGGGGGAAGATCAGTGAGCTCCCAGGTTTGATTCTCCTCAATCGAGCCTATTTCTTCGATCATGGCCTTTCTCCAGCTCGGCTCGTGCTCTGCTTCAGAGAACGAGGACGGCTCATTTGCAGAAGTGAGCAGCAGCTCCTCCTCCTCATCCAAGTCTGTGTCGAACAGGTCCGACACACGCAGGAAGCGAAGAGGACCGTGGGCGTCCACGGCTGCATCATGCATCTCCGAGCATGGAGTTGGTGGCGTGACGTAGGCGATCCGTGGACTGCTCGCCGGAGATGCTGAAGTTGTTGCTGAGCTGGGCGTTGCGGGCTCGGTATGTGTTGGAGGTGCTGCCGTTGCCGCTGAGCTGGGCGTCGCGGGCGCGGTGCGTGTTGGGGACGCTGCCGCCGCTGCTTCTGACACGCCGCCCGCCGTCGATACGGCTGCGCTCTCTGGATCTGGCGTCGCTCCGGCCGCACCAGAGAACTGGCGTGGCGGTGTGTTAGGCACGATCCTCCCCGCCATTGCAGGTACACGACGCACCTCGTAGTCGATGGTGAATGCGTTGGCGCCTGCCGCACGCTCCTCCGCATCCCAGTTCCAGTGTGCTCCCTCGTCGAAGACGGCGTCGCCGGAGAGATAGGGCCACACAAATCGCCGTGAACAAGCTCCAGTGCATGCTCAGCTCGATAGTTTGCCGCATCTGGGAACGACGCACGACGCTGCTTGCCTGCCAGGCAGCTGTCGCAGAGCTGATCAACGTGCTCGATCGCCGGCATCCCGCGCACCATGCCCTGTCGAGCCAGCATCTGGAGGGAGTTGAAGTTCATGTGCCCGTACCTTGCATGCCACCACCACGCCTCGTCAGTGGTCGCATGCGTCGCCAAGCACACCAGCCTGGCTAGCTGCATGTCGTATGGGTAGAGGCGATTGCGAGCTCTGGACGCGCGTGCAAACACGGTGCCGCGTCGATCACTCAGTGTGAAGACGCCGTCGGCGATCTCCGTCCTGCAACCGCTCTCGTCCAGCTGCCCGACGCCGATGATGGAGCTGCGCAGACGGGGAATGAAGTAGACTCCGGTGAGGACGCGGTGGCCTCCATTGCTGTCGGTGAAGAGGACAGACCCGCGCCCCTGAATCGCCAGGACTGAACCGTCGCCGAACTACACTGTGCCAGCGACGCGGCGGTCGAGCTCGTGAAAGCACGCCGCGCTGCCCGACATGTGGTTCGAGGCGCCGGTGTCCAAGTACCACTTGGAGTCGTACTCCTCCTCCGTGCACCCGAGGTGAACCTCGGCGTGCTCTTCAACGAGCTCGACGTACTCGTCGACGCGCTCGCCGTCGTTGGTGATGGTGCACACCTGCGCCATGAGGAAGGTTGGATCCTCATCTTCCGCGCCTTCTGCCTGAGTGAGATTCGCAGCCTCCTCCCGCTTCTTCTTGCGACAGTCCCGAGCCCAATGGCCGGGGATGCCGCAGTATCTGCACTTGTCATCGTCCTTTCCGTTGCCGCGCCCGCCGCGGCCAGGTCCACGACCTCTGCCGCGCCGAGCGCCGCCTCGCGGCTCGTTGCTACTTGAGCCGCCCCGCCCCTTGAGGCGTGCAGCCCACTCCTCCTCCGTCATCAGGAGCCGACCGACGCCGGTCTCAGCCTGCTCGAGATCATACCTCTCCTCAGTGGCGTTGAGCCGCCCGGTGAGCTCTTCCACCGATAGTGTGTCCAAATCGACGAGAGTTTTAATGGAGAGCGCGATCTGAGAGTACCTCTTGGGGACGACGGAGAGAAACTTGCGCACAACCCGCTTTTTGAGCACAGTTTCTCCGAGTTGTGCCATCTGGGCCACCATGTTTGAGATCCTCATGGCGAAATCATCGACGGTCTCGCCGTCGGCGAAGCGGATGTCGCTGTATTGCTTGGAGATGGTCGCGAGCTTAGCCTCGCGGACGCGCGCCACACCTAGACGCATCGTCTTGACAGTGTCCCACGCCTCCTTCGCTGTGTCCTTACAGGCGAGGGTGGGTGCCATCTCCGGTGGCACCCCGCGCAGGATTGCTTCGAGCGCCAGCCGGTCGTCGCTGCGCTCCGCCGTGCCTGTCTGCGTGGCGTCCTAGAGGTGGCGGCCCTCCATCATAACCTGCATGAGAACCGCCCAGTCAGTGTAGTTCGTCTGCGTCAGCATCGGCCATGCCGTGCTGCCGGTGTCGCGAGCCATCCGCGCCATGGACCTCCCAGCCACGGCAAGCTCGTTGCCGTCGGAGACCCGTGCCCGCGGAGTTGGCGGCGACTTGCTACCACCGGAATCGTCTGGACCCGCCATACCCAAGGTCAGAACAGGGCTCTGATGCCAATTGTCGGAGTTGAGGCGACGAACTAGCTAACTGAGGAGAAAGACAAGGTTTTTTGCCTGTGCAAACTTGCCATAGTTTTTTGTTTTACTGATCCACCTTTTATGTGAGATTACAACGAAGGAAACGGGGCTCATGGCCTCCAGACTGTGCGCCACTCCTCTCCACAACGTTCGTGCCATCCCACGAACAGATTAGAGGGCGCAAGACTCGGACTCGATCACTGCCAGACGAGCTACTCCCGCGGCAACGTTAACTGACGAATCTGAAGAAACAAACACCTGAGCTAACTGAACTAACGGAAACTCTGAACTAACTGAAACTCTGAACACGCAAGGTTTATTCTAACAACGGCCTGTCAAGGTTTAATCTATGAATAGGGTGTCTCAGCTTTTGCTCACGTGATGGAAAGCTTAATGTTTGATTTTTGGTTGCTCCTTGTCACATCGCCATCACAGCTTCTCATGGAGGCCGGTCTGCCTGGATCACACTAGAGTCTTGAGGCGCTCCTGCCAGGACGTCCCTCGTCCATAATCATCTTGTCCACCATCAGCTTGGACGTCGATTTTAGCTTGGACGTCGTCGGATGAATCATCAGGCGTCATTATTCCAGTTAATTATTCTGCATGGATTATTTGTCCAGGATATATCCGTTCTGCTGGTGTACTTTGTTTTTTGTACGCAAATTGCTGCAGCCGACATCTTTCGATGATCTGATATGCTGTTGTTGACACCGGCAGCGCCATACCATCGCGGCGCACACGGACAAATTCCGATCGCTGGAAAACTATTCCTAGAGGCAAACCCATGGCACTAGAAAAAAAAGACACATCCGTGACATTTTGGTCCGAACGAATTTTTTTCTGTCATACTTATGACACTTCTATGACAATAATTGTGACAAAACATGGTATCATCATAGATGTGGTGGGGTCCTACTTCTATGACAAAAAATCATGACAGAAAATGGGCTTTTTGTCCTGGGCGGGCCGGAGACGCAGATGCATGACATTCTGTCACATCCCTAGTTAGCACTTGCATTAGGGTTAGTTGGTGTGTGCATCATGTTTACTTTTCAAAGAAATTTGAAATGGGAATGACAGAAACCCCAGCACCCCTCTCCTAACAACTAGGGTTTGCTAAAATATTTTCCAATGTACCCAAAATGCCATTCAAAAATGTTCATCATTTCTGCCTTGGTCTTAAACCTCTGCCAAAAGAGGTGCACATTTTTCTAGGACACTCAAGGGCTTTGGATTAAATCATATGGTATTTGTATTTGGGCATTTAAATACTTTAAAATATTTTAAATGCTCAAATAATCATGAACTATAATGTTTCCTACTGTTCATATTATATACAGTGGGTATGACAAGTTTCATGAGTTATAAAAATGTTTTAGCATTTTTATTAATTGAACAAAGCTGCAAAAGAAATGAAACAGAAAAGAAAATAGGAGAAAGAGAGAGAGAGAAGAAACTTACATGGCGCCCCACCCGGCCCACCTGCCTGCCCAGCCCAGCTGCCGCTCCAGCGAGCTGCTTGGCTCGGCCAGGCAGGCAGGCATGTGCTTGACGGCGACCGCGCCGCGCGCCACGCAGCTGCTCGCCGCCCTGCTTCCTCCCCTCGCCGCCGTGGAAGCCTGGTTCGGTCACACACGTCTCCCCTGACCTCGCAGACACCTCTCTCTCTCTCCCCGGCTCCTCTCCCTCGCTCTCCCCGCGCCATGGCCGACGCCGTCGTGCTCGCACCGTCGTAGAAGCCGCGCCCACCGTCGTCCCTGAGCCCCGCCTTGGTGTTCGTCGTCTCCACCGTCCTCGACTGCTTCGAACAGGCCGAGCCCCGAGCGCTCGCCCGCCCTGGAGACGCCCCCGACCTCTTCTTCCCCAACTCCGGCCGCGGAGATCCCCCTCGCCGTCCCGCTCAGCTCCGACCACCCCCGAGCTCGCTCCGGCGCCTGCTGCAACCCCTGTGAGCCCAGCTTCGTCCTCCCCCTCTCCGTTGGCTCTCTTTGCCCTGGAACGCACCGCACGAAGCTCACCTGCACGCACCGCCGCCGTGCTCGCCGCCGGTGATGCTCCGGTGACCATTTGGTCACTGGCACCCGTCCATCACACTCACCGCAGTGCGTAGATGCGAAAGGTGCTACGCACGCATCGCCTAGGCCCCTGCAGCCGCATCTCCACACACGCCCGACGCCGGTCGCCGCCGTCGAGCTTGTTGCCATCGTCTCCGGCCACCCCAGGTCCGGCGACCACCACCATTCGACGCGCCATGACAAGAGCTTTCCAACGCGCCTAGCCGCAGCTCGAGCCGTGCCCCGTAGGCGATTTCCGAAGCACGCCGCCGCACTTGGCCTCGCCGGCGTCACGTCGCCGGCGGGTTTTGACCTGTTTGACCAGGGGGTTGACTACCCCTGGGTCACTGACGTGTGGGCCACCTTTGGCTAATTAGTTAGTTTATTTAAGTTTCTGTTAATTTAATTAGTTAATTAGTTTAGTCACTGACCCGTGGGCCCAGGCCCCACTGACAGCTAATTAGTTTTAGTTTAACTCTAATTAACTTAGTTAATTAGCTGTGACACTGACCAGTGGGTCCCACTGGTCAGGTTTGACTTGGACTGGCCCTGTTGACTGACTGACGTCAGCATGATGTCATGCTGACGCAGTAAATGTTTTTCTGGGATTTTTAGATTTATAAATAATTCAGGAAATTCCAGAAATTACCCAAAACTTCTAAAAATCATATAAAATCAACCATAGCTCAGATGGAAAAGATTTATATATGAAAAATGATCAGAAAAATCCAGTCTTTCTAATGGCACTGGTTTCATGCATGTTGGAACAAGTTAACTTTCTGTATACATCAAAACATGATAATGCACTTATTTAAATAATAGTTTGAACTCCAATTTGAATCTTTGATTCAAATAGGTTCAAACCCCTCTGGTTTTAGTTGCATTTGCCAACACACATGCATCTTGCCATGTCATGAGCATGCATCATATTGTTGCATTTGTTTGTTAATGATTGTATCGCCGGTATTCTCTGTGTTAGGTCCTGCTCCCGAGGATACTGCTGCGTATCCAGTTGAAGAGCAGTACCCGACAACTACTTTGTCAGGCAAGCAATCATTGATCATTCCGATACAAACCCAATCTTCTCGCTCCTGCTCTCTTTTACTGCATTAAGGCAACAGCGCGTGAACTGCTACTTGCTGCGGTAGTTGAACCCTATCCCTTGCATGACCTGTCATTGCTACAGTAAATAGTTGAAACCCACTAGCATGTGTAGGAGTTGATTGAGCCATGTGATGTGTGATCCACCATGCTATTTGTTTATGTTGCCTGCTATGCTTAGAGTTGTGTCTGGTCTGGTTCATCTGGGTGATGGATCAGAGTGAAATGATCATACCGGTAAGGAGAAGGAAGTGTGGAATACGCTTGGTAAAGGTATCGATGAAAGGCCATGTAGGAGTACATGGTGGGTTGTTTCATTGGAATCGTCCATAGGACCTGAGATCTGTATGTGTGGTTCAAGTTGCAGTTACTACCATGCATTGGGCCCGAAACCAATGGACCCTCTCGGCTTATTAATTACCCTCGATCTCTGTCCAGGAGTTGCAACTAGTTTTTGGTATTTATAGCTTACTGGAGGTCGTGCACAACGCTGACCCTCGGGGTGGGTTGTGATGCGACAGGTACGTGGCACGGTGTACCGGTTGCCCGTTTGGTGACTCGGGAACCCTGTACACATCGTTTGGGGCCGTGAGCGACACCCCGGCCGGATCTCCCCACGGATGGAACCCAAATAGGCGATAAACCTGGACGAGAGACTTGAGTAGTTAGTCAGGTCGTGGCCGACACCCCCGCTGGGCTTCCGCTTGAAGGTTGCCGAGTACACGCCGAGTAAACGGCGATAAGTGGTGAAAGCGTGTGTGAAGAAGTACACCCCTGCAGGGTTATCAAACTATTCGAATAGCCGTTGTTCGCGGTACGGACTACTTGGTTGCTCTTACAGTTCATAGACAAGTTGATGGATACTACTAAAAGCCTCAAGATAAGCGTGAGTGCCGTGGATGGCCCTTCCATAGGATGACGGAAGAGGATCCTCGGTAGTGTATTGATGTGGTGAGTAGTGGACTCGTGTTCGTAATAACATCTTGCAATCTGTTGAGAGTTGTAGTATAGGATAGCCAAGGTCAAAGCTGGCATTCTGCTATGAACTCCACTACCCCCCTTGATAATGTTGCATGTATGATAGGTTCTGTGGTAAGACTTGCTGAGTACCTTTGTACTCATGGTTGCTTAATAACTGTTGCAGAGGAGAACCCTGCCCCTGTTGATGGGTTCTACATAGACGTTGACGTCGACGAGTAGCTTGACACCCAGACGGAGATCTAGAGCTTGTGAAGGGCCTTGTAGATAGTCAGGCTACACCAAGCCTGTTTTATTTTCTAAGTTGTCTGTACTCACACATGTAGCTTCCGCTTGTGCTTGTATGACTGTATGACTTGAGTGTTGGGTCATGTGACCCCTACCTGTATGGATATGTTATGTATGGCTCTTGGAGCCTTTTAAATAAAGTACTTTGAGTCATAGAGTTCTGTTGTGATGCAATGTTGTATTTGCACATATATAGCATATTGCGTGTATGATTGAAATGCTTGGTATGTGTGGGATCCGACACCTAGTTGTTTTCCTTTGGTAGCCTATCTTACAGGGAAATGCCTCCTAGTGTCTCCAATGAGCCTTGGTAGCTTGCTACTGCTCGGAACACGTAGGCTGGCCGGCATGTGTCCTTCTTCGTTCCTGTGTCTGTCCCTTAGGGGAAATGTCACACGTTGTTCCTCTAAGTCCATGTAGCTTGCTACGACTTGGGTTCATACGCTGATGACCGACACGTTCGTTGCTGGGTCATGGATGCCTGTCTCTGTAATTTAGTGCCACTTTTGGTTTATAACTAGCCATGTCGGCCTGGGTTCTCTGTCATATGGATGCTAGCGACACTGTCATATACGTGTGCCAAAATGCGCAAACGGTCCCGGGCCAGGTAAGGTGGCACCCGTGGGGTTACCGTGCGTGAGGCCGGAAAGTGATATGACGTGTTACAGCTAGATCGGTGTGACTTAGGATCGGGGTCCTGACAGCGTTGGCATCAGAGCTGGACTGCCTGTAGGTTTCTCAAGCCAAACTGGTCGATGTTGAGTCTAGAAAAATTCTTAGTTATATGTAGGGGAATTGATTGTGGAAGGGAACGTAAGGCTCTTTTTACTCCTTTACCTTATGCCCTTCTGATCTAAGTCAGTCTATTCTTTCTACGGGGAACTAGGACTAGGCCTCTTATCCTTATTAGGTTCACGTGTTACTAATCCGTAGACTCTTAGGATTGTTGGTTTCAAGCCTCAGTTCAGTTTCTATCCTTTTAGTATGATGATTGTTGGACCGGAACCTTGACATGGATTGTTGAGTGGCTATGCTATCATTTGTATGATGTCTCAAATCTCTGTTTGAGCATTTACAGTTGTTATGCTGCCCGATTTCTTCCAGAAACACTAATGCCTTTGCATTATATCGTGTTTCAGATGTCTGGCCGCATCCCTCACCAAGTGGTTCCTTTGACTCGGTGCATTAATGTGCCCGGTCACACGGCCATGCTAGTCCGTGTGCTGACCGAGACCGGTTATCGCTGGTATCCTGAATACACCGTGGAGGAACAGTACCGGGATTTCAATCAGAGTCAGTATTTCTGCACAGTCCGGATATACCCCTCATATCCCGGAGCTAACGATCCCATCCATTGGTCTTATGGACTCGGGATTACCATCGAGATGGCAGTGCAGGATGCCGCTTATTCGATGATGACCATTCTCCGTGCTAGGCATGCCCTGTTGCTGAACACTGAGTTCTGTTACATGCCAGCTTCGCTTCCCAGAGAGGAAGGCTACTACACTGGTCTGTATACTGATGCTGCTCATGAAGAGCCACTGCTTCAGACTACTGTTCAGATGTTGGAGGATAGGGACCGTGAGGTCCGTGCCCTCCGAATGGAGCTGTATAACACTCGAGCTGCTCATTGGACTACTTTGACACGGCTTGCACCTGCTGTGCACGCCGGATATCTGGACATGCGGGATTTGTACCCCGTGCGGACTCGTCTGCCTGATCGCATGGATTGGCGTGACGTTGGGGGTATTACACCTCCACGTGGGCGTCGGTTACCACCAGCATCGGGACCGAGACCACACCCATGCCCCTATGGTCCACAGCCTTCGAGTGCTCGCGAGTTCCAAGATCCACCTGTTCCACTTCCAGGCTACGATGGTAATCTTTACGAGGATTACTACGCGAATGTCTGAGCTAGGCCGTGGTTGTAGTAGTATTGTAGTAGTTGTATTTCCACAGTCCTGCGCGTCTTGTGGAATATGACTTAGTGTGTACTGAGTTCCGGAGGTGTAGTTAAATAATGTATAGGATCTTGGAATGCCTCTGATGGGATGTATCGTCCTTCACCGCAGTTGTACTTTAGCCTTGGCTTGTACTAAACTTTGTATG
Source organism: Secale cereale (assembly GCA_902687465.1). Taxonomy (NCBI): domain Eukaryota; kingdom Viridiplantae; phylum Streptophyta; class Magnoliopsida; order Poales; family Poaceae; genus Secale; species Secale cereale. The sequence goes on from LR738713.1 coordinate 375,329,467, forward strand.
GTGTGTATGACCACTGGTGTATATATAGCAGTTCCTATATTACCATGTCGTACGGATGAACATCTTTGCATTCCGTGTCATCCATTACATTCTGCACTTCTATGTCAAATTTTGCCATCCTTGTCTAAACCGTCGTTTTGTTTTCCTAGGATGGTCAACACTCGCAGCACTCTTGCTGCTCAGGAGCAGGGTGAGGCTAGTGGGGCTAGAGACGGGAATCTGCCCCAGCCACCCACCTTGGCGGAAGTTATGCTTGAAGCAGAACGGAACAAGAGAGAGACCAACCGTTTGCTGGAACGCATAGAGCAGAACACTGGGTTCCGTCAGAGGAATGACGTGGTGTCAATTCACGATTTTATCAAGATGTGTCCACCGAAGTTCCATCACTCCACTGAACCTCTGGATGCTGATGACTGGCTACGTAGTATTACCCACAAGCTACACTCTGCCCGTGTGGCCGAAGCTGACAAGGTTATCTACGCCGCCTACCATCTTGAGGGCCCTGCCAGTCTTTGGTGGGAAAACTTTGAAGCTATGCGTCCTGCTGGCCAAGTCACTACCTGGGTTGAGTTCAGTGAGGCATTCCGTGAACACCACATTCCGGAAGGTCTCATGGATCGCAAGCGGGAGGAATTCTGCAATTTCACCCAGGGCCGTTTAACCGTGGATGGCTATAGTCGCGAGTTTGGCAACTTGGCACGCTATGCACCTGAGGAAGTATCCACCGATGCCAAGAAGCAGGCGAGGTTCCGCAAGGGACTCAGCCCTAAACTCCGCCGAGATCTGCGTCTGCACGAGTGCACTTCCTTCCAGAAGTTGGTAAACAAGGCTATCAGTGCTGAAACATGCCAGACCGACTTCGAGGCCACCCGCAAGCATACTCGAGACTTTGGTTCCTCATCGGGCTCTGGCTCTCACAAGCACCGTGTGTGGGTTCCTAACACTGCTCTGCCACCCAAGTACACACCGAGGCCATCCTATGAGGCGCCTCGCCCAACTCAACAGTTTGCACCTGCTAAGACCTATGGAGGACCACCTTCCAACTTTGCTCCACGCACTACCACTATGACATGCTTTAAGTGTGGAGAACCGGGACACTACATGCGTGATTGTCCCCAGAACCAGCCAGGAAAAACCGTTGGCCGTGGTAAGCCAACCGGCAAGGTGAATTATGTCAAGCCAATCCCCACTTCACGTGGTCATGTCAACTATGTCTCTGCTGAGGAAGCTCATGAGGATCCTAACGTCGTCCTTGGTACGCTTCTCGTCAACTGCCATCTAGCATCTGTTCTTTTCGATACTGGAGCATCCCATTCGTTCATATCTGAGAGCTATGCTTGATTGCACAACATGACTTTATGTGACATGCCTACTTCCATGGTTATTCAAACTCCTGGTTCAAAGTGGCAAACCTCTAGGGTAAGCCATGGAAATGAAATCCTTGTCGGTAGACTTGTTTTCCTAGCATCTTTAATCGCTCTCAAGTCCTCGGACATAAACATCATTTTGGGTATGGATTGGATGACAACTCATTACGCCAAGATTGATTGCTTTACTAGGACCGTTCAACTTACACATCCATCCGGCAAGATAGTCAATGTCTTGACTCGAATGGCTGAGCGTCAGCTCTACTCTCTTAATGCCAGCCCTCTACCAGAACTCGAAGATATCCCGGTAGTCCGTGACTTCCCGGATGTTTTTCCAGAAGAACTGCCAGGAATTCCACCTGACAGAGATGTCGAGTTCGTGATAGATCTTATCCCTGGAACTGTCCCAATCTCTAGGAGACCTTATAAGATGGTACCACTAGAATTAGCTGAGCTAAAGAAACAACTCAATGAGTCCTTGCAAAAGGGTTTCATCCGTCCTAGTTCTTCCCCTTGGGCTTGCCCCGTCCTCTTCGTCAAGAGGAAGGATGGAACGGAGCGGATGGTTGTAGATTACCGACCTGTCAATCTAGTCACCATAAAGAACAAGTATCCGCTTCCCAGGATCAACGACCTGTATGATCAGCTCGCTGGATCCTCAGCCTTCTCTAAGATGGATTTGAGGTTGGGCTACCATCAAATCAAAATCAAGAACGGGGACATTCCTAAAACGGCTTTTGTTACTCGTTATGGCCAATATGAGTACACCGTTATGTCCTTTGGGTTAACCAATGCCCCAGCTACCTTTTCTCGGTTAATGAATTCTATATTCATGGAGTATTTGGATAAATTCGTCGTGGTATACCTCGATGATATACTCATCTATTCCAAGAACAAGGAAGATCATGCCGAGCATTTAAGGCTGATATTGACGAAACTTCGAGAGCACCGCCTTTATGCCAAATTCTCTAAATGTGAATTTTGGTTGCCAGAAGTAACCTATCTAGGTCATGTGATCTCTGGAAAGGGTATTGCTATCAATCCCGAGCGAGTTCAAGCCGTACTTGATTGGACTCCTCCTGAATCGGTCAAGCAAGTTAGGAGCTTTCTTGGCTTAGCGAGCTATTGCCGACATTTCGTCGAGAATTTCTCCAAGGTTGCTAAACCTCTAACCGAACTCCTCAAGAAAGATAAAAAGTTTGAGTGGACCCCACAGTGCGAGTCCAGTTTTCAGGAACTGAAAAGACGCCTGACATCTGCACCTGTACTGGTACCACCAGATTTTTCCAAGGATTTTATAATCTATTGCGACGCCTCGCGACAAGGACTAGGTTGCATTCTCATGCAAGATCGTCAAGTGATTGCATACGCATCCCGACAGTTGCGTCCACACGAGGATAACTATCCTACTCATGATCTAGAGCTTGCAGCTGTAGTCCATGCACTCAAAACATGGCGACATTACCTTCTTGGTAATCGCTGTGAAATCTTCACTGATCATCAAAGTTTGAAGTATATCTTCACCCAACCGGATTTGAATCTCAGGCAAAGACGTTGGGTTGAGTTGCTCACCGACTACGACTTAGGAATCACTTACACTCCTGGAAAGGCCAATGTCATGGCTGATGCACTAAGTCGTAAGTCATATTGTAACAACTTAATGTTACAACAAAGTCAACCACTTCTCCACGAGGAATTTCGTAAACTTAACCTTCACATTGTTCCTCGAGGATTCCTTTCCACCTTGGTGGCGAAACCTACCCTTATGGATCAGGTCATCAAAGCACAGAAGATTGATCCCGGAATTTCCCGTATTAAGAGGAACATCAAGAAAGGAGTTGCAGGATGTTTCTCAATTGATGATCAAGGAGTCGTATTCTTTAGCAACCGTTTAGTGGTTCCTAAAGTACGAAACCTAAGACGTTTGATCCTTAAGGAGGCTCATGAATCTCCTCTCACGATTCATCCCGGTAGTACTAAAATGTATCAGGATCTACGTCAGAGATTCTGGTGGACTAGGATGAAGAGAGAAATCGCTCAATTCATTGCTAACTGCGATGTTTGTCGTCGAGTCAAAGCAGAGCATCAACGGCCTGCTGGCACCCTTCAACCTTTAGCTATTCCTGAATGGAAATGGGACAAAGTCGGTATGGACTTCATTACCGGTTTTCCCAGGACCAGGAAAGGGAATAATGCTATCTTCGTCGTTATCGACCGCCTCTCTAAGTAGCTCATTTCCTGCCTGTTCGCGAGAGTATTACCGCTAGCCAGCTAGCAGACTTATATGTCTCTCGAATAGTATCACTTCATGGTGTGCCGTTGGAGATTAACTCAGACCGTGGAAGTCTTTTCACTTCACGATTTTGGGAAAGTTTCCAGAATGCTATGGGAACTCATCTCTCCTTCAGTACCGCCTTCCATCCCCAATCAAGTGGTCAAGTGGAACGAGTCAATCAAATTCTGGAAGACATGCTTCGAGCCTCTGTCATTTCTTTCGGTATGGAATGGGAAAAATGTCTTCCATTTTCCGAATTCGCTTATAACAATAGTTATCAAGCCAGCTTGGGCAAAGCTCCCTTCGAAGTTCTATATGGACGAAGGTGTCGAACACCTCTTAACTGGTCAGAGACCGGGGAAAGACAATTCTTTGGCCTAGACATGATCCAGGAAGCTGAGGAACAAGTTCGCATCGTTCGTGAGAGATTGAAAACAGCCCAGTCTCACCAAAAGAGCCAATATGATAGTCATCATAAGGCTGTGACTTTTGAAGTCGGCGATAAGGCTTACCTTCGGGTTACTCCTCTTAAGGGAACCCATTGCTTCGGTATCAAAGGCAAATTGGCCCCTCGTTTTATCGGTCCTTTTCGCATTCTTGCCAAACGAGGAGAAGTTGCCTACCAACTGGAACTACCTCCGCACCTCTCCAGAGTTCATGATGTTTTCCACATTTCTCAACTCAGGCGTTGCTTCTCGGATCCTATCCGCGGAGTGGACCACGAAACGCTTGATCTCCAGGACAATCTCACATATCAAGAATACCCTGTTTGTATTCTTGATCAAACCGAGCGCACCACTCGACGCCACAATATCAAATTTCTCAAGGTTCAATGGTCACATCATTCCGAGAGTGAAGCTACTTGGGAAAGGGAGGATCGTCTTCGACTTGAGTATCCCACCCTCTTTCCGGAGGAACCCGAATCTCGGGACGCGATTCTTTTAAGTTGGGGTGAGTTGTCACATCCCTATTTAGCACTTGCATTAGGGTTAGTTGGTGTGTGCATCATGTTTACTTTTCAAAGAAATTTGAAATGGGAATGACAGAAACCCCAGCACCCCTCTCCTAACAACTAGGGTTTGCTAAAATATTTTCCAATGTACCCAAAATGCCCTTCAAAAATGTTCATCATTTCTGCCTTGGTCTTAAACCTCTGCCAAAAGAGGTGCACATTTTTCTAGGACACTCAAGGGCTTTGGATTAAATCATATGGTATTTGTATTTGGGCATTTAAATACTTTAAAATATTTTAAATGCTCAAATAATCATGAACTATAATGTTTCCTACTGTTCATATTATATACAGTGGGTATGACAAGTTTCATGAGTTATAAAAATGTTTTAGCATTTTTATTAATTGAACAAAGCTGCAAAAGAAATGAAACAGAAAAGAAAATAGGAAAAAGAGAGAGAGAAGAAACTTACCTGGCGCCCCACCCGGCCCACCTGCCGGCCCAGCCTAGCTGCCGCTCCAGCGAGCTGCTTGGCTCGGCCAGGCAGGCAGGCAGGTGCTTGACGGCGACCGCGCCGCGCGCCACGTAGCTGCTCGCCGCCCTGCTTCCTCCCCTCGCCGCCGTGGAAGCCTGGTTCGGTCACACACGTCGCCCCTGACCTCGCAGACACCTCTCTCTCTCCCCGGCTCCTCTCCCTCGCTCTCCCCGCGCCATGGCCGACGCCGTCGTGCTCGCACCGTCGTAGAAGCCGCGCCCACCGTCGTCCCTGAGCCCCGCCTTGGTGTTCGTCGTCTCCGCCGTCCTCGACTGCTTCGAACAGGCCGAGCCCCGAGCGCTCGCCCGCCCTGGAGACGCCCCCGACCTCTTCTTCCCCAACTCCGGCCGCGGAGATCCCCCTCGCCGTCCCTCTCAGCTCCGACCACCCCCGAGCTCGCTCCGGCGCCTGCTGCAACCCCTGTGAGCCCAGCTTCGTCCTCCCCCTCTCCGTTGGCTCTCTTTGCCCTGGAACGCACCGCACGAAGCTCACCTGCACGCACCGCCGCCGTGCTCGCCGCCGGTGATGCTCCGGTGACCATTTGGTCACTGGCACCCGTCCATCACACTCACCGCAGTGCGTAGATGCGAAAGGTGCTACGCACGCATCGCCTAGGCCCCTGCAGCCGCATCTCCACACACGCCCGACGCCGGTCGCCGCCGTCGAGCTTGTTGCCATCGTCTCCGGCCACCCCAGGTCCGGCGACCACCACCATTCGACGCGCCATGACAAGAGCTTTCCAACGCGCCTAGCCGCAGCTCGAGCCGTGCCCCGTAGGCGATTTCCGAAGCACGCCGCCGCACTTGGCCTCGCCGGCGTCACGTCGCCGGCGGGTTTTGACCTGTTTGACCAGGGGGTTGACTACCCCTGGGTCACTGATGTGTGGGCCACCTTTGGCTAATTAGTTAGTTTATTTAAGTTTCTGTTAATTTAATTAGTTAATTAGTTTAGTCACTGACCCGTGGGCCCAGGCCCCACTGACAGCTAATTAGTTTTAGTTTAACTCTAATTAACTTAGTTAATTAGCTGTGACACTGACCAGTGGGTCCCACTGGTCAGGTTTGACTTGGACTGGCCCTGTTGACTGACTGACGTCAGGATGATGTCATGCTGACGCAGTAAAGGTTTTTCTGGGATTTTTAGATTTATAAATAATTCAGGAAATTCCAGAAAATACCCAAAATTCTAAAAATCATATAAAATCAACCATAGCTTAGATGGAAAAGATTTATATATGAAAAATGATCAGAAAAATCCAATCTTTCTAATGGCACCGGTTTCATGCATGTTGGAACAAGTTAACTTGCTGTATACATCAAAAACATGATAATGCACTTATTTAAATAATAGTTTGAACTCCAATTTGAATCTTTGATTCAAATAGGTTCAAACCCCTCTGGTTTTAGTTGCATTAGCCAACACACATGCATCTTGCCATGTCATGAGCATGCATCATATTGTTACATTTGTTTGTTAATGATTGTATCGCCGGTATTCTCTGTGTTAGGTCCTGCTCCCGAGGATACTGCTGCGTATCCAGGTGAAGAGCAGTACCCGACAACTACTTTGTCAGGCAAGCAATCATTGATCATTCCGATACAAACCCAATCTTCTCGCTCCTGCTCTCTTTTACTGCATTAAGGCAATAACGTGTGAACTGCTACTTACTGCGGTAGTTGAACCCTATCTCTTGCATGACCTGTCATTGCCACAGTAAATAGTTGAAACCCACTAGCATGTGTAGGAGTTGATTGAGCCATGTGATGTGTGATCCACCATGCTATTTGTTTATGTTGCCTACTATGCTTAGAGTTGTGTCTGGTCTGATTCATCTGGGTGATGGATCAGAGTGAAATGATCATACCGGTAAGGAGAAGGAAGTGTGGAATACGCTTGGTAAAGGTATCGATGAAAGGCCATGTAGGAGTACATGGTGGGTTGTTTCATTGGAATCGTCCATAGGACCTGAGATCTGTATGTGTGGTTCAAGTTGCAGTTACTACCATGCATTGGGCCCGAAACCAATGGACCCTCTCGGCTTATTAATTACCCTCGATCTCTGTCCAGGAGTTGCAACTAGTTTCTGGTGTTTATAGCTTACTGTAGGTCGTGCACAACGCTGATCCTCGGGGTGGGTTGTGATGCGACAGGTACGTGGCACGGTGTACCGGTTGCCCGTTTGGTGACTCGGGAACCCTGTACACATCGTTTGGGGCCGTGAGCGACACCCCGGCCGGATCTCCCCATGGATGGAACCCAAATAGGCGATAAACCTGGACGAGAGACTTGAGTAGTTAGTCAGGTCGTGGCCGACACCCCCGCTGGGCTTCCGCTTGAAGGTTGCCGAGTACACGCCGAGTAAACGGCGATAAGTGGTGAAAGCGTGTGTGAAGAAGTACACCCCTGCAGGGTTATCAAACTATTCGAATAGCCGTTGTTCGCGGTACGGACTACTTGGTTGCTCTTACAGTTCATAGACAAGTTGATGGATACTACTAAAAGCCTCAAGATAAGCGTGAGTGCCGTGGATGGCCCTTCCATAGGATGACGGAAGAGGATCCTCGGTAGTGTATTGATGTGGTGAGTAGTGGACTCGTGTTCGTAATAACATCTTGCAATCTGTTGAGAGTTGTAGTATAGGATAGCCAAGGTCAAAGCTGGCATTCTGCTATGAACTCCACTACCCCCCTTGATAATGTTGCATGTATGATAGGTTCTGTGGTAAGACTTGCTGAGTACCTTTGTACTCATGGTTGCTTAATAACTGTTGCAGAGGAGAACCCTGCCCCTGTTGATGGGTTCTACATAAACGTTGACGTCGACGAGTAGCTTGACACCCAGACGGAGATCTGGAGCTTGTGAAGGGCCTTGTAGATAGTCAGGCTACACCAAGCCTGTTTTATTTTCTAAGTTGTCTGTACTCAGACATGTAGCTTCCGCTTGTGCTTGTATGACTGTATGACTTGAGTGTTGGGTCATGTGACCCCTACCTATATGGATATGTTATGTATGGCTCTTGGAGCCTTTTAAATAAAGTACTTTGAGTCATAGAGTTCTGTTGTGATGCAATGTTGTATTTGCACGTATTGAGCATATTGCGTGTATGATTGAAATGCTTGGTATGTGTGGGATCCGACACCTAGTTGTTTTCCTTTGGTAGCCTATCTTACAGGGAAATGCCTCCTAGTGTCTCCAATGAGCCTTGGTAGCTTGCTACTGCTCGGAACACGTAGGCTGGCCGGCATGTGTCCTTCTTCGTTCCTGTGTCTGTCCCTTAGGGGAAATGTCACGCGTTGTTCCTCTAAGTCCATGTAGCTTGCTACGACTTGGGTTCATACGTTGATGACCGACACGTTCGTTGCTGGGTCATGGATGCCTGTCTCTGTAATTTAGTGCCACTTTTGGTTTATAACTAGCCATGTTGGCCCGGGTTCTCTGTCATATGGATGCTAGCGACACTGTCATATACGTGTGCCAAAATGCGCAAACGGTCCCGGGCCAGGTAAGGTGGCACCCGTGGGGTTACCGTGAGTGAGGCCGCAAAGTGATATGACGTGTTACAGCTAGATCGGTGTGACTTAGGATCGGGGTCCTGACACATTCTTTGGTCTGTCTATGACGGAATAAACCATGGTGGAAGCGAGGGCGAGGAAAATATCGGGGTGTTCCCGGTTAAGGTGGGTGGTCGGAGCCGAGCGATGCGCATTTCTCTTGTACACGCACGCACGTGGGTGCGAGGCGTTGGGCTCTAACTGAACCCGAGCGAGGTGTTGGGCTCTAACTGAACCCGAGCGATTGCACTGCAGGCTACGTGTTACTAAACTCGAGCGATCGATCGATAGCTGTTAACTGAACACGATCGAGCGATTCCTTCGCTACTGCTGCTAACTGAAGCCGATCGATGCTGCCTATGC
>LR738713.1:375338736-375361735 GCA_902687465.1 Secale cereale
GAACAGTTCCCGATGGGGGTGGCTGGACAGGACCCCGTGGTGTTGCCTCTGCATGAACAGGACCCCGTTCGATCGAGCCAGTTGGGGCTGCATGAACAGGACCCCGTGGAGGGCTGCATGAACAGTAGACGGTGGGTGGCTGGATGAACAGTAGCCCATGGAGGGGTGGTTGAACACGAGCCCGTGGAGAGGGCTAGTTGAACAGTAGCCGGTGGAGTAGCGCGCGGTGGAGGCTGAACAGTCGCAGGTGGAGGCTGGAGGAGGTCGACGGTGGATGAACAGTAGCCCGTGGAGGCTGGAGGGGGTCGACGGTGGTGATGAACAGTATCCCATGGAGTCCCGTTTTGTGGTACGCCACACCCCCCGATGAACAGGACCCCCGTTCCAACCGTAGCGCTCCAACACAAGTCCGTTTCCACCGTTTTGCGGTACGCCACACCCCTCTCGATGAACATGACTCCCATTTCGACCGTAGCGCTCCAACACAAGTCCGTTTCCTCTGTTTTGCGGTACGCCACACCCCTCCCGATCAACAGGACCCCCATTTCGACCGTAGGAGGTCCGTTTCCTCCATTTTGCAGTACGCCAGACCCCTCCCGATAAACAGGATCCCGTTTCGAACGTGGCCGGTCGAACACAACGCCCTTTCCTCCGTTCTGCGGTACGCCAGGCCTCGTTTCCATCGGTTGTTCCGTCCAAGCCCTCTCGATGAACAGGACGACGCATTCCGTTCCGACCCAGCCGGTTGGCTCCCCATGAACACGACGACGCTGCTGTTTCTCTGTTCCGACCCAGCCATGTATACGAGCCCAGGCCATACGTATGCGCGAGTAGGCGTTCGAGACCCTGCCCGTATGTACGTACGTGACCATATTTTCTTTCTTGCACACTTGCCGCTATACGTATGTGTACATGCTACGTGCGCGCCTCTACTACGACACGTGCGCGCCTCTACATCGACCAGTATGTACGTACACGTTCGCGACCAGAATGACAATGCTACGTACGCTCCGACCAAGTGGGTCCTAACTGTCAGGCACTTCCTTGCCTACAAAGATGTGGCTGGTGGGTCCCAGCAGTCAGGGAGGCGAATCGTTTTTTTGCCCGGACGCACTTCCTTGCGTGCGAAGATGTAGCTGGTGGGTCCCAGCAGTCAGGGGGCGAATCATTTTTTTTTGCTCGGACGCACTTCCTTGCGTGCGAAGATGTAGGCCTAGGAAGGGGATGACGCGAAGACGGGGAAGACGCGGCAGTGGATGCCCACGCGTAGAGGAGTATGAGGGTTCACTGGTTCGCTGCGGTGTAAGGCTCCCGTCGCCGCAGAATAACAGGGGGTGTGGGTGAGTAGAGGGATGGCCTGGCCAGCGGTGGGAATAGTAGGGGACGGTGAGGCCTCCGCGGCAGCACAACCGGCCACGGGAGGAAGGAGCATGCGGCACGACCGGCGCTGCTTTGGGCGGCTGGAGCAACAAGACCAGAGGTTGAAGAAGCACTATGGCCATTGGATGGACATCGTACGGTCACTGGAGCTAGAATCGTTCATATTGACTAAGTTGACAAAGCATACCGTCCCCGTCAACTTAGTAGGCCCACAAGTCAGCCTCCCACCAAGGTGGGTCCCAATCAGCAGGGGGAGTATTCATTTTTTTTGTGCGTACTAAGGAGGCACTTCCGGTGGGTCCGAACTGACAGCGGGGGGAACCATTTTTTTGCGCAATACGGTGGCCCGTCCGGTGGGTCCCAGCAGTCAGGGGGAAACGTTTTTTTCGCCAAATACGATGGCCCGTCCGGTGGGTCCCTGCTGTCAGGTGGAGGAATAATTATTTTCCGCGTAATAAGGAGGCACTTTCTTGCGGCTGCCGTGGACCCAGCTGCCAGCCTCTCCACGTACAGTACTCTTCCGATGGAAGTCGTTCCTTGACCACGTTGACCACTCCGTGCCGAGAGCACCAGTGCGGTGGACGACGGCGAGGCCTAGGAAGGGGACGGCGCGTAGCCGGGGAAGACGCGACAGTGGAAGCCTGCACGGAGAGGAGTACGAGGGTTCACTGGTTCGGCTGCGGTTTGAGGCTGCCGTCGCCGCAGGGCCCGGCCAGCGGTGGGAATAGTAGGGGGCGGCGAGGCCTCCGCGGCATCGCAACCAGCCACGGGAGGCAGGAGCACGAGGCATGACCGACGCTGGTTTGGGCGGCTGTAGCAAGAAGACCAGAGGTTGAAGAAGCACTACGGCCGTTGGATGGACATCGTACGGTCAATGGAGCTAGAATCATGCATATTGACTAAGTTGACAAAGCCCTCCGTCCCCGTTAACTTAGTAGGCCCACAAGTCAGCCTCCCACTATACTGGCACTTCCGGCGGGTCCGAGCTGACAGCGGGGGGAACGTTTTTTTTTTCGCGAAATACGGTGGCCCGTCCGATGGGTCCCAGCAGTCAGCGGAAGAACATTTTTCGCCAAATACGGTGGCCTGTCCGGTGGGTCCCCGCTGTCAGGTGGAGGCATAATTATTTTCCGCGTAATAAGGAGGCTCTTCCTTGCAGCTGCCGTGGACCCAGCTGTCAGACTCTCCACGTACAGTACTCTTCCGATGGAAGTCGGTCGTTGACCAGATTGACCACGCCGCGTCGAGAGCACCAGGGCGGTGGACGACGGCGAGGCCTAGGAAGGGAATGACATGGAGGCAGGGAAGACTCGACATTTGTTTCCCACGCGGAGGGGAGTACAACTGTACGAGGGTTTACTGGTTCGTCTGCCGTCGCTGGAGAATAACAGCAGGTGTGGGTGAGTAGAGGGATGGCTAGGCCAGTAATGGGAGTACGATGGGGCGGTGAGGCCTGCACGGCAGCACAGCCGGTCACGGGGAGGAGAGAGCAGGCAGTCCCGCCGACGCTTGTTTGAACGGCTGGAGCAGAAAGAGCAGAGATTGAAGAAGCACGACGGTCGTTGGATGGACATCCAACAGTAACTACTTGTGCATCAACCTTTTTTTAGGAAAGCCTCAAATCTGTGGAAAACATCAGACAACCCATCTGTGATTATTTCTAATAATTTACAGCCCATTTGCTAATTCTTAAGGTTTTTTTGGAGCCCATATTCTTTTTGTTAGCATTACAGCCCATATTGTGGCCACGGTTAAAACATTATACGAAATTTTGCATATTTCGGTGCGGTCCGAACTGTATTTAATCCTGAAATTTTGAGTCACGTTCAAACTAATTTTAAAAATAAATATATATCAATATAAAATCCAACAAATTGTCCACGCATAAAAATCAATGCAATTTAAAATAGCAAAATGAAAAAAAAATTGAAACTAATTGCCGGTTTGATGTGTTTTAAAAATGTACAACCCATTTCTCATTACTGATAGGCCATTTTCTTGGCCAGTCGAACGAAAGCTCTCCTCATCTTGAAAGATTTGTAGCCCAACAGGCCTGACAAAGCAACTTACTTGGCAAATCACAAAAAAACTGGGCTGTGGCCGTGGACCAGATGTCAGCCTCTCCACGTACAGTACTCTTTCGATGGAAGTCGGTCGTTGACCACATTGACTACGCCGTGCCGAGAGCACCAAGGCAGTGGACGACGGTGAGGCCTAGGAAGGGCATGAAGCGGAGCCGGGGAAGATGTGACAGTGGATGCCCACGCGGAGAGGAGTACGCGGGTCCACTGGTTTGGCTGCGGTGTGAGGCTGCCGTCGCCGCAGGGCCTAGCTAGCGGTGGGAGTAGTGGGGGGCGATGAGGCCTCAACGGCAGCACAACCGGCCACTGGAGGCAGGAGCAGACGGTCTCGCCGGCGCTGGTTTGGGCGCCTGGGCAAGAATAGCAGCGATTGAAGAAGCAGCAGGACCGTTCGATTCAAATCCAACGGTTACTACTGGCAGAATCGTTTGTTGACTAAGTTGACAAGCCCTGCGTACGCGTCAACTTAGTAGGCCCACAGGTCAGCCTCCCAACCGGTGCGCCCCAAATGTCAGTGGGAGGAATCTTTTTTTTTCGCGTAATAAGGAGGCAGTTGATTGCGTGCGGCCAGGCCAGCGGAGAGAGTAGGGTGAGCCGGGGAAGCCGGCGCGGCATCACAGCGGGCTACAAGAGGAGGGAGCAGGTAGTCCCGCCGACGCTAGTTTAGGCGGCTGGAGCAGGAATATCAGAGATTGAAGAAGCACGTCGGCCATTGGATGGACATCCAATAGTCACTGCTGCTAGAATCGTGTGTTGACTGACAGAGCCTTGCGTAAACAAGTTAGCCTCGAAATCTGTGGCGTGTACAGCCCATTTGCTATTATTTTTATATTTTTTACTCATTTTCTAATTCATATGGAATTTATTGCAGCCCGTTTTCCATTTTTAGAATTGCTGCCCATTTTCTGGTCAGTGCCAGGGTTAAAAAAAACTAAATATGTGGAAATTTTTGAAAATTTGCAAATTTTTGCCGGGGAACAAAATATTCTTAATCCAAAAATTAGTAGCCATACTAAAAAAAATCAAAAATAAATTAGTACTATGTCATGTTAAATCCAATGAAATGCGTATAAGATATCAGTGAAGCACATAAACAAAAAAAATTCTAATATCCCATTTGCTATATTTTTTGGAGTTTTCAACCCCTTTTGATATTAATTTTAACAGACACTGACCATACTCTTTGGCCAGGCCAGAATGCATCCCTCCTCGTCTTCAAAGATTTGCAGCCCAGTAAGTCGGAGAAAACAAATAGGCCTAGCTTGGGTATTGTTCAAAAAGAAATAGTGGGCTACCTATTTTCCCAAAGAAAAAATTGCTGGGCTGGTCATGTTGTTAGACGTGCCACAGAGACCGCACAACCCAGTTTATAGCTTGCTCCTCCGAATTACTTATTTATGTTTAGGGGACCATGAGCATGTACCTGGGCCGGATTCATGTGAGAGCCTCCCTTCTAGTTAATTATAGGCTTCTCTATTGGGCCTCCATCAATGGGCTGCATGTTATCAACAAGTGGAAAATGTGTTCCGTACGAAAAATAGTATGCGCTACGTATGGTACGGGGCACTAAAGGATCGAACCATGTAACGACTTCCAAAACATTGTGTTTGTCGTTCTAACAACACATTTATTCAACCAATAGACAAAATATACTACTGATTGTACATTGAAAACAACAGCAACAACAACCAGGGCTGGGGGGGTGCAACAGAAGCAGTAAGCAGGCCAGAAGAGTGAAGACGCAGCTCTCTCTTCCAAACCAAACATCAGCCATCATTACAAAAGGGCTACCAAAAAAGAACAAGTGTATGCATCAAACTAAATAAAGATCCTACTACACAAGTGTACAGATCTAACTAACTGGCTCAGTTAGGCATTACTATTTATTAAGATGTGGAGATTGGCTGACGGCTTGAACCAGATGGGTGCCTAATGGGGAAAACTCCAGCCAGCAGGTCGAAGTCTGATACCTGCGATCCTCTGTCCTACTTTGGGCTGCAGAGCGTGGTGGCACATATCAGGGTATGGTGCATGCAGAGACGCATGGTACGCGGTGTACACACAGTTTTTCCTGATGAACGAAACCGCGCTACCATCATGATCCTTGCCATCGGTTATCTCCTGGTTAATCAGATAATTCAGTCCGCCAAACAGAGAGCGTGTACCAAGGCTACTTACCAACCTCCGGTTAAAAATTCCTGAAGGCCCAGAGAAGCTGGGATCCTGCTCAAAGACCTTGCAGTGACTGTGATTGTATTCCGCGAAACAACACATCCGGTACATGCGAACGAATGATCGTTCGCCATCGTCTGATCGAGCCAGGAACCACCTGCAACTGCCATGCCGCTTTTCTTTGAAAGGTTCTGGGATTAGGAAGGGTAGGGACACCAGGCGGCCTACAACATCATATCAAGTTGGAGTCAAATAACCCTAAAAAAAGTTGGAGTCAAATAAAAAAGGCTCTTGATGTAGTCAATCTTAAGAACAACATGTTATGAGCATGAATATTTTTTCAGTTAATGTTGACAGTAATATAAGCAAGCCATCATGATATCATAGGAAAGTAACATACTCCTGTAACAGTCGTTTGTAGCGATGACTGGAGTAGGCCAGCAATACGTCCAACAATAGAAGGAGTGGACATCATAAATGAAGCCCTTGTGTTCAATGGCATCAGAGAACCATGGAGGATGTATGATCTTGCGATGGACATGCAGATTTATCCACTTACCGCAGTGACCTGTCAGATAGGCGAGACCGTGGTTGAAGAATGCAATTAGCCTAAAGTCTTTATAATTCGCAAATCACTACTGGCCCTGGCGAAGAACATCCAGTACAAGACGTGCTACCCGTTCACCATGCCGGAGTCGCTGGAGGATCAACGCCGCCTGCTAGTCTCGGAGGAGGACGGCAGCGTCTTCCTCTTGATCGTGGTCACCGGCGAGGCCCGCGCAGGCCGCCGCCACATCTCTGCAGTGTGTGTCAGGGGCGACACCGCTGACGCTGACACTGACACGAGGCCGATGTATGGGTGCGTGCTCACTATTACTACCCCCCGGAGGTACGTGGGCGGCGACACTGGCTACGTCAAGCTGACTTGGACTCTGCCGAGATGGACCTTCCCGCCGATGTGGACATGGAAGACGCACGGTATTATTTGACCCCCAACAATGTGAACGGGGACTCCAAGGAGGTTCACCTGGACATCTGCATTATCAAGTTAAATGTTGATCATTAGTCTTCGCTCAATGTAATCCGCTGTCTAAGCATGTGGAGACTTCCATGCATGATCTTGCTCCATTTGAGTATCACGCATGAATAAAAGTGTATCCATTTATGGTTTAGTCTAGAATCTTCCATGTATGAATTTTTACTACAGTACTGGTGAAAGACTTATGATCAACCATTTCTTACATATCCTCTGCCCCCTTCAAATCATCCTGATTTAATCCCTCCGTCTAGGTGTATAAGGGCATGGTTAATACTTAAATAGTATAGCCAACTGTTGACTATAAGAAAGTGCCATGTCATCTATAGCCAACATGTATAATAATGGATACTCAAAAACTAATTCTTGAAGATCATTTCCTGCAAAGCACAATAAGAGTGATTTCTTCACAAGTTTTGGATGCAGGTTGAACCGTTGAACGTTTTTGTTTGCAAAAGATACTTTTTTTTATCTATTTCACTCGGATGTTTGTGAGATCTAGAGATGAAATAATATCCGAACAAACCTATCGATACCCGTTACACATGAGATGACCCCCACATCCTTTGTCAAAATAAGCAACTCCCCGATCAATGCATTTCACTCTTCAGTGCAACGCATGGGCACCTTACTATAGATTAGTACGACCAAAAATTGAAGTAACATTATATATAGTACGATAAATAATGATGCATGTCACCTAAAATTATATCATTGAAAACTATGTTCAAATACGAATCCAACGTTATTGTTTTTGTTGACATGCACTAACATTTTGTCAGTTAAATCTTCAGTGAAATTTAATGGGGGATAAACCACGACCGATGTAGTAGTACTAGTGTAGAGGGCAGCGCTGCATGGGAGTCTCACCCCGCTCGTGGCGTGGCAGTAAAGCCGTCATATCACAAAACCCAACCACTCCTAGTAATAAGTGGCCTGATAAAATAAACGGACAAGCAACCATCACATCCCTCTGTCTTTTTTGCATTTCATCTCTCTGCATTTACTTTCTCCGGTTCATCTCGCACACTCGATCCCTAGCTACTACTCCTAGTATCCCTAGCTATTACTCCTAGGGCCAGTTCTTTTGGGGACTTCCCCAGCTTTTCCCATAAGACTAGTCACAGTGGAGAGTAACATTAAGGCGCCTCACTCATTTAGTTGGGCTTCTAAACTAGTACTACTAGTAGTACCTCCGTCCTGGTTGATTCCTCACCATTGTAATTTGTGCTAAATTTTGACCAAAGATTTAACTGATAAAATGTTAGTGCATGTGGCATGCACTAACATTTCATTAGTTAAAATTATGATCAAAATTTGACACAGATTAAAATGGAGACCAATAAACCAGGACGGAGGTACTTAGTAGTTATGGGATTACTAATCTAGAAGCCTAAAAGAATTGGCCCCTGGTACTCGTACTACTAGTACTCCCTCCGTCTAGGTGTGTAAGTCACCTAAGGTGGAGCAACACGACCTAGGTGGCTGCGGATTGGAAGATGCCAAAGAATCATACCGAAAATTCGTACAATCACCGCGCCACCTTTTTCCTCCTAAACCAAACGGAGATTAGCAATGAATCCCTAATTAATAGGGCTGCCGTTCCAGCCAACCCATGCAGGCCCATTCACGTGCATGCAAACTGGGGTCAATCCCTCCCCTAATCAACATGTTCCTTCTCTACATGCATAGGTCGCTCATTCTCTCCCGCATTAACTTCCTCCCCCGTGTGGTTCAGCCAACAAAATTGCTCGCTGATGAACAAGACAGTGAGGGGAACGAGGACGAAATTTGATACATTGCGCCTAAGTGTTTTGGGAATATCTGATTTTCGTAAGGTGACTTACACACCTAGACGGAGGGAGTAGTACTCAAGTTGGAATTCCAATTGCACGACACAACTTGTTAGGAAAAAAATTCGATACAGGGTGTAGGAAGCGGTTTGGGAATTTGCATGCCTTTCCGACCAGTGAGATACTCCGTACAAAGTACGACAGAGAAATAACCACATAGAAGGAAGCTAAAAGTAAACAATCAAACGAGCATTTTTGCATTTGTTTTGCATTGAATCGTTTCACAAGCTTGACTAGTGCTGTTTTTCTACTTTTACAAAACCCGCATCGTAGTGTTAAAATGTGCATTTGCACGAACATAAGTAATAGTAGTACGCCCTCCGTCTAGGTGTATAAGTCTTCCCTCTTTCTTGGTCACGGTGCACAACCAAAGATGACTTATTGACCTGGACCGAGGGAGTAGCACAGTCTGCAAGCATATATAGAGAGAGACGTGTAGTGCGATAGTATACAGTAAAGTTTGTGCTATATGCACGTACTTACAAAATGCGTACGAATACACAAGGTTTCCAAACTTTCCCTTTTACATACTTAATTAAGGACGCTAATACTTTCTGAACGTTCGGAATTAATCATTTGCTTCCCAAAGCTAATGAGATCGCCTTACGAAACAAAATTATACTCCTACTAAAAGCCACATCGCTCGCAGGAGCGCTTGCGGCGTGCCACGAGTGCCCTGGTGCGTGGCCGTTTCCCAGAGCGCCAACACAACGCCTCTTGCTCAGCCTCGCAACTCGCGAGGTGCTGATTGGCGGCTTGCCGGCGGGCGAGCGCGATCTCACTTTTGTGGAGATCCGGCGACAACAGGTACTCCTCCAGGCTGGAAGCGTGCACCCGGTCCACATACCGCCAAGTGTAGATGAGGCGCTTGGACCCGACTGCACTAAGGGCTTTGGCACGGGCGTCCTCCGCCACCCTCACGGCCCTCGCATGAGCCTTCTGCCAAAGAGCCAATTGCCCGACTCTCTTGGACTCGACATAGGCCTCCCATGCAGCTTGTCCCGCGGCGCGCTTCTCTTCCTCGGCCTTCTTCTCCGTCTCTATTTTGGCGCGCTCTGTTGGAGGCAAAGCCTCCCACAAGGTGACATCCATTTCTTTACAAAGCTCCTCAAGGCTGGGGGGCTCGGCGGGCGGCGCAGCGTTCTCCTCGTAGCGGGGAGCCAACACGTCCTCCGACGCGCGTGCTGGCGAGATTGGGAACGCCGACGCATCCACCTCGACGCGTCCCGCCGAGGAGCGGAACGCCGACGCATCCTCCTCAACTAGTGGCAGCGAGGAGCGGAATGCCGACGCGTCCACCTCGACACATCGCGGCGAGGAGCGGAACGCCGACGTGTCCTCCTTGACTAGTGGCGGCGAGGAATGGAACGACGACGCGTGACCGTCCGCGCGGTACAACGAGGGGCGCCTAGGGCTTGGGAGGGCGATGCCATGGTGGTCGACGTGAGAGGGAGGGGGAGGAGATAGCGATGAACGTGAGCGTTCTTCCGAATGTCGTGGGAGGCGCAGTATTTATAGCGAGCAATGGCACACCTATGTAACATATGGACTGAGCTGCACTGACTTAACTGCAGGTCCAGTTGCGTCACTGACATGTGGGCCAGACCCCTGTTGGGCCCATATGTCAGTGACCCAATACACCTGAAGTTAAGTAACTGAAGCAACGTCCCGGATGGAGTGGTGGGACCGCCGGAGGGAGAAGGAGAGTCTGGCAGGCATATTGTTTCCACACATGGAGAGCAAAAGATTTGGAGACAAACGGGCTTCCTGCAGGTATGGGGAACGGTGCATAAAGTCTCATCTTGCATGCCGGGCTAGGTATAGTCTCAAGTCAGTAAAAACATACACGCCCCACACATGCCGGGCTAGGTGCACTAAATTATTGCATGCGATGGTTAAGGCCGGCCATAATGGTGGTATCTTAGCTGGTACTCCCTCCGATCCTTTATACTCTGCGCATAATTTTTTTCGTTTTTCCCAAGTGCTCTGCGCGATCCCCTTGAGTAGCGCACCTTTCCCAGCCTGCCCCTACCTTTCCGCTTCGCTAGCAATTAATCTCCTCAATTAGCACAACTTCCTAGTTTGCATGCAGAGACATAAGTGCAGGAGGGAGAGATTACGTGTGACATGCATGGAGGGATTCAAGGCGACTAGTACTCTAATCCACGCAAAAGCAGGGGCAAACTTGTCCAGAAAATTTCGAACGAGCCTCTCCTTGGTATGCGAGCTGAAACAGAGGGAGTATCGTGCACACGGGAATAGCAAACAAGCCGACATGGCGTGCGAACAGGCCGAAGGTCGTGGGAAGTGCGACGGTTGACGGAATTAATTGAAGTTACACACAAGCCGGCATGGCGTGCGAACAGGCAGAAGCTATACCGTCAGGCCTACGATATGGGTCTAGTAGACATGACATCTAGTGGGTCCCGCATAGTTCTCGAGAACTCTTTGGGGGCTTGCAGCCGTTTATCCACCGGGCAAGCCAGCAACCCCACGCCGTTCGCATGCCCTACTCGTCCCTGTCTTCTACTAGTACAGTACCTTACAACAGTTCGCTCCCAGTCGTCCCGTCAATCCCAGCCCTCCTCCCAAATCCATGGCGTCCCAAATCTCCATGATCCGCGGTGAGTACAAGGTTAGAACCATCACCGGCGATGAGTTCGACGTCATCTATGCCCGTTCTTCCGCAACGATGAAAGAATGCCTTGATCGCTTCGAACGCATGTTCGAAAACTCAAATGATGAGTGGGTCGCTGGGCTAGATGTTGAGTATACCACAGTCCTGGGAAGCGAGAAGAAACTAAAGGAGGTAGAGAAGAAGAAGACCACCGTGATCTAGGTTTGCGTGCATGACTTATGCTTGGTCTACCACATATGCCATGCCGACGTTGAGTGCGAGAAATTTAAGAAGTTCCTCAAGGGCGGCCGAGTCAAATTCGTTACTGTAGACTTTAGGAACGACAAGGAAATCCTAGGTTGGATAGGCCTCGTTGTAGGCCAGCCCTTCGATCTCCAGAAGGAGAGCCTGGTGCCCTCCTCTCAGCCTTCAATGCTGACCCTGGCAGCAGCCATGATTGACCGTTCGTATGCTAAACTGAAGAAACCTCACCACGAGTTTCATCGTGCATGGGAGTCGAAGACATTAGATGAAGATCACATCCTGTACGCAGCAATGGATGCCTACCTTTGTTTAAATATCTACAAGGGTTGGATGAAGAAGCAGAGCCTAGTGTCCGGTTCAAGCAAAGAAGCGTCGGCGAAGAGGAAGAGGAAGAGGGACGAGGACGAAGTCGAGGACGTGGACTCGGACTCCGAGTAGGTGGCAGTGCCGTCGCTCATGCTGGTTCTACTGCAGTGTCAAGCGGACTAGTTGCTTAGTTCATTTTCAAGGGTGTGTTGTGCTGAGGCCCCAGCAGTACTATGTTTATGTTCTTTCTCGTTATTTGTACTCTTTAGTACGTACAGTAGTACTAGTACTATGTCTTACTATTGTTATTCTTGCAGTTGGTACTACTGCTCGTATCTTCCTGTTCCTACTATAGTTAATACGTTCGTACTAGTAGTATAATTTGGGTGAGTAGATTTGTGAAAGAAGTTCGACGGAGTGAAGGAAGAAGACAACAGGGTGCCCATGATCTATCTTATGAGTGTTGGGTGTGGAATTAATGCAGTTCGCCGAAAAAAATGGATCATGCCCGGCGTTAAACGGATGACGGGGGGGGGGGGAGCATGGCGGTGGCATGCGGTTCAGGGGAGGGCGAGGCGGCGGCGACATGCGGTTAGGCGTGTGGCGGGCTGAGAAGATGAACCGTGCATCTATTTCAGAGGTTGAAGAAGCCCTTCTAGCCATCCATGTTGCATCAAACGGCTCACAAGAGTCGACTGACCAAATTGGTCCTTCAAATTGCAGGATCCACGTGGCATTCAAGGTCTCAAAGGTAGATTCCGCGTCCGCACCTGGTTTGCAGGCTCAACGCGCACGCGACCGGCTTCCGCCGCGACAGCCACCAGGCACGCCTCCTCCGCGCGGGCGGAGACGACAATGACACGCTAGTTCCTCCTCGCCGGTGTGCTGGAGCACGCGCTCGTCCTCCTCTTTGTACATTGCGTGCATAGACGCGGCTCCACCAGCTGCTCGCATGCTTGGCAGCGCAGCGACATCGCGAGGAGGGACTGCTGACGATGTGAGCAGGCGAGCCTTCGGCTTGGCGGCGACACAGCGGTGATGGGCGAGAAATTTTTGGCCGGAGCAGGCGAACACCGGCATGCGCAACGGCGGCGGCATATTGATGAGTGCGCGTATGGGAGCTTAGTTTAGTTTTATATAGGGTTGGTCAAACTTAAAAGAAAACCGTACTAGTACACGTAAACATTAGACTTAGGCAGCGCTTTTATTAGTTACCACAACCACGATACGGAATCCTGTGCAAGCACGTGAACCGCGGCGGTGCGGTCGATCGAACGGTGCGTCACTGTGTCGCGCTCGAAGGACATCCACCGAACCTTTTTGTGTGTGTGAAAACAATCTCCGAATATTACTCAACTTTTTTTTCTGGGAAAAGTTCTTGACACTACAATATTTTCATATATTTGAATTTAGCTCCAGTTCATGTTTTTTGGATTTGGACGTTTTAGGTGCGCCCTAGTTTTTTTAATACTGATTTTGTGTGTGTGACTGAGCGTGTGTATGTGTCCATATGTGTGTTGTGGCGGAAGAGCAATGTGGAGACGGTGTGCGTGTGATAGAGACATAGAGAGGTGTGAATGTGCAAATGATCATGCATGAGTGAGACATAGACAGATGCCGATAGATTGTGTATACATGAGAGAACGGTCTTCCATTTTACTTGTGTGTGTGTGTGTGTGTGTGTGTGTGAGAGAGAGAGAGAGAGGAGCATCCGTAACACAACAACCATCTCTCTCGATTCGTCCGTCCCTCGCACGATCGCATGTAACACATGCATCAACGCGCACATTTTGACACCCTCACCCGGCCCTTGCCCACCTCAAGGCCCGCACATCGCTCTCTATCTCGCACGCACAATCTCTTCGTGAATACCCTGTTTAGCAAGTAGTTTTCCGTCACATACACACACATTTGTCTCCTTAGGTTTGTTTTCTCTCAATATCTGAACACACACAGCACACAGCACACAGCACACACACGCCCCCTCCCCCCAGCACACAATTCATCCCCATCCAAGGTTATATGGCGACCACTCTCGCTTGTGCTTCTCTGCACCCCAGCATGCACAACACCTCAATCTTCAAAGAGGGCATCGAGGAGATCGAAGACGGCGACCACACTGCGCTAGAGAATGCGGGGCCATTTGGAAGCGGGATGATGTGACGACGGCTGACTGACTCCTCCCCCACCCTATCTCTCTCGCACAAAATTACCAATCCCTCTCTTCCCCGCACAAATTTATCAATCCCTCAACCCACGAGACCCTTCCCCTCTCGTCCATGTTTTTCCAGCTCTATCATCAAACCTATTGTCTCTTCTCCTTCCACGTGTACAGAATCCGGATGCACACGCATCTCACGTATATTACATGTCTCCATCTTTCTCACAGACCTAACTTCTTCCTCTCTCTTTCTCTCTCTAGCTATCTCCCTCTCTCTATTTCTTAGATTTGTCTCCTACTCTCCCGTCCACATACATACAATCTTTCCCGCCCTATCTACTCCATCTTCACAAGCTCTCTCTGCACGTTTCATTCCCACATTGGAATATGTTCAAAATGTTGCTTTTATAATGGCTGATGTACAGTTATTGTTGGTTTTGTTGCATCCTACAAAGTAATAACTATGAAATGCATTTTGATTGTCATTTGACTGGGATTATGCGAGTTTGAGCATGTTGTGAAGTACTCCCTCCGTTTTTATTTAGTGCGTGTATTAGCTTTGGTCAAAGTCAAGCTTTGTAAACTTTGACAAAGTTTATAAACAAAGATGTTAACATATACAATAATCAATCAATACCATTAGATTCATTATTAGATGTACTTTCACATCATATAGATTTGTTATGGTAAATGTTTATATATTTTTCTATAAACTTGGTCAAACTTTACAAAATTTGACTTCACTCAAACCTAATATAGAGAGTAAATAAAAACAGATGGAGTACTATAGACCTCTTATACATCTTGGAATTCGACAATGATAGTAACTATTGAATTGTATAGACCATTACATTCGAAGTCAGTAGCCTAATATATTTATTTCACAATTTCAACAAATGATTAATTCACTACATACTAGGAAAAAAAATGTGTACACCCCCCGTTTTTATTTATGTCTGCGTATTAGCATTGGTCAAAGTCAAGTTTTGTAAACTCTCAGAAAGTTTATAACAAAAAATATTAACATATACAATAACAAATAAATACCATTAGATTCATTATTGAATGTACTTTCACATCATGCATATCTGTTATGGTAAATGTTTATATTTTTCTATAAACTTGGTCAAACTTTAGGAAGTTTGACTTCGCTCAAACCTAATATGCAGAGTTTACTAGTACTACTCGCTAGTTGCTTAGCCGAATCACCCAACACACCACACGGGGAGTTCAGTGTCACAAAATTTTGAGGTCGACAGGAAAATCTCCCGCGACCCTCATTCGAGCAGTGGGAAGTTACTATCATAGCCTTCGGAATAGGCCGACAGATGACGGTTGGTAGGGGGCTGTTTTCGTAACTTCAGGTTCACCCTACCCAGCCAACCCCACCCCGGCACCCAGAGTAGTACACCTGAATACTCCCCATTTTCTATCACCACCGCAAAATAGACTTCTCCACGGCACCGCAGCCTTCGTGCTCCTCCCCTTCTACATCGGCACACTCGTCCACCGCAGCGCATCTGCCTCATCGACGACCTCGTACGCCGCACTGGAGCCGGTCC
The DNA here is from genome assembly GCA_902687465.1 of Secale cereale. Lineage (NCBI taxonomy): Eukaryota > Viridiplantae > Streptophyta > Magnoliopsida > Poales > Poaceae > Secale > Secale cereale. Next base: position 375,354,169 of record LR738713.1, read on the forward strand.
ACCGTCGTCTTCGTACACGGAGCCTCATCCCCGGCACCGTATTCCACGGTCTCGGATCTACTTCCTAGAAGCCGACGCCAAGCACAGAAGCACCATCGTCGTGGACAATGAACCGACTCCCGTTGCCGACCATGACTCACAGAGGCCACCGCGACCATCATTCTCCTCATCGATTGGTAATGTGTTTATTGAATCACTTAGCAGTACATGTGCAGTTCCAATTTTGTTCATACCTACCCTTCAAATTTCCTGGGTGCTATTGTTCCTGTAAAAGTAATTGGTTATAGCCTCCATTGTCCAACAGAATATCAGCTTGTAATTATGTGTTGCTCCTGTATCGCACTGTGCTTGGGTAGGTATTTCATCTGCAACCAGTAGTGTGGCAAATGATGGATAGTTTTTTAGAAGTAGCAAGATGCCCATGCGTTGCACACATCAAGATGCATTTGTATGAGTAGTTTATCTTGTGGGAGAAAAAGATGAATGAGGGAATGCCTTATTTGCAAATGCGGAGAGGAGTGTGGGTATCTTTTTGCAAAACTGCCACAGTTTCCTTCCTATCCGTCAGATATAAATTGGATGGCCTATATTGCACGATGGCAGCAACACCATCATCACCAACTCTGTCTTTTAGAAGAAAATTAGGGAAAAAGTAGAGAGAGAAAAAATAGATAGTAGAGAAGTAGAGATAAATATTAAATATAAAATAAATATAACAGTAGATAAGAGACTAGAGATAGCAGAGACGTCGGGAAAGGATTGCGCGCGCGGGAAAAAGCGGTCGGGCGTGCCCAAGTTTTGGCGCGCGGCGTCCAGCGCGCTTTATAAAATCCAACGCCCTCCCACCGTTCTGTGCCTTGCCACCGCTCTCTCCCCGCTCTGTGCCTCGCCACCGCTCTCTCCCCGCTCTTTCTCGCCTCGCCGCCGCCGCGCCACCATGTCGCCGCGTCGCTGGGAAACTTGGGGATACCGCGGCGTCCGCGCGCGCCCCTCTGGCAGCTTCTCCACCGAGATCCGGTTTCGCGGGATGCGCCTCGGCCTCAGCAATTTCGACACCGCCCACGAGGCCGCCCGCGCGTATGACGCGGCGGAGTGGCGCCTCCGGTGGCCTCATAGAACATTGAGCTTCCCCAACGTGCCGACGCGGGAGCGGGCACAGGAGCTCGCGCCTCTGCCGCGGTTTATCACCGACGAGGATCGTCGCGACCACCGGAGTCGGTTGTACCGTCTCGGCATCGCCGAGATGGACGAGGAAGCCATGGCGCTGTGGCGCCAACGCTTCCCGAAGGACATCATCAACGAGCGCGAGTTCTACGAGAAAAGGAGGGCGGAGAGAGATCAGAGGAGGGCGGAGCGAGATGCCTATCGCGAGGACAAGCGTAGGCGAAAAGCGGACGCTCAATACAACATGAGGCTAGGAGCAGCGTCGCCTTGGGAATCCGAAGACGATCGGTATCTTCAGGCCTACAGTCAGACGTCGGAGGAGGACATCACCGAGGAGGATTCGGACGGCGAGGAGTAGTTGAATAATCTATTTTTTTATCTATCTATGCGGAGAACTATCCTCTACTCTCTATCTCTACTTCTCGATCTCAGCACTGTAAACGCTTTTTGAAAGCACCACACGTTACGATTCTGTTGGAGATGCTCTAAGGGCATCTCCAATAGCTGTAAGATATGTGTTGGTAAACTTTGCCACCTAGGATATGTGATGATGTGGCAACAAATAAATGAGGAAAGAGAGGAATGTTGTATGTAGATTAACCAATAGCTCTTGCACAATCTCCAAGGTTCAATAGAGAGCAATCACATTTATGATCTCTTCTTCTATTGGATAATTTAGATGCAACCATTGGAGTACTTGTATGATCCATTGTTGGTTGATGACATGGAAAATTTTACCAACAATACTACATAAAACTATTGGAGATGCCCTAACATGACAGACGAGTGCTTTAATGTTGCCCAGAAGATGCGCGAGTATTACTAGTAGTATATTTTTCTTGCCATGTTGAGATTTTAAAACCTCGAGTGCGAACATGCAGAGGAGCAATGAAGACCAAACACGGGATATTGGGGACATCTTCAAGGAGTGTGGCAAGTTAAAGAGGAGCTGCACCGAACCTGTAAAATGAGCATTGGTAAGTAACACCCTTTCAATTACTTTCATTTAGCCTCGTGTTCTTCGATGTGTATATGTTGTAGTTTCTGTTTCTCTTAAGCCTCGTGTTCTTCGATGTGTCATAAGAAGAGTCTTAATCGTCCTAATGCTTTCGTTTTTAGCTTGATGTAGGATGTGGGTGTTCTCACCTGGTAGTCTTTTTTAATATTTTTTCCTTTTGAATTCACTTCTCCCAGTTCTGTTTATCTGGCTTCTACTAAATGGATCTGGATTGCTCTGAGTAATTATCTAAAAAAGAAGTAACTTCATGTCAGGATGCAGTTCCTGCGAGGAGGGAAGTATGGTAAACCTCGAGATCATGTTTCCAGAATGAGGCTGGATTACACACAAGGTGCCAGTTCCCTAATGATGCTGGATTACACACAAGCCAGGTGGAGTAGTCAGCTGTTCATGTCCTCGTGGCTCTAGTAAAGGCTGAAAGAAAGCGTGCAATAGCCCTTGAGAATGTAGCTGAGTTCCTGAAGAAGCGAAAAGAGCAATCAGTTGCTTTCTTCACCCATGCCAAAGAAGAGATGAAAGAAGCCAGAAATATGCTAGCAGAGGAAGAGCAGGCTAGGCGTCTCATGCTATCTAAAACTGTTGTCAATACAAAATTTCCTTCATAGTATCTAGGTTCAAATGTTTATCCAGCGAGCATGTCTGTTGTGATATCCGTGCATCTACTGATGTGGCACAATTTTTTTGGGTCATGTAATAAGAGCAATTACTTTTCAAACAATAACAGACAAAGCATTGGACATGGTATAGTTCACGCGCAAGCCCGACATTCCAAGTTCAACTTCCAGATCAAACTCATGTTCACAGATATCTCCACATTCATACATAATGTCCACAACCATGATTCACTTCAAAGCCAAATTTTTTTTGAGGAGAGTTATGAATAAATAAAAACCTCTAGTTCCTACTACCAGTGCGAGCAGAACCAGTCAAGACCATGCATAATTAATTATATTTTGGTTGTTGTTTGTGTTCTAAAATGCCGGCCGGCTCGCGGAAGGACGTGTTGCCGGCACACGCGCAGATTCAATGAAGGCAGGCGGGGCAGTCTGAAGCCGGTTGCCTGCGGCGAGGAGGCGTGTTCAGCAGGGCCTGCAACGACTGGGGCCCTCTTGGCTGGAGGCCGGTTCAATGCCTGCGCTATGAGAGGTCGTGTCCGTGTCAGAGCAATCACTCCCGCTAGTCCTTTTTTGTTTGCGTATAACAAAATCTCGTCTTCCATTCACATTTTACAAGTAAATTTCGTGGACAAACTTTGACACAAAATAGGATGGGCACTAGTAAACCAGAACAGAGGTAGTAGTTTTTTTTTCTAATCAAAGAAGGGTTTCCCCCTTCCGACTTTCATTACTGAAAACCAACATCTAAATCTAAACATAGTATTTGCCCTAGAACTACCAGGTTCAACATCTTGCAACATAAACCCATACAACCATACGCCAAGGAGGTACGTAGTACTATGAATTCCATTTTCGCTCCATAATAATCGTTCTAAAAACTACTTAGTACTTATAACGCGCCATTGAAAATCGGAACTCTTAACCCCGCTAAAAATGATATTTTAAATGTGGCTACTCGATCTGTGGCAATTGGCGAGCCACCGCCTCCAAGTCGTTCACCTGTGGTCCCGACCATCAACTCCTACGGATCAAATTATCACGCGAGCTGACTATTCCTACAAAGGTGCGCTCCACCACGTACCCAGTACCCGCGAATGCAACAATCGTGCACCTAGGGTTTTAGGGTTTATTTGTTAACGTTGCCTTTACATAACACTCATGTGTGCGAGACAGTGAGAGACCAACTGCGTGCGTGCGCCTCTTCTCTTCGTATATGTACTCCATCGTTTGTCTGGTGTCCAAAAAATTACACTAATAACTAGCCACATGCTATGCACATATTTCTTACTCACTCATTTTTTCTGAAAAAGGTGGCTTATTCTGCCCATGGTTGTTAAGATTGTATTGAACATGTAACAAACTTTATTGTTCAATTTGTTGCATTTTGAGAAAGGGTTATCAAATTGCTGCATTAGAAGTTCCCGGAGGTGGGGGATAATCATACAAACGTTGAGTACTTTGATTTGTGAAACATTAGTTGTTTAGTGAGTCATTGTTGTTTGCCAGATATTACATGCCTCCAGTTGTTAAGCATTAAAGTTCAGAGCCACAGAAGATGATAAATAGCAGACTTTTGCACCAACACGTGTGTGGGCATTTGGCATCGTGAGGGTTCAAGAAAGTTCCTGGAGTCACTTTGGCGGGTGGCCATACAGAGCGAATCCAAGAAACATGAGCCGTTAGATCACTTGAGTTGGGTACTATGTGGAACAAATCAAATGGCCACTAATTGCTCCCCAGTCTTGGCAGATAGATAACCTGAATTCAAAAACTGATGTACTATAGTAGTAGAGACTAGCAATGTGCCAATGCGTTGCCACACGATCTGAGTAGATTAATACATATTCACCGATTTGATAGAATTTTTTTTAGTTTTGAAGTACGTATATCACTAAATAATTGTTATGTTTCACTCAAAATATATTCCTTTGGCGGTTTTGATGAGATAAGGGAGGAATGTTGTTGGTTTCAAGATTCGAGAAGTGGTATATGTCTAATTTCTACTCTTACTTGCAAGATGCCCGTGCGTTGCACGAAACATCAAGATCTTGTGGGAGATAAGGATGAACGAGGGAAGACCTTATCTGCAAATGTGGAGAGGAGTGCAGGTAAATTGCCATAGTTTCGTTCCTATCCATCAGATATAAATCGGACGGCCTATATTGCAGGATGGCAGGCCCACCATCATCACCAACTCTGTTTTTTATCCGTACTCTTATAAAAATCATAGTCGGTGATGATCGTGTGCCTGCCATCCTGCAATATAGGCCGTCCGATCTATATCTGACGGATAAGAAGGAAACTATGGAAATTTTGCAATAAGATACCTACACCCCTCTCCACACTTGAAAATAAGGCCTTCCCTTGTTCATCCTTTTCTCCCACAAGATAAACAACTCATACAAATGCATCTTGATGTTCCGTGCAACGCATGGGCATCTTGCTAGTTGTTGCAAAAAGCCCAAAGAGAGAGGGAGAGAGGAGGAGGACGGAGTGCATGTGTGACAAAGACACAAAGAGTGTGTGTGCGAGAGGTATCAGCTTAAAATGAGGCGATAGTGTGTGTGCACGATCGAGAGGGCGTGTCTCAAGAATGGAAGAAACATCTACATAGATACAAGGAGCGGGAGAGAAACATGTATGCGATAGTGGAAGCACGAGTGTGCAGGTGTATAAACCTATCTAGAGGCTAGTCGATAAATGTTTGTGAGAGAAATATGAGTCGGGGGTGCGAAAGCGAGAGTTTTGTGTGTGAGAGAGAGAGACGGTAGTCGAGAAGGGGAGTGGAAGCAGGAGTTGTGTGTGTGAGTGAGATAGAGAGAGGGGGGAGGGGAGTTTGTCTGATCGGTAAACAAATGAATAATGTCAGTCTGGGATGGAGACGAAAAGGAGACCGCAACAAATGTTGTGTCTACAGGAGAGAGAGAGAGAGAGAGAGAGAGAGAGAGAGAGAGAGAGAGAGATTAATCTTAGAGGTATGATTCATATCTAGAGACATATAGGGTGTGTGAGAGAATCCCATAGAGAGAAAGACAAAGTGAAAGACGAGTGGAGACTGTGTGTGTGGCGGTGAAAAAGAAAGCTTAGGTACCTAGTGATACGAGAGAACGGTAGAGATGTGAGAGATAATGAAAACCGTGTAATGTATAATGATAGGGAGAGTGTGACACTTCTCAAGGGAGACGTTGAGAGACCATGTTTGCGAGGATAGGAGAAACATGAAGTGTGCATGCGGGTGAGCTAGAGAAAAGAGAGTGATAGCTACATGAAGGAGCATGCATGCGGGAGAGATGGGCATGAAAGGAGTGAACATAAAAGGGATTCAAATATTTGAATTCAAGATGATGATACATGTAATCCATACTCGAACCAAAATTGATCTATCAAACATGCATACTCATATGAATTCACACACATCTATGTTATTTAATATGTAGATATTACTGATCCAAACATTTTAGTAGAACATAATTTGGTTTAATTTTTTGATTTCAACCTTATTATTTTGAGATCATTGTATTTATAAATCATATTATACATATAAAGGAGCATAATTCTTTGTTGTTGTTTTGAAAGTATATATAAAACAATGATGTATATAGAATTTTATCCCAATCGAAAATGGACCCCGCCCGAAAAAAATAGAATACAAACAGGCTTCAAATTGAATTGGCACGGTAAACGTGCACTCTGCAAAATTTGAATGAAGCGGGGAAAGTCGCAGTAACCACCCGAAGCCAAAATCTGCGAGATGGAAATTACTAGTGCCTATCCCTGCCACGCAAAGCCTATCTGCTCGATTTCTATAGGTTTTGATAGGGGAAGGTTTGTAATTTCACTCAAACGTGACATAACCGCCTCTCACCCGGATTCATACACGGTGGGCGCCAAAACACAGTGTGTCCTCGGCCGAAATCGACTCCCTCCCGATTCATACACGGTTGGTGCCAAAAACAAACTCTCGTCGGCAAATATTCGGTGTATGCAAGATTACCGTCCTATCCCCAACCAATTAATATTGCTGTGATGTAGGAAATTTGAAATAGGGGCTAAGTTTGTAAATTTCCTCGCATTTGAGACAAGCACGCCCTGCAGACATGGTTCCCCCTTCCTCTCCACCTCCATTTCCCCATTCGTACTCCGTGGGCGCCAAAACACCCTCTCCACCCCAGCCAACTCCGTCCGCCACCCCATCCACTGTCATCCTCCTCCAGCATGCCGGAGCTGATACCCCGACGCTGCTGTCCATTACAAGAGATCGACCTCTCTCATCCACGGCTTCGGATCGGGATCCTTGCATCCCGTCCTCTCGCTTCATCCCCTCCGTCGTCCACCTTGCCGGCACCGCTCCTACGACCGTCTCGTCCACCACGGCCCGCCGCCATCGTCTACCCTCCTAGATCCGCTTCCACGCCGCCGACAGCCATCGCTACCACAATACCGTCAAATTCTTAGCAAATGCATACACGGCGCCGCACCATAGGCGGTACTCTTTCGTATCTGCTCAACTTATTTATCGCAGTAAGAAAATAGATCGCCACTGCTTTACTCTGATTTCGTGTCCATCACTTACTTGCTAGTTGAGAGCAAACATTGGTTGCGAAGTTGCCTTTGTCCGGTTTGCACGTTCAGATCCGCCATGGCACGCTCAACATTATACTCCCAATGCTTATGGTTTTCCCCTTTTATATTCCACACTAGTTAAATCACAATAGACTAAATTTCAAAATTGGGTCAGTCGATTTTTCAGAGCTCGCCGGAGTTTTCC
>LR738713.1:375361955-375378863 GCA_902687465.1 Secale cereale
GCGGGTGGGGGCGGGGGTGGGGGGTGGGGGTGGCGGAGGAACACAAGCGGTGGGGGCCGGTGGTCCGGTCGACGGCCCGTGTGGTGTTCTGTATGGGAAGAATCAGAGACGAGGAAGAAGAAGGGTTAGGAGATGTAGGATCTTCATCCAACTGCCTGAAATGGTCGACTAACCCAAATGACAAAAGTCACACGACTTGCATGCGGACATGCCTTTATATTCAGTACCATCATCGTACCTGCTTAGCACTGCTCCTGAATCCATCAAGCTAAACAACATGCCACTCATAATTCCAAACTTGTTGCTGAAGTATGAATCTGATATGATGTTGATATTACTAAAACAGATAACATTTAATTGGTTAGCTAATGTTCCTACTTTACTTTCGAAAAAGCACGTGCACCACATATAGAGAGACATCAGGGAGTTGCTTTCTTAATGCGCTCTGGTTCATCATGTGTGGGCACTGTGCAACGAACATTTTATTATCCAAAATCTGCTTGCTCTTCTTTAGCATGTTCCTCTTCCGTTCTTCTTGAATAAGTACTCTCTCCGTTCCTAAATAGAAGTCTTTGTATAGATTCCACCATGGACTACATATGGAGCAAAATGAGTGAATCTGCACTCTAAAATGTATCTGGATACATCTGTATGTGATCCATAGTGGAGATCTCTACCAAGACTTATATTTTGGAACGGAGGGAGTATGATAGTAGTACAGTATGTTCCTTGTAGTGAAGATGAGCATGGACATTTGTAGTGTACAGGTCTATACGGTCGATTGGTATGGACACTTTGAACTCTTCGGGCCTCTTTGATTCGTAGGATTTTGTAAACATGAGAATAGGATTTGTAGTGGCCTGCCCACTTGAATCCTATAAGAATACCAAGGAAATACATGGAGCTGTGTCGCCTTTGAGAGTTACACTGATATTAACAGTACCGCACCTTCCACTACTAGGAAAAGGCATGCTAGTGGCGCACCACTTTTGCCTACTAATGGCGCACTAGTGGTGCGCCACTAGCACCACGTCTTTAGATTTTTTTTACTAATGGCGCACCCCTGGTGCACCATTAGTATCTGGTTCACTAATGGCGCACCAGGCAGTGCGCCATTAGTATGTACCTCTGTGCGCCATTAGTATGCCTCCCAGGGGGCCATATGTACCCATGTGCTTTGGCATACTAATGGCGCACTGATGGGTGATGCGCCATTAGTATCATCTGGACAGTGCGCCATTAGTATCTTGAGTGGTGCGCCACTAGTATGAATATTAGGGATTTTTTTTCTTTTCTGATATTTTCGTAGGATACAAAATATATTATTGGACAGAATTTAGTCAACACCAGACAACAACACCAGATTCATCGAATACAATAGAGGGTTAGTCTCCGAATACAATTCATCATATTAGTCTCCGAATACAATTCATCATATTAGTCTTCGAATACAATTCATCATATTAGTCTCCGAATTCAAAAGACCGAACAAATATAGAACATTATATTACAAGTCTTGAGACCGCGAGTAGCAAATTTGTCTTCACATTACAAGTCAATATCGATCATGTAAACAACCATCACATAGAAGAGAGCTGCGGTCATCACAATGAGCATCATCCCGATGAAACTCGTCTTCATCCGGTTCCTCCAACGCTCCCTCCCCTCTCCCGCTAGATAGCGGGCATATCTAGATTCCGGCTCGGCCCTAGTGGTGTACCCTTTGTAAATATTACCGCTGAATCGGTGAACCTGTCTCCGGCACTCCTCCCAGTCGTCGTAGACTCCGGGAACCTTACCCTTGTATACGACATACGATGGCATCGCTATGCACTAGCCAAATAAAACGTTAGTACCAATTCACAAACAATACATCAGCAATATATAAGTATGCAACAGAACGATCGGAAAAGAAAAGCAAGACATTAATAGCATCGATTACATCTAAGTTGAACGACAGTCGAAACCAAAGAGACATACTACAAGTTCATTAAAGTTTAATTACAACATGAGCCAATCGATGTTTCAGAACTAGACACAACATCACTACTTTCGACTCGACTCAAGGGACCGGAGCGTGGATGAAGCCGCCGTCTATCGTGGGAGTCATGAAATCGCGGGCGTTGTCAGCCTGCATTTGTAGCATTGTGTCTATGTCACTGTTGGACGGTTGATTTCTGAGGTAGAACTGCCCCGAGGTACGAAGGACATCTTGATGGATGATTTCCGCAAACTCCGACTGGATGCGGAAGAATTCTTGTCTGATGTCCGCGTCCTGGATTGCCGACAAGCTCGCGGCCCAATATTTGAGTTTATCTGGTAGCAGAAGGTGATGATGGTCCCGTACGATCGCCCGCATGTGATGGATGGCATACTAGGCACACTTTTGACTGCCAGGCGGCTGCTTGACACAGCAGAACGTCGTATTGTGGGCGAACATGTGCTTGCCATACTTACGAACTGTCCTGGTGAAGGTGCCTCCAGATTTGGCGTAGCCGGGGAGAACATCATCAAGAACTTTCTTGACATTTTTGTAGTCTACCTTCGACTGACGGTCCGAGTCGAAATACATGGCGATGGAATATTTTGGGCTTAGGAGGATGAGTGTGCAATGTGTGTCACTGCACAAAACATGGAATGTTAAAAGAAAAACGATCGAAATCTAAGAAATCATATGTTACGGGGTGGTTGAGGGGACGACTTACTCGGGACAGTAAGGCACGAGGAAGTTATCCTTATCTCGGTTTGCCAGAATGACGCCTTCGAGGTAAGAACTCGCGACTTGCCGGTCCCCAGCGCTGCCCAAGATCTTGGCACGCATGTAGAAGGGGTCGACTATCATGATGTCTGGGGTCTTGTCTCTAATGATCCGCATCTCCATACTCAGCGAAAATAGCCGAACGAAGGTGTAGTGCAGCGGATGAAGGTTAAACATAGCGAAGATGTCATCAAACCACAGGACGATCGTACCCCCGATGGAGTTATCCACAAAGCCCTTGCCCTCTGGCACCTTGGCCGCGAAAACCGGGTATGCCACATCCTTCTCTCTGAGACGCCGCTTCTCCAAAGAAAGAACACTGTCATGCAGACTCCGCATAGCACCGGTTGCAGCATTGAGCATATTAGTCGGTAGCATCGGCCTACCCGCCACATGCACCCTCCTCATTATATCCTTAGGTGAAGGTGGCCCGTCCTGAGCACAGATCGTACTCGGTGCCGGCTGGCTCGCACTCTTGTTACTCTTTCTTTTCTGTGCCTTCTTCTTCTCCTGTAATGGGACCGAGTTCTGCTCACAGCCCGCCTTCTTGAGTGTGTTGGGGCTGATAATATTTCGCACCTCGGCTATCTAAGGCTCGGTGAAGTCGGCAGCTGGAGGCGTCTCCTGAGAACTGAATGCGAGACGACACCTGTTGCAACTTGGTTTCTCCATGGTACCAGCTAGATCGCGATCGTCTTTTGTAGGGTTGGGTTCTTGAGAAGGAGGCCCCATGAATTTGCCATCATACCCATGATCGGCAAAGTACTTATCGACGTTGGCAAATGTACCGTCGTCGTTGTCGTCTTCGTCATCCGGATCCTGTGCCATATGCATGTTCGGATCCTGTGCCATAGGGATGTTTGGCAGCATTGCGGCGGTCTTGCCATGGCTTGGCGCCGGCAAGACTGGCGGTGTTGTCTTTGGGGTGGTGTCCCCCGCCCCCAAATGAATCTGGCTCTTCGGCCAAAGCAGGGGCCATCTTAGGCAGGCGCTGAGGGTCATCACATCATCTTCGTCGGCCCCGGTGGGTCGAATCGGAGGTAACAACTTGTCGCAGCCTGGCAGCACCCGGACCAGTTGAACCCTATACACGGTGGGTGGCATCGGATTACCGTGGAACATGGGGTTGCCCGGTTGAACGATTCTGCCCTTGGCGACATCGACCAACTCGTCGTTCACAAAGTGCACGGAACGTCGGCGGCGCCCTGTGAAAACATGTAGGGCGTCAGGGAAGCCCAGTCAAAGGCAAGGAGATGAAGTCCTCGGCCGAGAGGCTTAATTAGTTACCGTGATGATGGCGTCGAGCTCGGCTAATGTCGAGGCACCGCCAACGGCGGGCGTGTGATGGGCCTCTAACCCCTCGTTGGTTACCCCAAGTGGAAGGTGAAAGATGCAGTGTTGTGGATGTGTTTTCCCTTAGCAAAGATGCCAAGGATCGAATCCCCAGAGACTCCTAGGTTCAACAAGTAGGTGTCAACTGCTAACGGCGCGGATTAGCAATCAACGTGGACCTGCACATAGATACAAATAACTTTGCTTCCCACGAGTACAGAGAGGTTGTCAATCCCTCCGGCCTTGTAGTTCACAAAGGATTAAACGCAAATGACAGTAGTGATAGATAATGTTTGCAATAGTAAATAAAAGCGAAAAGTAAATAGCGGATGTGATCAATGATGGTAATATGGACCGGAGTCTCATGATGTTCACTAGTGATGTCTCTCTCCCAAAAGACGATAAAACAGCTATGTGAGGTAAACGAATTACAGCTCGGCAATTGACAGGACCACGAACGCAAACCAATGCTGATTACATTGCAAGAAAGGTTGAGGTTCAAAGCATGGGCGGTACGCCAAAGTAAGTAGACCGAAATCCATCAATATCTACTACTAATCATCCACCTTGAGATATCTATCCAGAACATCTCGCTGGTATTAAGTTGCGAGTCCCACCCATAGTGTAAACTCAATGCAACAGGCAACTGCATTAAAAGAACTTTCCGTAAAGTAAACAATCCTTGCACCCACGGGCACAAGCACCGTTGTTTTCCCCCTTGTGGCAACAGCACATCCCCTAGACTCATGTTTCTGTCACTCAAGCTAGTCATCGAGGGGCAATAACCCACAATCGAGCATAACGTTCCCTCTTGGAGTCACTACATATTACTTGGCCAAAGCAATAAATAACAACGGAGAACATGCAAGAATTACTTATGAACATAAATATAAAATAGGTAAATCAAATATATTACTCAAGATCAATCTGAACATAATCTCATAATCCATCGGATCCCAGCAAACTCATCATAGCAACATCATAAGGATTACATATGTGCCTCGATCATGTAGGGCAGCTCACGAGGACTAATTAGTGAAGCACAAGAACGGGTGGAGAACATCACATAGCTACTGGTCATGGAGTCATGGTCCAAGGGAGACTACTCACAACTCATCCGGGAGGCGTCCATGGTGGTGGAGAAGCTCCCGGCGGTGATCCTCCCCTTCGGCAGGGTGCCGGGAAGAGTTCTCCTGGTGCTCCTGATCTTGGAAGCGGCGGCGGCGGCGGAACAGAGATGAGATCGCGAAAAAGAGTTCCCGTCCCGAGGGTTTGGAAGGACGCTCTAAATATATGCCGAAGGGGGGCACCAGACAGGGCACGGGGGGCCCAGGCGCCCCCCCGGCGCGGCCCAGGGGGGGGGGGCGCCGCCAGGGCGCCTGGAGCCCTGGTGCCCCCCGGCTATCCTTCGGGCGCAAGGTAGGTTCTGGAATGCTGATTTTTTATATGATTTTTCTGGATTTTTCCTGGCAGTTCTCGTAACGTGAAAACCTGAAATACAAAAACAGCCGAAAACAGAAACTGGCACCGGGGTGCACTGGATTAGTAGGTTAGTCCAAATATGATCAAAAGTGTATGGAAGTGTATGAATATCATAGCAATATCACCCAAAAGTGGCATGGAGCAAGCAGAAATTATAGATACGTTTTGGACGTATCAACATCCCCAAGCTTAATTCCTGCTCGTCCTCGAGTAGGTAAATGATAACAAGAATAATTTCTGTGGTGACATGCTATTAACCATATAGGACTTTTTACAGTTATATGGCAAAAGCTTACTGAGACAATGATTTTATAGTAATTAAGTTGCCTCATGAGAAAGTCACAAATGACTGAAAGTTTTACAACATGTCATTGAAGCATCAAACAGATTTGCAATGAACATGATGTGCAAATATGATAAAGTGATATCTAGCTTGCCCCCTTTAGTGAAGCAAAACATAAATGCAGGGGCACCTTCAAGGTTTAAGTGATGACTAGATACAATGATTTCAAAATAAACGATATCACAATCATGCAAAAGACAATGCTACTTTGGGACAATGCACATTATACTCAGGATGACAATCATGCTCTCAGTAGTTGGTGCTTTTAAAAGAAGGTGGAGACTCAACATAAAAGTAAAAGAATGGTCATGTGCTTAGAGCTTTTTATTTTTTAAAAAACATAGACGCAATTTTGTCAACGGTAGTAGCACTTCATATGTGTCATGCATAAGACATCCTATAAGTTGCAAGCCTCATGCATCGAATACCAATAGTGCTCGCACCTTGTCCTAATTAGCTCGGATTTACATGGGTTATCATTGCATTACATATGTTTCAACCAAGTATCACAAAGGGGTACCTCTATGCCACCTGTACAAAGGTCCAAGGAGATAAATCGCATTTGATTTCTCGTTTTTGATAGATCTCAACTTGAGGACATCCATACCGGGACAACATAGAAAATAGATGATGGACTCCTCTTTAATGCATAAGCATATTCTCATAAGAGATTGAGGATTAATGTCCAAGCTAAAACTTCCACCATGATACATGGCTTTGGTTGGCGGCCCAATGTTCTTCTCTAACAATATATACTCATTCAACCCATGGCAAATCACCCTTACTTCAGACAAGACGAACATGCATAGCAACTCACATGATATTCAACAAAAGTGTGACAGTTGATGGCGTCCGCAGAAACATGGTTACCGCTCAGCAAGCAACTTATAAGAAATAAGATACATAGGCAACATATTCTTTACCACAATAGTTTTTAAGCTACTTTCCCATGAGCTATGTATTGCAAGGTTAGTCTGCTTAGTACAGGTGGAGGTTAGCAAAAGACTGGGAGCGACCAACTAAGAGAGCAATGACGGTCATAATCATGTAGAGCGACAAAGCAATATTGAATCAGGCATGGTAGTTATATCGCTACTCAGAAATAAAAGATCATCAAGGCTTGACAGACTTTCTTTACAGTCTTAAATATGCGTGAGCATACGCCAAGTCAATCAAAATAAATTCTCGAAGGAAGATATTACTGAACCATACCACATCATAGGCAAACAAATCAAGTTGGTACTCCGATAACACATTGGGAATCCCCCAGCTATTTGAGACTAACCATAAGAAACCTGAACTACTAAGCGCCATTATGCACGTAGCATCTTTATCATAGACATATTAACCAATGCAACGGAAGCAAACTCTCTTAATAAGGTGAGCATGATAATTAAAGAGAGTTCAAGCAACCAACTAAACAAAAGCTCTTTGAAAAGATAAGCATGAATACTAAGAGCAGAGCATGATAGTAGCTATAAAAGACAAAGAACACACATAACAAAGATAGACATGAAAATTCTATATTATGTTCTAGGTAGAAGTGGAGCGTGTTTCTCTCCAACATAAAGAAAGCTGAGTTCCGACTCGTTATGAAAAACTAAAAAGAAAACTAAAAGCAAGACGCTCCAAGCATAGCACATAACACATGAAGTGATAAAAATATAGCGGAACGAAAGACGAACTGATAATGTTGATGGAGAAGGGGATGCACGGGGGCATCCCCAAGCTTAGACGCTTGAGTCTCCTTGAATATTTCTTGGGGGTGCATGGGGGCATCCCCAAGCTTGAGCGCTTGACACTCCTGAATCTTTTTATCATCTTCCCTCGCACACTTGAAAACTCCCTTCATACATAAGTGTAGGATCGAAAGTATGTCTAGAGGGGGGGTGATTAGACTACTTGTAAATATAAAAATTCTGCCTTTTGACAAACAACAGTTTTTGGCAGATTCACAATTATGATCAAGTCAAGTATCACCCTACACATGCAATTCTAGAGTATAGGCAGCGGAAAGTAAATTGCACATGTAGTAAAGAGAGGTGGAGAAGAGCAAACGCAATTTGGAGACGCAATGATTTTTCCCGTGGTTCCGATAGGTGGTGCTATCGTACATCCACGTTGATGGAGACTTCAACCCACGGAGGGTAACGGCTGCGCGAGTCCACGGAGGGCTCCACCCACGAAGGGTCCACGAAGAAGCAACCTTGTCTATTCCATCATGGCCTACGCCCACGGAGGGCTAGCCTTACTCGGGGTAGATCTTCACGAAGTAGGCGATCTCCTTGCCCTTACAAACTTCTTGGTTCAACTCCACATCTCGATGACGGAGGCTCCCAAGCGACACCTAACCAATCTAGGAGGCACCACCCTCCAAAAGGTAATAGATGTTGTTGATGATGATGAACTCCTTGCTCTTGTGCTTCAAATTATAATCTCCCCAACACTCAACTCTCCTCACTGATTTGGCTGTGGTGGAAGAAAGGATTGAGTGGAAAGCAACTTGGGAAGGTTAGAGATCAAGTTTCATATGGTAGGAGTGGAGCAACTTGATCTCAACACAAGGGTAGGTAGTTCTCTTCTCAGAAATGTAAGGTAGGAGTGGTAGTACTTTCTGATGGCTCTCTCCACGAATGAAGAGGGGGTGGAGGGGTATAAATAGCCTCCACACAAAATCCAACCGTTACACACATATTTGAGAAATCTCGATGGGACCGAAGTGGACAACTCGGTGAGACCGAAAGTTCAAATAATGTGAACGTTGGGGTTTTCGGTGGGACCGAAAATACCATCTCGGTTAGTCCGATTCGAGCAAATACAAGAGCATGCCATTTTCGGTGGGACCGACTTTATCATCTCGGTGACACCGATTTGATGACAGAAGGTTACAGAAGCTTGGCAGCCCATGTTTCGGTGAAACCGATTTCAGAATCGGAATATCCGATTTTGCTAGGGTTTGGCTTATGGCTGAGGTGGTTCATCTTGGTGTGACTGAGTTTGGAATATCGGTGGGACCGAGATTACTTATGAGTGTATATGGCAGTGAAAGTTGCTGATAGTTTAAGGAGATATATCACTAAGCACTTGAGCAACCAGATCATCAACATAACCTCATCCCCTTTTAATAGTATTGGCTTTTCCTATGGACTCAATGTGATCTTGGATCACTAAACCAAAAATGGAGTCTTGAGCTTTTGCCAATGCTTGCCTTAGCATTTTGAGGGGTCCACTTCTTCAGTGCTTGCCATACCCATATCACTGAACTTCTCTGAAATGATTCTCAAGTAACTATTAGTTCAATGATATATATGTTGTTATTAATTGCCAAAACCACCCGGGGATTAGTTGCACTTTCAATAACTCATTATAATCTGATTAGCGAGGTTAGTACCCTTAATAAAATAATTATACCTTGCTGGAAATAAAGATATTCTTGAAGTTCTACTGTTTCTCAAGATTGCCAAAAGGTTTTTGCAAAGAAAAAGCAAGCTCTTGATTTGCAAAATGAAGGAAAGGCAAAACAGGACAGAATCTGTGAAAAACAGAACAGCAGGTAGTAATTGATTTGTTCGGGGAACTTCTGCAAATCAAATCAAAAAACTCAGAACAGACGCACGAAAGACAATTATGTAGAGAATGTTGTCGAAACAATTCAGACCAAAAAGATGATCTGGTGATTTTATACGAATTTTTCAATCCAAGGACAGAATCTGTTTCCTGGACAGCACCTCACAACTTTTGACTTTCTAGCAATCAGAGGCTATACTTGGCACAAATATGAAAAGCAAACATACAATGATGATGCTACAGTAGTAAACAACATCAAGACACAACAAAAGCAAAATATAAAAATTTATTCATGTGGGCTGCCTCCCAAAAGCGCTTTCTTTTATGCCTTTAAGCTAGGCATAATGCATAGAGATCAAGTTGTATCGATTGAACCATCATCAAGATCATCAAAAAGCTCTTCAATAATACAACTAGTCTTAAGAGGACTCTCAAATAAGGGCCTCATAGATATACCTCTAGGTAGAAGACCAAAAGGATAAAAGTCAAGGGAACATTCATTTATAAATTCATCACGGAGAGGTGTTTCTTCCAAAGTCTTTACAGTTTCAACCCCTTTGGCAATAAAATTACTTTTAGAACGGGGAGCCTTTGGAACGTGAACAACTTAGGCTCCCTCTTTGCCGGAGTTTCTACCTTTTTGGTTTTGATCGAGGAGAAGGTAGTTCCTAGGGTATCAAATATTTCCTCAATCTTGTCTATCCTAGAAGAGTCCAAGTCATGGAATTTGACGGTCTCCAAAATTTTAAATTTTTTATGGATGGAGCTATCAAGTCTATTCAAATTCCCTTGGATCTTACGATCCAACTCATTTATATTATTAATGCTTGGCATCTCTAGCTCTATCTTTTCAAGTTTTTTCATAATGTGAGCTAGGGTGATGTCCTCTCGAATGCTAACAACAGGGAGATTCCCAACAAGATTTTCAATAATACTAAGAGACTCCCAAACTGGGGCCTCTAGGAAATTCCCATTGATAGCAGTATCTAAAATAAACCTATTCCAAGAAGTAATTCCAACATAAAAATTTCTAAGCAAGATAGTAGTAGGTTGCTTCTTGGTGGCTCTTTTTTGTGAATCATTAATTCTATACCAAGCATCTTTCAAACTTTCCCCACCTTTTTGTTTAAAGGTGAGAACTGCTGCCTCGTCAAAGACAAAAGGACCCGACATAATAACAACTAAAGAACTAGATAACTATTTTTGTGATTTTTGATAAAAGGTACTAAAGCAAAAAACTGAAAGGTAAACTAACAAGACTAAAAAGCAAAGGTAAAAGATAGCGTGCAACTCCCCTATCCTGAAGAGTGGAGTCCCCGGCAACGGCACCATAAAATACTCCTTGATGGGCCTCTAACCCCTCGTTGGTTACCCCAAGTGGAAGGTGAAAGATGCAGTGTTGTGGAAGTGTTTTCCCTTAGCAAAGATGCCAAGGATCGAATCCCCAGAGACTCCTAGGTTCAACAAGTAGGTGTCAACTGCTAACGGCGCGGATTAGCAATCAACGTGGACCTGCACACAGATAAAAATAACTTTGCTCCCAACGAGTACAGAGAGGTTGTCAATCCCTCCGGCCTTGTAGTTCACAAAGGATTAAACGCAAATGATAGTAGTGATAGATAATGTTTGCAATAGTAAATAAAAGCGAAAAGTAAATAGCGGATGTGATCAATGATGGTAATATGGACCAGAGTCTCATGATGTTCACTAGTGATGTCTCTCTCCCAAAAGACGATAAAACAGCTATGTGAGGTAAACGAATTACAGCTGGGCAATTGACAGGACCACGAACGCAAACCAATGCTGATTACCTTGCAAGAAAGGTTGAGGTTCAAAGCATGGGCGGTACGCCAAAGTAAGTAGACCGAAATCCATCAATATCTACTACTAATCATCCACCTTGAGATATCTATCCAGAACATCTCGCTGGTATTAAGTTGCGAGTCCCACCCATAGTGTAAACTCAATGCAACAGACAACTGCATTAAAAGAACTTTGCGTAAAGTAAACAATCCTTGCACCCGCGGGCACAAGCACCGTTGTTTTCCCCCTTGTGGCAACATCACATCCCCTAGACGCATGTTTCTGTCACTCAAGCTAGTCATCGAGGGGCATGAACCCACAATCGAGCATAACATTCCCTCTCGGAGTCACTACGTATTACTTGGCCAAAGCAATAAATAACAACGGAGAACATGCAAGAATTACTTATGAACATAAATATAAAAGAGGTAAATCAAATATATTACTCAAGATCAATCTGAACATAATCTCATAATCCATCGGATCCCAGCAAACTCATCATAGCAACAGCATAAGGATTACATATGTGCCTCGATCATGTAGGGCAGCTCACGAGGACTAATTAGTGAAGCACAAGAACGGGAGGAGAACATCACATAGCTGCTGGTCATGGACTCATGGTCCAATGGAGACTACTCACAACTCATCCGGGAGGCGTCCATGCTGGTGGAGAAGCTCCCGGCGGTGATCCTCCCCTCTGGCAGGGTGCCGGGAAGAGTTCTCCTGGTTCTCCCGATCTTGGAAGCGGCGGCGGCGGCGGAACAGAGATGAGATCGCGAAAAAGAGTTCCCGTCCCGAGGGTTTCGAAGGACGCTCTAAATATATGCCGAAGGGGGGCACCAGACGGGGCTCGAGGGGCCCAGGCGCCCCCCCGGCGCGGCCCAGGGGGGGGGGGCGCCGCCAGGGCGCCTGGAGCCCTAGTGCCCCCCCGGCTGTCCTTCGGGCGCAAGGTAGGTTCTGGAACGCTGATTTTTTATATGATTTTTCTGGATTTTTCCTGGCAGTTCTCGTAACGTGAAAACCTGAAATACAAAAACAGCCGAAAACAGAAACTGACACCGGGGTGCACTGGATTAGTAGGTTAGTCCAAATATGATCAAAAGTGTATGGAAGTGTATGAATATCATAGCAATATCACCCAAAAGTGGCATGGAGCAAGCAGAAATTATAGATACGTTTTGGACGTATCAGCGTGCAATTGACGGAGGGGCCGCTTGCTGCAGAGGTGCCGGCCGGCATACACCCGGGTGCATTAAGGTCCAATGCCCGTGCCGGCGTCGGAGACACCAATGCCGCCCCCGCCGGAGACACCAATGGCCCCGCCTGCGTGTTCTGCGAGTTGCTAGCCGTGAAGCTGGGAATCGGGGGCGGCCCCTATTGGCCGCCCGCAATCCACGTCGTCAGCCCCTGAATCAAGGTAGGCATAATGCCAGTGAGCGTCGATCCCAGTTGTTATTGCACTTGCTCTTGGACAATCTCCGAAATCCTCACCACTTGTGCCTTGAGTTCTTGAACCTCGCGCGCCTGGCTTTCCGAGCTGGTCTTTTTCTCCTTTTGCCCACCAGCGTTATAGTATGACGACCATTTTGTGGACAAGCCTTTGCCGGCCACACGACCAGCTGACGACGGCTTACTGAGCTTATCCTTTTTTTCATTACATTCAACGCCCTATTTAGAGTGGTGTCCCAAGGGGTGCTCTGAGTCGACCCCGCGTTACTGCTTTCAGTCGCCTGCGGAAGGAATGTGAACCATTTAGAAATTTGGCTTCATTAATTAGAATGCAACCATATGGAGCTAATTATGCGGGGGTGTATTCCTTAGCAAAACAAGCTCAATGGCCCTTGTCTTCGGATCCGTGGTGAGCTCCTTTGTTACCGGGTCCTCCTTGTACCGGGCCCTGACAAAGTTCCTGGTCTGCTTGTCACCGTATTTATCAAAGAGGGGCGGTAGGCCTTGCTCGGCACGCTCCGCGTCCTCCTTGTCCCATATAGGCTCCGCCACTCTGTAACCGCCGGGACCGAGTGTGTGTTCCCCTAAGTTCAACTGCCGCATTTCTTTCCCCCACTGACTTGATTCGGAGGTTGCGGTGCTCTCGCACTTGATCTTGAACTCCTTGTAGTCATCTTCAGTGATCGAAGGATTTTTCTCCTTGATCTTCTCATAACTAAAACCTTTGTCAATCATTCTCTTCACTATGCTTTTCCAAGTAGACAGGGCCGTGCTCATCCTCGTGAGGGTGGCACTGTTCACTTTATTCCCTGTGAGGCTTGTGTTTTCAAATTCAGCGGGGAACTTGTATCGTTCGTGAAGAGGAGGTTGCGCAAATTCCCTCGGTCCTTATGCCTTAGGTTCTTGGTGTTGATCAAGACGGTGCTCCGGAGAATGCACCCGAGCTGAACCGAGTACCCCTTGACTATTTGTTTGGGCTCCGTTGGATTCCCATCAGAGTCCACTTCAGTAAATTCCTCCTTGACGGTGCGGAGCACGGTCGGGCGCCGGTCCTTCCGTTGCCTCTTCGGTTGGCTGCCATCTGTGCGTGCGCCGCCGTCATCAGTGGTGGCATCCTCGGCAGCAACATCAGTGGTGTCATCCCCGACGGCACCATCAGTGGGGTCATCCTCGGCGGCACCATCAGTGGTGTCAGGATCGGTGTCTTTCGCGGCGTCCTCATAGAAGTGAGGTTGTTCCTCCATCTCCTGGGACAGCTCCCAGAATGCCTTGCCGCCCGAACCGCCGGCCTCATCGTTATGGGCCATCTTTCTCTCTAAATAGGAAAAAAGTTTGGTCAAAAAGTTGGTTATTGTCAAGGAACAAGATCATGGTCTCATCATTTAGTGTTTGTCGACACCGAGGCATCCTAAAAGCTAAGCTTTTATCATTTAGGATTTTTCGACGCCGAGGCACCCTAAAAGCCTAAGCTTTCATCATTTCGGTTTTTATCGACACCGAGGCACCCTAAAAGCCAAGGTTTTATAATTTATGGTTTGTCGACACCAAGGCATCCTAAAAGCTAAGCCGGGAAGGAGAATTCTAAGTTGGGCCTAATCACTTGGCTCTATTGCCGCCTATGGTTTAATGCAGCAAGAATAAAGGGGCAGTTGATCCTACTTAATTAAGTACTAAGATACCCCGGCCCATGCATTAGTCACAAGTACCCCATATGTCCTATTTTTAGCAATGTCATGCTAAAATTCACGGAAAATTTCAACATCACCTTTGCTGAAAATAGGACATATGGAGTACCCGAATTTGCCGGAACGGAAGTTAATCGACATTCCAGCAAACTCAAGGGCCTCTCGGGGTACCTGCAAAATCATCACGACATGATGGTCGGAGACAAAACCCAACAAAAAGCTGCTCCAGGTTCACCAATTGACTGATACTCATGGATAAGCAAAGCAAACTACTACTACCAAAACAAGAACCAGACAAACTGATATATACTGTCAAGCATGTCTAATACCAGCAGTTAATTGTAGCTTTTGCTTTTCAGTGCCAAATTCTAGCTAGTACCAACAGTTAATTAGGTTAATTACCCACTATTAATAACAACACATATTCTAGCTAGCTAGCTAGTACCAGTGCTATTACCCAGCAGTTAATTAGCTTTTGCTTTTGCTTTTCAGTGCCAAATTCTAGCTAGTACCAGCAAATTAATATCTAGCAGCAATCATTTTCAAATATATTTACAAGACAGTAGGTAAAAGGAATTTATATGTGCCCACTGGACATTTTTATATTAACCTAAGGAAAAATGAATAGTTAGGTTAATTACCCACTGTTAATAACAGCACATATATAAGAGAAACACCTGCTGTATTATCTCAATAAAATGAGCAAGATTTGCATTCCCTTCAACAAAAAAAATGTATGCGTGGCCTTATTATTTATGAAATATAAGAGAGACAACAAAATATATAAGAGAGACAGACACTTGCTCCACCCAACTGTTGTAGCTTTGGTGTCAATTAAGTGGCATCAACTGATAAGAACAAGTGGCCTGAACCAAACTGAACATACATACTCTGCTGCCATATAAGGGTATCAGAGGGTCGAAAAATGACCATAACTTTCCTAAATATCTATCTAATTGCATCCCAGATGTATGGAGAAACATATAGGCAGCTTTGTTAATTAAGTGCAAGAAGATGTATTCGTGGTCAAGAAAATGAATAAGGAAAGAAAGCTATAATGTATCCGAGTCATCAGGAGACATCAATATATTATTGCCGTAATTAAAAGAAGGCTTCTTGTTCACTTCCTACATTATCACAACTTGTATGCAAGAGCATATGCCCATCATGTGCTAAGTATGTCACCATTAACAAGATTGTCAACAACTACACTGCAAATTAATTCTAGATATTTTGTGAAAACAATGGAGGGCCGGGAATATCAATGTATTACTGCCGTCATAAAGGAGGAATGCATAACTAATACTGTATATTACTGCAGACTAAGGCCTCATTTGATAACTCAGTATTTTCTATGTATTTTGAGAATACTACAGTTTTTGAGAATACCATGGTTTTAATTACATCGAGCTGTTTGACAGCCACAAAAAATTGCAGGATTAATACTACAGTTTGCCCAAAACCTTGGTATTTTCTCTATAAATAAAAAAGAACCTCCAACCTCTTTTTTTAAAACTGAGAACACAGAAAGAACGAGCGTGACTCGCTCCCAACCAGCCGCCGCCAATCCGAAGTCATCTAATCCCAATCTCCTACATTACCAGATCCTCATCTAGTGAAGGTGTGT
The DNA here is from genome assembly GCA_902687465.1 of Secale cereale. Taxonomy (NCBI): domain Eukaryota; kingdom Viridiplantae; phylum Streptophyta; class Magnoliopsida; order Poales; family Poaceae; genus Secale; species Secale cereale. The sequence goes on from LR738713.1 coordinate 375,378,002, forward strand.
TGGGATTTTGTTTCGTTTTGATATGTACGGAGTTGTCAGGTTGTGATGGACTGGTCAGGTCCTTATTGCACATGTTGGCGTGTATTTTGATAACTACTCCATTTTAATTACGTGCATTCAGATTGGTTGTTCAGCTAGTATACATGGTTGTACTAGTTTGTGCATGGCCCTTCACCAGCTCGCAAGGTCTAGCTAGCTAGCAATGAGCCTGTCTGCAAGCTTTAGCCAAACAGGTCCATAGTTTTTCCAATACTTCAAAATTCTTTGTAATGTCAAAACTGCGGTATCTTGTGCCTACAAGTAAAATTATTGCATTTTTCCAATACTTTAGTTTTTCAATGCTCTGCTATCAAACACAGCCTAAATCACGCAAATGTCTTCTACTTTAACTACTAGGCACAACAGAAACTGTATAGGCAGTACCACACTTCACATCCGTTAGTAGATCTAAACATCAGATCAAATCAGACAATTTCAAAGCCATTATCTCAAGATGGCAATGCTTAATTTGACCTAATTTGAACCTAATTTGACCTAAATTCGAGAGGGATTTGACCTAAACCTAGCAAAAGAGAGAAGAAGAGGGCATGGCCGGGAGGGAGGAGAGGAGGAAGAGAGAAGAGAGGCAGAGGGAGGAGGGTTACCTGAGGCAGTGGTGGCTGGAGCGGAGACGACGGAGGGCGGAGACGACGAGCTTGGGGGAGGCAGGGATAGACGACGGGGAGGTCGCGGGCCTCCTCTCCTGGTGGACTTGACGAAGCCGGCCGGCGCGGAGCTCCTGGACGTCCTCCCCGTGCGAAGGCGACGACGGCGAGCGGAGAGAGTGGAGGGGGCGACGCATGGCGGGTGGTGGGGGGCGTGG
>LR738713.1:375380210-375482870 GCA_902687465.1 Secale cereale
GGGTGGAGTACGGCGGGGGTGACGCGGGGGCGGCGGCGTCGGGGCAGCGCGCGAGGGAGAGGGGAAGGGGATCGATCTGGGTGAGGGCGAGGGAGAGAGGGAATAGGTGGAGTGGGGGACGAAGTTTGGATGGGGGCAGAATACTAATGGCTCACCTCCCCCTGGTGCGCCATAAGTACATCTATACTAATGGCGCACCTCCCCCCTGGTGCGCCATTAGTATTCTTTTTCTGTTCGAGCCAATAGGTTATCTTTCACCAAACCTCATCTACATCAAACCCCATCTAGTAGCCCGACTGGTCTGCACGCAGCTCTCACACCAGGAGGTCCTGGGTTCGATTCCCAGGCTCCCCAATTTTTTTATGCATTTTTTTATTTGCACATATCTTTTTATCCATGCATCCAAATATAACATGTCACATATGCTAGATGCTGAGAATTTCAGTTAGAAAAATAATATGCAGTTTGTTGCCATGTTAACAACATTTAAAATGATGTTTGATATTTATTTCTGTTTAAATATGTCCAAACTTGTTTAAATCATAACTAAATATCCATAGCTCCAAATTTGACAAACTTTATATGCTTTTGGGAGTAACATATAACCAAGCACAACTAGTCTTTTTTTTGTATTTTTAGTTGCATTCATTTGTGAATTGGTAAAACATTTATGAATATGAAAAAATATCATCAAATTGGAAAAAATATTCATGAATTCAAAAAGTGCCCATGAAAAAACATTTATGAATATGTCAAAATACAATCGAGAAATGAAGGCTATAATGTAAATATAATCAATCTTAGCTAGCTATCTGTTCACAATCTTCTTGCCCTTCTTTTTCGCAAATGGAGTTCTTCTCTTGAACGGACATCCTTTAGGTAGGGTGGTCCTGTTTCTTCTTGTGGTGTATGGCACTTCATCGTCGTCGTCATGTTCCATCTTCGGGTCGCCGTACTTGTCGAAGTCTTGCTCATTGGCGACTCCATCCATTCCGATGATCTTCCTTTTGCCTCTCCTCACGACAACACGACTGGGCTTTGACGGGTCGGTAATGAAGAAGCATTGGTCCACTTGGGAAGCCAGTACCCATGGCTCATTTTTTGCGGTGACGTTTGCACCCGCGGTCTTGGATTTGGCTTCGGGTATAACCATGGTGGTGAAATACCGGTCTTCTTTTAGGACACTCTTGGCCCATCTAACACGGAACATCGGGACCTTCTCTCCAACGTAGCTCAGCTCCCAGATCTCTTCGATCCTTCCATAGTATTTGTCCTTGTCATTACCGGTGTAGGATTCCATCGTTACCCCGGAGTTCTGATAACCATCGCTCTTCATGTCTTGTCCTCGGTTGTCAGGCCCAAGATGTGATTCTATACCGATCACATGACACTTATGTGATTGGGGCACAACCGCATTTCAGGCGCTTAGCAAGATGGATGTCATTACATCGTACCATTACATACATACACGGGGGATACAACAACACATACAAATCTCAAGAATACAACAACCTTAATACAAGACATCCGACTACAGATGCAAACATAAAAAGCACAAGATATCCATCTGCTATCCCAGGCTGCCGACTCGGAACCTAACCCAAGACTGAAGAAGAAGAAGAAGAAAGAACTCCAAACAACGATCAACGCTCTCATGTCAAGACATCGGAAACCTGCACCTGCAACTGTTGTTGTAGTATCTGTGAGCCACGAGGACTCAACAATCCCATAACCATGGGTAACAAGACTGTCAATGCTTAATAGGTAGGAAGAGGTAAAGTGGCGAGGTTGCAGCAGCGGCTAAGCATAATATGGCTAACTTACGAGTACAAGAATAAGATGAGCATCTACGCAAACGGTCGCAACTAGTAGTGATCGCTAAAGATCCTGAACTACATACGAGTCAAACATAACCCCACCGTGTTCTCTTCTCAAAGTGAAAAGAGACAGTCACGGTTACTCACACAGTTGTGTGTTTTACTTCGGATCCTCTGTCAAGTTTTCTACAACCAGACATTAACAAATTCCAATCTTCCACATAACCGCGGGCACGGCTTTCGAAAGATCATAACCCTGCAGGGGTGTCCCAACTTAGCCCATCACAAGCTCTCACGATTAGCGGAAGTGATAAATATAATATCATCACCCCTTATCTTAGGGAAATCCGATCAGGCTCGGCATCCCGGTGCACAAGACATTTCGACAATGGTAAAACAAGTCCAGCAAGACCTCCCGGTGTGTCGACACCCTGATAGTAGCCGCGCGTATCTCGTCTCAGGCCACGACCGGATGGGCGATCCTACGAGTAAAACCAATCCTCGAGTTTCCCCGTGGTGGCCCCGCAGTCTCCCCGTTTGGGACCAACACCATCAGCACTGGCCCCCCTGCTATGTAGAAGAATCCTCGGGTAGCGCTAACTCCCTATGCAAATTAATTAATTAATTAAGTTGTTATTATGAGCATATTAAAACCAATGTTGGGCCTTGCTGGAGGATTTTTATTCAAAGACGAACTGTCAAGGGGTCCCCATATACCCATCGTGTAAGGAACGCAAAATCAAGGAACATAATGCCGATTTATCGGCGCCTAAGGTGGCATGAGTGGAACAAAACACCGAGCAAAAGGCCAAGCCTTCCACCCATGCCCAGTATATAGGTGTGTTATTATATATATAACATATTGTGATATTCCAACAACAAGTTCCCTCCTGGAACGATCTTCATCTTCACCTGCAACTAACAACGCTATAAGAGGGGCTGAGCAAGCGGGTAACATAGCCAAACAAAGGTTTTGCTAGGAAGGTTTCAAAGGTTAGAGGTTTCATGGCAACAAGGACATGCTGACAATAATGATGGGTAGCGCGACATATAACGATAGCATTGAGACACTAAGCATGGCAATGATAGTAAAGGTATCCAAGGGTATGGTCATCTTGCCTGAGATCCCGCAAGGAAGAAGAACGGTTCCGTGAAGAAGACGGAGAAGAAGCCTTGACGAAGAACCACGGGTAGACGAACGAATCCTCACGAACGCAACAGAACAAGCACTAACGAGAAGAAGCAAGCAACACGGTAAACAAACCACTCAAGAACATGACAATATGCACTACCAAGTAGGATGCACGACAAGTCTACATATGATGCACAGAAAGTCTACACAGGAAGCAAAACATGGCAAGGTAGGAAGCACAGCAAAACAGCACAAGTTTATATTTGATGCATTACATGGCAAGGTATGATGCATGACAAATATATACAGGAAGCAATACATGGCAAGGTAGGATGCATGACAAGTCTATACAGGAAGCACATCAAGTCTATGAAGCATAGCATGGCAAGGTAGGAAGCACATAAAGCAACACAAGTTTATATGATGCAATACATGGCAAGGTATGATGCATGACAAATCTAAACAGGAAGCACAACAAGTCTATACAAGAAGCATTACATGGCAAGGTAGGATGCACAGAAAGCAACACAAGTTTATATGATGCAATACATGGCAAGGTATGATGCATGCCAAATCTAAACAGGAAGAACAACTAGTCTATACAGGAAGCATAACAAGTCTATACAGGAAGCATAACATGGCAAGGTAGGAAGCATAACATGGCAGGGTAGGAAGCACAACATGGCAACGGTGCAAGATGCACCCAAACATCAAGAAAACTCACTCCAAACATGAAAACAAGATGATATTATAATTCTACATGAAAAATCACACAATTTTCATATAAGGAACACCCCAAATGGAGCAACGGGCTAAAAGATACACATGAAAAAGATATAACAACAAGCTGAAATTAACAGACACATAGCAACTTTGGAGCATGATAAATATAAGCTACAACACTCAAACATGGTGACAAGAAGCATGGACATGAAATAGACATATCCTACAGCAAACAACTCCATTGGATCAACTCCATAGGAGGCATGGATCAATAGCAACGCGCTACAACATTTTGATCATGACAACAAAAACCTGACAGCAGTATTTTATAGCAACTTGGGAGCAAGAGTTAAATATTCTACAACCACCCAAATGAGCAAGTGAGAGCATGAATGGATAGCCAACAACATATATAACAAGGAATCATCAATAGTCACCCCAAAACTATCATGGATTTGCCTAGAACAACAAGCAAACATAGCATCTGGATATTACAGATTCCAGACTTAGTGAAATTTCACTAAGTGTTAAAACAGCAGTATTATCATGGCATGTTTGTGAGCAAGTTTAAGTCACCTCAAAGCATAACATGGCAAGTGGTTTGCACCACAACAAAGTACACATGATGGGGAGTCCAAAACATATAAGCATGCAACAAGGGGACAACCACATCAATAGCAACTTGCTCCTCAACTAGGCATCTCGTAACAAGTTTAAAAACCTAACAGCCACATACACTTTTGCAAAGGAGATAAACATGGCAATATGAATTCTATCATGCAAGCTAAAGCAACCAACATGTAGAGCATCTCATGATGAACATTTTTACATATCATTTGCATCATTTGGATAAACATGCACCAAGTTATCATATCTCAAACATAGCAACAAAATATCAAGTAGCAGCAGTCTATAACAAGTAGCACCCTTGCAACAGATATTTAAGCATCTAGATGAACTCAAATGAGCATAGCACAATGGAACAAAGTGTAGAGCATATCACCACGATCATTTTGACATATCATTCACTGAATTTGGATCACCACACAAAAAGTTGTCATCATGCAAAGATGCAACAAAATGCTCACAGAATAAAGACTTAGCAGTTTTTATGAAAAAAAAAACGACGGGCGCAAAATAGCTATTCGGTGCACGGGCGGGATATAGTGTTCTCACCCATGGGCTCGGCCCAGATTGGAGGAGGAGGCGAAGCGGCCCGGGAGGCGGTTGGGCCGGTGGCCTGCAGGCCCTGGAGGCCCACGAGGGCGGCGACGGGAGCTGGGCCGGCCCGAGGGAGCAACGGCTGGACCGGCCTTGTCGCGCGGGCCCACGACGCTGCTGTCGCTGGGCGTCGTCCCCCGAGCGCTCGTGCTCCAGCACGAGACCGGCGGCTGGGCGCGCTCGGGATTCCGGCGAGGGGCGGCTGGGAGGAGGCCGGGGAGGTCGAGGCAGCGGCGGATCCGGCTAGCTCCCTACCGGATCCGGCCGGAGGCAGCCACCGGAGCGGCGCCCGGCGAGGTTGGCGGCGAGAACCGTAGAGAAGAAAGCGGCGGCGGTGGTTGGTGGAAACGGCGGCGGGGTTCGCAGGTCCGGCGAGGCAGGCCACGGTGGCGGGGAGGAGTGCCACGGTCGGGCGGCGAGCGGGCGAAGGCGGCGGGGCGCGACGAAGGGCGGCGCGCGGGACGAGCCCCTGCCTCGGGCGCTCGTTCCTGGAGCGGGAGCGGCGGCCGTCTCGGGACTCACGCGGCGGCGGCTGTTGGGCCCGGTTCGGCCCACGGCGGGTCAGATCCAGGCCCCAGCGGGCCTGGCGTCTGGGAGAGGCTGCTGCGGTGCCAAGTGGAGGTGGTGGAGTGGGGCGGCACGGAAAACGATGCGGCTAGGTTTAGGGGGCCTAAAATGGCAGGTTGGGGGTGTATATATAAGCATAGGGGCTAGGGTTTGGAGGGTTTTGGACCATTCCGGAGCCATCGGATCGCGATCCAACGGCAACGGAGCAAAGGGGAAGTTAGAAAGGCCTAGGTGGGCTGTGTAGAGTAGTTGTGCTGAGGTGAGAGGAGAGGGAGAGAGGCCCGCGGGGGTTTTCGGAGACCGAAAACGTCCGACGATTAAACCGGCGACTAGTGCCGCTATATATAACCGTTGGGCTATCAAACGAGCTCCGAATGCGATGAAATTTGGCAGGCGGCCTGTCTACACTATAATAAGACCACACGCCAAGTTTCAACCCATTCTGAGAACGTTTTTCGGTCACTTATAAAATAAATATTCGGAGGCACCGCAGGCGCGTGCAAGAGTGTCTGGGCTCAGAACGGACAACGGAGAGGATGAGGGAACTCGGGCGGATGCAAGTTTTGAAAACATGCTGATGCAACACACATGATGACATGGCAAGATGCAACACGCAAGCAGATGACATGGCACTGACGACGAATAACTGGCTGACACCTGGCGCACCGGTCTCGGGGTGTCACAACACTCCCCTACTAACAAGAGATCTCGTCCCGAGATCTTAGGAACGAGACGGGAGGGAAAAGGAAGAACAAAGTTCTTCGAGGACAAAAGAGTGAAACCATAGAACCTTGAGAGGATGAACAACTTCGAAAGAAAGAATATAATGGAGATGAATGAGAAAGAGAAGCTCCATTACAAAAGAGGAACAAGGAACACGCGAGAACCAATTAGGTTGGAAGGCATGAAGCAAGAGCTGAATGAACAATAATGAATTCGGAACCACTCCGGTTAAGACTGAAAGAAATAGCACACCGATTGAACATGAATGGAATGGAACAAGAACTCGAAAAGATGAAACGAAACATGACGAAATGAACAAGATATAGCCTCCGGAAGAATTGAAATGATGGAATTAAAACAACGGATAAGAAAAAGAACAACTTCCACCACAATGAATTAAAAAGAGCATCCTCAAAAGAAAGGCTTGAACGAAGTTGTTGAAAAAAATCAACAACAAAAGAATAAGCTTGTTGTGGACTTAATTAAACATCTCAAAACTTGAGGTGAATTATGCCGCAACCAAAAGATGGAATAATTAAGATGAAGGAAAAAATGCAAATCTCCACTTCAAAAGAATAGGAGAATTATTTGCACTCGAGAAGCAAAAGAATATGAATGCTTGAGCTGCTCCAGAAGAATTAGACGAATATTTGAAGAATGAATTAAATGAGGAAGAACCACCATGAAGAACTCCGGTAACAAAAGGATGATGATATAGAAATGACGGATGAAAAGAATAAGAATAAGCCTTGCGATGATTAGACGGGGTTCCGATGAGATAACCGAGAAAAACTTGAACTCCGGAAAGAAAAGATGAAAGGACTTGGAACTAGAATTTATTCATCAAGAATAAACTCCGAATGAAGGAATTAATCAACTTAATGAAAAAGGAATAAGAATTGTGTTATGCTTATCCTCCACCAATTAAATTGATGAACAATGGATTCACATACTACTTATTCTCGTTGAAATGATTAAAGAGGGATATCTCGCGAACTTGCGAAAATCTCCATGACACACCGGTAGGAATGAAATAAAAATGAATGGATTGATATGATAGCACCGAAAAAGAACTCTTGAGCGAACCACCGTAAAAATTGAAGCCGAGTGATGAAAAGGAACGAACCACTGGGAAGACGAATTGAAATTGAGTGAATAAAAGAGAATGAATCGCCGGGAAGAATTAAAATACTTGGGAAATTAAGATACAAGAAAAAATAAGAGATTGTGAACTGATTAAAGAATACTTGAATGAAGCACCGGACAAATGTGAGATGAACGAAGAGGCATCAACGAAGAATATTTGGAGGACGAAGTTGAAAACTGAGAACGAAGAAATCTTCTGAATGATGGCCTTCGGAGGAACACAAAGAAAAGAATTGAAAAACTACTCCGGATGAATGAAAACGAAGAAAGGTTGAACCAACGATGAAAAGAATTAAAGTGATCTTGAAGAAGGGCTATGACTGATGGAATCCATACTTACGTCACATTTGAAAAGAATTTCGGAACACTCCGGGAAATTAGAAGAGTCAGGTAAGATCCTGGGAAAAACCTGTGGGTTAGGGCCCACTGAAGAAAATCACCGTTGAAAAAGGATTGAAAAGGAGATAATGCACCGGAACAATTGAAAAACTCGAATGAGGTGACAACCTCAAATTAATCCGAATACAGGCGAATCCGAAATGCCTGCGGAACTCCGGATAATTAAATGACGAGAGTTAAGGATCAAGGGAATATCCGAGCCGAGGGAAAAGAATATGAACAACACCGAATACTTGAGTTGAATCCACCGGAAAAAAGAAGAAGAGGTGAAGAATGTCGAACGAGAGGAGAATTCACCGGTTGACATAACTGAGGAAAGAATGCAAAGGATTCAAACGAGTACGATGGATACTCGATTACAGACTCCGGCTCCGAGAAGCAAAAGGGTGGGTGGGTGGGAAAGAAAGAACACATCGGACGGGGAAAATAACTGAGGTTGATCTTGCAAAGAAGAAGAGGGTTGAATCCACTTGACGAGAGATGCACCAGATGAAAGAACTAACGACACAACGAACGAAAACTAACCACGCGAGATCCTAAAAAAAATTGAAGGGGAAGAGGGGTAATTCCAAAACACCTACGTCAAGATTCCTCACCAGAGCGACGAAGGGGCAGGGGAGTAAAAAGAATTCCTACTCTCCGATATAACTATACTCCGAAAAAGTTTTCTGCTAGACTCAACAATGGCCAAGCTACGATCAATCAAGGGGGCTCCTATGGTCGGTCGAGACTCTGATACCAACTTGTCAGGCCCAAGATGCGATTCTATCCCGATCACGCGACACTTACGTGATTGGGGCACAACCGCATTTCGGGCGCTTAGCAACATGGATATCATTACATCGTACCATTACATACATACATGGGGGATACAACAACACATACAAATCTCAAGAATACAACAACCTCAATACAAGACATCCGACTACGGATGCAAACATGAAAAGCACAAGACATCCATCTGCTATCCCAGGCTGCCGACCCGGAACCTAACGCAAGACTGAAGAAGAAGAAGAAGAAAGAACTCCAAACAACGATCAACGCTCTCACGTCAAGACATCGGAAACCTTCACCTGCAACTATTGTTGTAGTATCTGTGAGCCACGAGGACTCAGTAATCCCATAACCATGGGTAACAAGACTATCAAAGCTTAATAGGTAGGAAGAGGTAAAGTGGTGAGGTTGCAGCAGCGGCTAAGCATAATATGGCTAACTTACGAGTACGAGAATAAGATGAGCATCTACGCAAACGGTCGCAACTAGTAGTGATCGCTAAAGATCCTGAACTACATATGAGTCAAACATAACCCCATCGTGGTCTCTTCTTAAAGTGAAAAGAGACAGTCACGGTTACTCAGACAGTTGTGTGTTTTACTTCGGATCCTCTATCAAGTTTTCTACAACCGGACATTAACAAATTCCAATCTGCCACATAACCGCGGGCACGGCTTTCGAAAGATCATAACCCTGCAGGGGTGTCCCAACTTAGCCCATCACAAGCTCTCACGATTAGCTGAAGTGATAAATATAATATCATCACCCCTTATCTTAGGGAAATCCGATCAGGCTCGGCATCCTGGTGCACAAGACATTTCGACAATGGTAAAACAAGTCCAGCAAGACCTCCCGGTGTGTCGACACCCTGATAGTAGCCGCGCGTATCTCGTCTCAGGCCACGACCGGATTGGCGATCCTACAAGTAAAACAAATCCTCGAGCTTCCCCGTGGTGGCCCCGCAGTCCCCCCGTTTGGGACCAACACCATCAGCACTGGCCCCCCTGCTATGTAGAAGAATCCTCGGGTAGTGCTAACTCCCTATGCAAATTAATTAATTAATTAAGTTGTTATTATGAGCAAATTAAAACCAATGTTGGGCCTTGCTGGAGGAGTTTTATTCAAAGACGAACTGTCAAGGGGTCCCCATATACCCATCGTGTAAGGAACGCAAAATCAAGGAACATAATGCCGGTTTATCGGCGCCTAAGGTGGCATGAGTGGAACAAAACACCGAGCAAAAGGCCGAGCCTTCCACCCATGCCCAGTATATAGGTGTGTTATTATATATATAACATATTGTGATATTCCAACAACAAGTTCCCTCCTGGAACGATCTTCATCTTCACCTGCAACTAACAACGCTATAAGAGGGGCTGAGCAAGCGGGTAACATAGCCAAACAAAGGGTTTGCTAGGAAGGTTTCAAAGGTTAGAGGTTGCATGGCAACAAGGAGAGGCTGACAATAATGATGGGTAGCGCGACATATAACGATAGCATCGAGACACTAAGCATGGCAATGATAGTAAAGGTATCCAAGGATATGGTCATCTTGGCTGAGATCCCGCAAGGAAGAAGAACGATTCCGTGAAGAAGATGGAGAAGAAGCCTTGACGAAGAACCACGGGTAGACGAACGAATCCTCACGAACGCAACGGAACAAGCACTAACGAGAAGAAGCAAGCAACACGGTAAACAAACCACTCAAGAACACGACAATATGCACTACCAAGTAGGATGCACGACAAGTCTACATATGATGCACAGAAAGTCTACACAGGAAGCAAAACATGGCAAGGTAGGAAGCACACCAAAACAGCACAAGTTTATATATGATGCATTACATGGCAAGGTATGATGCATGACAAATATATACAGGAAGCAATACATGGCAAGGTAGGATGCATGACAAGTCTATACAGGAAGCACAACAAGTCTATGAAGCATAGCATGGCAATGTAGGAAGCACAGAAAGCAACACAAGTTTATATGATGCAATACATGGCAAGGTATGAGGCATGACAAATCTAAACAGGAAGCACAACAAGTCTATACAGGAAGCATTACATGGCAAGGTAGGATGCACAGAAAGCAACACAAGTTTATATGATGCAATACATGGCAAGGTATGATGCATGACAAATCTAAACAGGAAGCACAACTAGTCTATACAGGAAGCATAACAAGTCTATACAGGTAGCATAACATGGCAAGGTAGGAAGCATAACATGGCAGGGTAGGAAGCACAACATGGCAACGGTGCAAGATGCACCCAAACATCAAGCAAACTCACTCCAAACAGGAAAACAATATGATATTATGATTCTACATGAAAAATCACACAAGTTTCATATAAGGAACACCCTAAACGGAGCAACGGGCTAAAAGATACACATGAAACAAGATATAACAACAAGCTGAAATTAACAGACACATAGCAACTTTGGAGCATGATAAATATAAGCTACAGCACTCAAACATGGTGACAAGAAGCATGAACATGAAGTAGACATATCCTACAGCAAACAACTCCATTGGAGCAACTCCATAGGAGGCATGGATCAATCGCAACAAGCTACAACATTTTGATCATGACAACAAAAACCTGACAGCAGTATTTTTTAGCAACTTGGGAGCAAGAGTTAAATATGCTACAACCACCCAAATAAGCAAGTGAGAGCATGAATGGATAGCCAACAACATATACAACAATGAATCATCAATAGTCACCCCAAAACTATCATGGATTTGCCTAGAACAACAAGCAAACATAGCATCTGGATATTACAGATTCCAGACTTAGTGAAATTTCACTAAGTGTTAAAACAGCAGTATTATCATGGCATGTTTGTGAGCAAGTTTAAGTCACCTCAAAGCATAACATGGCAAGTGGTTTGCACCACAGCAAAGTACACATGATGGGGAGTCCAAAACATATAAGCATGCAACAAGGGGACAACCACATCAATAGCAACTTGCTCCTCAACTAGGCATCTCGTAACAAGTTTAAAAACCTAACAACCACATACACTTTTGCAAAGGAGATAAACATGGCAATATGAATTCTATCATGCAAGCTAAAGCAACCAACATGTAGAGCATCTCATGATGAACATTTTGACATATCATTTGCATCATTTGGATAAACATGCACCAAGTTATCATATCTCAAACATAGCAACAAAATATCAAGTAGCAGCAGTCTATAACAAGTAGCACCCTTGCAACAGATATTTAAGCATCTAGATGAACTCAAATGAGCATGGCACAATGGAACAAAGTGTAGAGCATATCACCACGATCATTTTGACATATCATTCACTCAATTTGGATCACCACACAAAAAGTTATCATCATGCAAAGATGCAACAAAATGCTGACAGAATAAAGACTTAGCAGTTTTTATGAAAAAAAAAACGACGGGCGCAAAATAGCTATTCGGTGCACGGGCGGGATATAGGGTTCTCACCCATGGGCTCGGCCCAGATTGGAGGAGGAGGCGAAGCGGCCCGGGAGGCGGCTGGGCCGGTGGCCTGCAGGCCCTAGAGGCCCACGAGGGCGGCGACGAGAGCCGGGCCGGCCCGAGGGAGCAACGGCTGGACCGGCCTTGTCACGCAGGCCCACGAGGCTGTTGTCGCTGGGCGTCGTCCCCCGAGCGCTCGTGCTCGAGCAGGAGACCGGGGGCTGGGCGCGCTCGGGATTCCGGCGTGGGGCGGCTGGGAGGAGGCCGGGGAGGTCGAGGCAGCGGCGGATTCGGCTAGCTCCCTACTGGATCCGGCCAGAGGCGGCCACCGGAGCGGCGCCCAGCGAGGTTGGCGGCGAGAACCGCAGAGAAGAAAGCGGCGGCGGTGGTTGGTGGAAACGGCGGCGGGGTTCGCAGGTCCGGCGAGGCAGGCCACGATGGCGGGGAGGAGTGCCACGGCCGGGCGGCGAGCGGGTGAAGGCGGCGGGGCGCGACGAAGGGCGGTGCGCGGGACGAGCCCCTGGCTCGGGCGCTCGTTCCTGGAGCGGGAGCGGCTGCCGGCTCGGGACTCACGCGGCGGCGGCTGTTGGGCCCGGTTCGGCCCACGGCGGGTCAGATCCGGGCCCCGGCGGGCTTGGCGGCTGGGAGAGGATGCTGCGGCGCCAAGTGGAGGTGGAGGAGTGGGGCAGCACGGAAAACGATGCGGCTAGGGTTAGGGGGCCTAAAATGGCAGGTTGGGGGCGTATATATAGGCATATGGGGCTAGGGTTTGGGGGGTTTTGGACCATTCCGGAGCCATCGGATCGCGATCCAACGGCAACGGAGCAAAGCGGAAGTTAGAAAGGCCTAGGTGGGTTGTGTAGAGTAGTTGGGATGAGGTGAGAGGAGAGGGAGAGAGGCCCGCGGGGTTTTCGGAGACCGAAAACGTCCGACGATTAAACCGGCGACTAGTGCCTCTATATATAACCGTTGGGCTATCAAACGAGCTCTGAATGCGATGAAATTTGGCAGGCGGCATGTCTACACTATAATAAGACCACACGCCAAGTTTCAACCCATTCCGAGAACGTTTTTCGGCCACTTATAAAATAAATATTCGGAGGCACTGCGGGCGCGTGCAAGTGTGTCTGGCTCAGAACGGACAACGGAGAGGACGAGGGAACTCGGGCGGATGCAAGTTTTGAAAACATGCTGATGCAACACACATGATGACATGGCAAGATGCAACACGCAAGCAGATGACATGGCACTGACGACGAATAACTGGCTGACACCTGGCGCACCGGTTTCGGGGTGTCACATCGGTGTAGAATGTGTACCCATTGATATCGTAGGCCTCATAGGTCATCAGGTTGTGCTCGGCGCCCTGTGACAAGGCAAATATGAGATTTTCTTCTGCGGAAGAATCCTCATGTAAAGGGTACAACAGAAGCTTCTCCTTGAACCAATGCGTGAAACATGAGTTGTGCTCTTTGATTATATCTTCGTCCATCCTCTGTTGGCCTCGGTCATTGTACGTCTTCTCAATAAATGTTTTGTGCTCTACCACCCAAGGATCGACCACGTCTATGTGTTGTAGCGCGACTAGGTTTGCTCTTTCAAAATTGTCGAGTCGACCCTCGAAGTCGACATGCATTTCGCAGCGACCCTCGCGGTGACCCCATCCAGCGAGCCTGTCGAGGTGCCTGTTGATGGGCAGACCAACGGGGTTCTCGATGCCTAGATAATTCGTGCAGTAGGAGATGCACTCTTCGGTCAGAAAGCCCCTGGCTATGCTTCCCTCTGGACGTGACATGTTGCGAACGTATCCTTTGATGACACCATTCATCCTTTCGAATGGCATCATGCTATGCAGGAACGTCGACCCAAGTTGGATGATATCCTCCACGATATGGACCAGCAGATGCACCATAACATCGAAGAATGCGGGTGGGAAGTACATCTCAAGCTCACATAATATCACCACGATCTCTTCCTGTAGCCTTCTGAGTTGCCTCACGCCAACCGACTTCCGAGAGATGATGTCGAAAAAGTTGCTTAGGCCAAATAGTATTTCACGGACGTGCGCGTCCATGATCCCACGGATTGCAACTGGAAGTATCTGTGTGATCAGCATGTGACAGTCGTGAGACTTCATCCCGCTGAACTTCTGCTTCGCTAGGTCTAGGTATCTGCTTATCTTCCCCGCGTAACCGTAAGGAAGTTTTACACCTACGAGGCAGGTGAAAAACTGCTCGATCTCCTCCTGACTTAGAGTGATGCACGCGGGAGGGTAGTCATTCCGGTCTTCTTGGCCTTTTTGCCTTTGTGACGACTTTCCGTGTCCTGCTTTGCCTCATCATCATCATCATCATTAGCGTGAAGCTCCTGCCTGATGGCCATTGATTTCAAGTCTGCCCTTGCTTTCGGCCCATCTTTGGTCCTCTCTGGCATGTTGAGCAGGGTACCAAGCAGACTCTCGCACACGTTCTTTGTGATATGCATGACATCAAGGCTATGAGGCACACGGTGGATCTTCCAGTACGGCAAGTCCCAGAAAACAGACCTCGTTTTCCATACCTTCAGTAGCGGCTCTGGCGCCTTTCGCTTCTTTCCCGGCTCTGGCGCCTATTGCTTCTTTCCCGGTAGTGGGCAATCTTTCCAATTTTTCAACAACTCGTCTATTTCCTCGCCGCTCCTTGTACGCGGGCGTCTTCGGGGTTCGGTTTCACCATCAAACAGATCCTTGCGTTTCCTCCACGGGTCATCTTCGC
Organism: Secale cereale; assembly: GCA_902687465.1. Taxonomy (NCBI): domain Eukaryota; kingdom Viridiplantae; phylum Streptophyta; class Magnoliopsida; order Poales; family Poaceae; genus Secale; species Secale cereale. The sequence goes on from LR738713.1 coordinate 375,394,929, forward strand.
GAAGCCACCTTCGATGTCCCATGAACACGGTTTTTGAAGACCCAGGATCTCTATCTAGCTGGCGATACATTGTGTCATCCATGCACCTGACGCATCCAGAAAATCCGTGGACCACCTGCCCCGCGACATATCCATAACCGAGATAGTCGTTCACCATCGTGAGCAGTGCGGCTCTCATAGGGAAATATTCTTTCTCTGCGGCGTCCCACGTATTGGCTGGCGTTTTCCACAGCGTGTCTAGCTCCTCTTTCAACAGCCCCAGATACATATTGATGTCGTTCCCTGGTTGTTTCGGCCCTTCAATTAGCATACTCATGTGAATGTACTTCCTCTTCATGCACAACCATGGGGGAAGGTTGTACATCTACACAAACACAGGCCAGGTGCTATGTGTGCTTCTCTGGCTGCCAAACGGATTGACTCCATTGGTGCTCGCGCCCAACACGATGTTCCTTGGATCGTTCCCAAATTCTAGGTCTTCGAAGTTCAACGCTTGCCACTGGCTCGCATCCTTAGGGTGACTCAGCATTTTGTCTTTTTTATTTATCTCTGGATCATTTCCGTCATCTAATCGCTTCTTCTCCTCCCTATCCGCGTGCCAACGCAAGAGCTTTGCTACCTTAGGGTCTGCGAAATACCGCTGCAGACGAGGAGTGATCGGAAAGTATCACACCACTTTTCGAGGAGCTTTCTTCCGCTTCTTGTATCGAGTGACGCCGCACACCGGACATATGGTAGACTCCGCATGCTCGTCCCGATAAATTATGCAATTGTTCATGCACACATGGTATTTCACATGCGGTAAATCCATAGGACACGCAATTTTCTTCGCCTCCTCGAAATTGGTCGGGCACTTGTTCCCCATGGGAAGACGTTTGTGCCAGAATGACATATTCTCGTCGAAGCATGCGTCGGTCATTTTGTGCTTTACCTTCATCTCAAGAGCCATGAGCGTTACTTTCAGGAGGGTATCCTCGGGCATGCATCCTTCATAAAATGGAGTAACCATATCTATCTCCAGTTGATACAGCTTGGCTTTCTCTCGGGCGGCAGCTCTTGCGTTATCCGTCTGCTTGAGAAGCAGCTCTTGAATATGAGGGTCCTGCACCCAGCCTCCATCGTCGTCTGCTCCGACATCTTCATCTAGATCATGATCATGCCCTTCGTCTTGATCTTCCTCATCATCATGTCCGACATCTTCTACATGATGACTGTGTACAGCATCACCGTCGTGATCATGTCCTGGAGATTCTTCGTCTTCTCGCCCGTCCTCGCCGCGGTGGTTGTCTTGCTGCCCTTCCTCATTTCTTGCCCGGTCATGGACGACTTCATAGTCATCTTCATCACCTTGCCACCGATAGCCATCCATGAAACCACGCAAGAGCAGGTGGTCCCGCACCTGCCCGGAATCCGGGTCCGCAATAAGGCTCTTCAGCTTGCATCTTCGACACGGACATCTTATCTCTGTCTCGTTCTTTTGAAGCATCTCGGCCTTCGCGGAGCTCAAAAACCTATTCACGTTGCCTACGATCATCATGCGGACCATGGTCGCCTGCGGGGTAGAGCAAAACGATATTTTAGAACCAAGAAATTTTTTGGCATGGTTTTCCCTAAAAATAGGACAAAAAAGAATGCATAGTGCCAAAATTCTCGTGGAAACGGAAATGAATCAACATTTCGGCAAAATATTGGCAACTATCGAATTTCAAATACCGGTACCTGCAAACACAAACATATAAGCAACACCACAAACATATGCAACACCACAAACATATGCAACACCACAAACATACATAGATCTAGCTAGTCCATAAAAAGTGCATGTGCACGGTTGTTGGAGCTCGAGGGAGAAAAAATGATTTACAACATAAAGATAGCTTTCCCCCCTTACTTACCTATCAAAAAAGGTAACTTAACCACTTAATTTTGATGAATCTATGGTGCAAATAAGGTGAGGAGGAGGAGGCAGCCGACACAACCTTGGAGGAGGAGGTGGAGAGAATGAAGTGGGGAAAGTGAGTGTGTAGGTGTGGCTGTCCAAAATATCTAGCTAGTCCCACTTTACTAATGGCGCACCAGTCATCAATGCGCCATTACTAACCAGTGTTACTAATGGCGCATTGATGACTGGTGCGCCATTAGTAGTTTTGCAAAAAAAAAATAGTACTGACGCACTGAGTTGGAGGTGCGCCATTACTAGTTAAACTAGTAATGGCGCACCATGTCACCGTGCGCCATTAGGATGTCTGTAAAAAAAAGTTGTTACTAATGGCGCACCGTATATCTGGTGCGCCATTATTATTTGTACACTAATGGCGCACCGACACATGATGCGACATTAGTGGCCATATCATCTATAGCCCTTTTCCTAGTAGTGTTCAGTTGAAGAGAGCTGGTATCCAAAGCCTTTCTAGCCGTACCGGCAATACTAGCACATATATTCTAGCAAGTTCCACTTTGCTAATTTTACTCTGATGCTTACGGTTTTCCCGTTATATCTACACTATGATCTGTGTAGCTGCTTTGTGTCGAACTAGCAGCAGTCCACTCTTGAATCTAAACACCGCAATGACTTACAAAATTGGCACCAAGGCATTGAGCGCCATTCTTGATGCAATGAAACTCATACGCTCCCCACCTGTTGACTCTTGTTCAGAATATGATCCTAATGACTCTTGTTCAAAATTGCCACATATAGAGAGACAACATGGAATTGCATTTCTTTGGGCGCTGTGATTCATCATGAGTGGGCAACCAACATTGTATGCAATTAAGAGAAACCTCAAGAATATGCTTCCTCTTTTGTTCTTTAACATGTTCCTTTTTGTTATTCTGTATTTAGTACGTACAGTATGTTCCTTGTCAGGAAGGGAAGCAGGGACATCTGCAATCAACAGCTGATAGAGCTGGCATGTACTTGATTGATAGGCTTTCAATTACTAGCGGCAATACAACACCGTATTTTCAAGCCAGTTCCATTTTCCCGATTTATATATCGTGGTTATGGTGTACCCCTTTATGTACACTATGATCTGCCTAGTTGCTGTGTGCTTTTGTTATCATGGTTTGGCAATAAACTCTATATACAGTATATTTTGAACCTATCATCGGCCAACTATCCTTATTTCAGGAGCCTATTATTTTGTGTACTTATGCCAGATTATATAAATGCACGCACCATATTACAGCCCACATGAGCTCTCTCATCAGCATCCAGTGATAGCACACAAGTGTTTACAGGGGCGCTTCTATATTAGAATATCCTCTGCATTACAAAGATAAACTCACAACTATTTATGTTTTCATGGTTCTCAGATATTATACGTAATTACAGTGAATATCAGAATCCGCGCATCAGAAGAATATTGTGGAACACTGCAATGACTTACAAAATTGGCACCAAGGCATTGAGTGCCATTCTGGATGCAATGAAACTCATACGCTCCCCACCTGTAGATTCTTGTTCAGAATATGATCCTAATGACTGTTGTAACCTCGAGGAGTCAAAGGCAGATGGCCTGTCATGTTCACCCATCAAGGTGCCTGCTCTAATTTGGCAATGTTTTATTGATTGCGCGTATCTTGCATATGTTGTCTTGCATTTCTTCTACTTTGTTGCACCGCCATCTGCTTAGTTTACTCATAATATATGTCGAGATGCCATGCCCATCCATTATCAATACATATTCCATCTATCATCATACCATGTTTTTCCACTCAAATGTTGTTCTTGTGCATCAGACATCAAAAAGGAAGAGGGTGATTGGCGAACCTGAAGGAGCACCAGCAAAGTCCTTGAAAAACGTGGTTGTGCCGGAGAAATCAGACATCACCCCACTTATATTAGATGTACAACCAGTGACACAAAACATAGGACCGACTCCAGCAGACTTTACCCATACTTCACTGGCCACACCACTAGCCCCACCACACAGGACCTGCACTCCAGCAAATGGTATGCCGATTTCAGTTGCCATAGCACCAGCCGTACCACAGAAAAATCCCACTCCAGCAAAAAGTACAGCAAGTCCACCGGCCGAAGACCTATCCCAACTGCAGAGACAGCCAATTCCTGCAGATTGGAACCCCATTCCAGTTATTCCCAGTTTAAAAGACAATGCTTTCAATGTTGTTAGGGACCACATGCATATATTCCCATCATTGGAAGATTATAGTGAACACAAACACCATTTTCACATCTTCCTGTCCCACTTATGTGTAAGTGCTATTATTCATATAGCCGGGAGAGGATCCATTCAACTCCCCGCCCAAGCCGGAGTTATACGAGGCGTCTGAACGAACCGACCATATCAAGCAGCGCACGGAGACGTCATCGGCCAAGGCAGGATAATCCGGCAGGAGGGGGAGCACATGCGCAAGAAGTGGTGGACCAGGCCAGGCAGCGTCAGGGGGCCGAGGTAACAGCACCGTACGAAGCCCGTCAGGCGACGCCGGTTCATCCCACCACCACAGCCGAACAGGGGGTCATGTCCAGTTCCTTGGGCGTGCCCTGTCTCATCCCCGCTTTACGAAGCGTAAAACTGCCCAAGGATTTCAAAGGGCCGCGCAAGGTGCCCAACTACATGGCAGACCTGGCTCCGGAGGCATGGATTGAGAGTTATAAGATGGCAATGGAGATGCTCGATGTGGATGAGGCAGCATGCGCAAAATACTTCACAATGATGCTTGAGGGCACGGCCTGAACATGGCTAAAGGGCTTACCACCTAATTCCATCGGATCATGGGCTGAGCTACGGAGCCGGTTTATCAAAAATTTCAAGGACACGTGCAAGCAGCCAATGTCTGTCATCGACTTAGCTGCCTGTGTTCAAGGAGAGCAAGAGTCTACAAGCAGTTGGGTGCGTAGAGTGTCAGAAATCTTGCACTCCTCCAATAGCATAAGTCCAAGTACAGCAGTGGTGACGTTGGAAAATAACACCGGTTTGAACCTTTGAGACAGAAGTTGGGACGGCTCAAACGTGACTGCAATGACATGGGGACCCTCATGGGCGCTTTGGTGAAGTATGGAGACTCTGATAACACCAAACATCCAGACACTGATGGAGATAAGTCAGGGAAGGCGAGCAAGAATGGTAAACCGCCGCAGGCCAATCTAGCGAATCAAGGATACAATGGCAAGCGTAAAGCGGAAGGCAGCTCAGACTTTCTGGCCAATACCAACGCTCAGGACAATGGGCAGCGCCGCAAGGGTAGGCCGCCCCCACGCAACGGGAGGCCACCTATTAATCTAGAGCGCCAGTTGAACGTGCCCTGACCAAATCACGGTACTGCAGAAAACCCGGCTACGCATCTTTGGAAAGACTATTTCATTATGCAAGAATTCATGAAGCAGACTAGGTATGATCACGGGCCCTCAGGCGGATCAGGCCCCGGTTTTCAAGGTCCAGGTTATCAAGGTGGCGGGTCCGGTTTAGGATACCACGGCAATAACGGTAACCACAATGGCAACAATCAGCATCAGCATAACTAGCAACATGGTTAGGGCGGTTACAACAACCAAGGGAACCAACAACGTCAGCAGCAGCAGCAATCCAGATATCAGAATAATCCGAAGGAGTTGAGCAGTGGGCAGTATCACGTCTTCACCATGAGTTTATGCAAACGGGATCAGAAGGTTTTGAAAAGGGCAGTGCATTCTGTTGAACCGGCGATACCACGTTTTTTGCGTTGGTCTGAGCAACCCATTGTGTGGAGGAGAGATGATCACCCACCCCGGGTTGATAATCCCGGTCAGTTAGCTCTGGTGGTGGCACCACAGGTGGGTGGTTATAAGTTCACCAAGGTGCCAATGGATGGAGGCAGCAACATCAACATCCTATATTATGAGACTTTTCGACGTATGGGGTTGACAGATAAGAAGCTCCGACAGTCCAACACAGTGTTCCATGGGGTGGTACCCGGCAAATCGGCCTATCCAGTTGGCAAAATCGATCTAGAGGTTACCTTCGGAGATGAGCATGATTCTAGGTCGGAGACTATGACTTTTGAGGTAGTCAAGATCAGGAGCCCATACCATGCCTTGTTTGGGCGGCCGGTTTATGCCAAATTCATGGCTAGATCGTGTTATGTTTATCTACAGCTCAAGATGCGAGGCCATAAAGGAACTATTACGGTTCATGGCAGCCGCAAAATTGCATTGGAGTGCGAGGAAGGGGATGCAGCTTATGCTGAGGCGGTTTGTGCTACGGAGGAGCTGAAGTTTTATAAAGACAATGTTGATCCGGCGGATATGTCCCCGCTGAAGAAGCCAACCACAGAGCATGATCCGGCGTTGAAATTCAAATTGTCTGAGGAGACTAAGTAGGTGGACTTTGTTCCTGGCGATTCATCCAAGCAGTTCACTATTAGCGCTAACCTAGATCCGAAATAGGAAAGCGCGCTCATCGAGTTCATCCATGAGAACCGGGATATCTTAGCGTGGAAGCCTTCTAACATGCCAGGTATACTGAGGGAACTCGCTGAGCACAATCTTAATATTGATCCTAAGTTTAAACCGGTCAAGCAATATCTGTGCCGCTTCAATGAAGAGAGGCGCAAGGCTATTGGAGAAGAAGTGGCTAGGCTCTTGGCTGCAGGCTTTATAGTTGAAGTGTTTCATCTAGAATGGTGGGCTAATCCGGTGCTAGTGCTTAAGAAAAATGGAACTTGGAGAATGTGTGTTGATTACACAGACATGAACAAGGCTTGCCCAACTGATCCTTTTGCTCTCCCCCGTATTGATCAAATTATCGATGCTATGGCAGGAAGCGAGCGGCTAAGTTTTTTGGATTCATATTCAGGTTATCATCAGATCAAGATGGCAGTTAAGGACCAGGAGAAGACAACCTTCATAACTCCCTTTGGAGCCTTCTGCTATGTATCTATGCCATTTGGGCTCAACAGTGCCCAGGCAACCTCCCAGCGTTGTGTGCAGAACTGCCTACAAGGGCAGATTGGACGGAATGTTCATGCATATGTTGATGACATTTTGGTGAAATCCAGGAAGGAGGAAACACTGATAGATGATTTGAAGGAAACTTTTGACAATCTCAGAGTCTATAAAATGATGCTCAATCCGGGAAGTGCGTTTTTGGTGTTCCGGCAGGCAAGCTCCTGGGGTTCCTGGTATCAAACTGAGGAATTGAATCCAATCCGGAGAAGATCAAAGCAATTACGTCCCTAGCTAAACCGGCATGCATCAACGATGTCCAACGCGTGGCAGGCCGCATTGCAGCACTCAGCCGGTTTATCAGCCGTTTGGGGCAGAAGGCAATCCTGCTTTATCAAATGATGAAAAAGATGGACCGCTTCGTCTGGAGTGATGCAGCCAATGCTGCGTTTGAGAATCTAAAGAGGCAATTTGCATAGCCGTCGGTCCTTGCTGCCCCAGTTGACAATGAGCCGCTACTGTTATACGTGGCTGCTAACACCCGTGCAGTAAGTGTTGCCATTGTGGTAGAGCGCAAGTAAGCGAGCAAAGAATATCCGGTTCAGCGGCCGGTTTACTACATCAGTGAGGTGCTTATTGAGTCGAAACAGAGATATCCGCATTGGCAGAAACTGGTGTATGGAGTGTTCATGGCAAACCGGAAGCTAAAGCATTATTTTCAAGGCCACCCAATCACCATTGTCAGTTCGGCGTCGTTGGGAGATATAATCCAGAACAGAGAAGCTACTGGTCGGGTGGCAAAGTGGGCCATTGAGCTTAGCCCGCACGGATTAAATATGTGCCCCGCACCGCGATAAAATCCCAATCACTGGTGGATTTCATCAACGATTGGACAGAGTTGCAAGCACCTGAGGAGAAGCCGAATCATACATATTGGACTATTCATTTTGACGGTTCAAGGCAATTGGAGGGCTCGGGGGCTGGAGTCGTGTTAACTTCCCCACGAGGTGATAAGTTCTGTTATGTCCTTCATTTAATGTTCCCTTGTACTAATAATGCTGCTGAGTATGAAGCTCTCCTCCATGGTCTGCGGATGGCCAAGGAGATGAACTTGAGCCAGGTTAAGTGCTTTGGCGATTCGGATCTGGTGGCACAACAAGTATCTGGCAAGTGGGACTCTAAAGATCCGCTTATGGCAGCATATCGACGAGAGGTGGACGCTGTCGCTGGACACTTCAAGGGATATCAGGTGGATCACATAGACCGGCGATAGAATGAAGCAGCCGATGCGTTAAGCCGGCTGGGTTCCCAGCGTAAACCGGTTCCACCTAATACTTTCTTGGATGAATTGCATAATCCGTCGGTGCAGATACCTTCAGAGGAGGACTTGGCTGTTCCTGATCCGGAAACACAATTGGTGGCAGCACTTCATGTCATTCCGGATTGGACGCTCCCTTACTTGGCATATATGAACTGAGGTGAGCTACCAGAGGACGAAGTTGAAGCCCGATAGATAATTCGGCGATCTAAATCTATGACTATTGTCAATGGAGAACTTCATCATCGCAGCGTGTCTGGAGCTTTTCAGCGGTGTGTATCATCAGAGGAAGGTTGTGAGATTCTTAGAGAGATTCATGAGGGGGATTGTGGTCATCACGCCGGTTCAAAATCTTTGGTGGCTAAAGCTTTTCCTCATGGGTTCTACTGGTTGACGGCTCACACCGACGCAGAGGACATGGTCAGAAAATGTGATGCTTGCCAGAAATTCTCACGACGTGCTCATATACCGACGCAGGAGCTGAGGATGATCCCAATTACTTGGCCGTTTGTGACTTGGGGCCCTGATATGGTTGGACCCTTCAAGAGATCCCAAGATAAGAAAACCCACTTGTTGGTGGCAGTGGACAAGTTTACAAAATCGGTCGAAGCGGAGCCTGTCAGTAAGTGTGATGCAGCAACAGCGGTTCAGTTCATCAAAAAGGTGATTTTCCGGTTTGGCTTTCTACACAGTATTATAACCGATAATGGCACCAATCTATCCACGGGTGCTATGGAGGAGTCCTGTCAACGAGAGCATATTCGTATTGATGTATCATCAGTGGCTCACCCTTAGTCCAATGGCCAAGCTGAGAGAGCCAATCAAGAGATCTTGAGAGGCATCAAACCTCGGCTTATGGTTCCTTTGCAAAGAACGCCGGGTTGTTGGGTGGAGGAGTTGCCTTCTGTCTTATGGAGCATCAACACTACACCTAACAGATCTACATGGTACACGCCCTTCTTCATGGTATATGGAGCTGAAGCGGTCCTCCCTAGTGATATCCGTCATGACTTGTCGCGGGTGACGGCTTATATTGAAGCGGATAATGAGCAAGCAAGAAAAGACGCCTTGGACCGGCTGAACCAGGAACGGAACACAGCAGCAGCTAGATCGGCGATTTATCAACAAGACCTGCGCCGGTACCACAGTCGCCGGGTTAAAACCAGGACGTTCCAAGAAGGAGATCTGGTGCTCCGGCTCATCCAGGACCAAACAAATATGCACAAACTATCCCCACCTTGGGAAGGACCCTTTGTGGTCAGCAAGAACCTGCACAACGGATCATACTACCTCATCGACATTCGAGAACATAAGGACTCACACACGGCGTTGGAGGAGACCAAATGGCCGTGGAACATCGCTCTTCTTCGACCTTACTATACTTGAGCCATCAGGCTCCGCTTTATGTACAATGTATATATTATGATTAATAAAATAAACCGGCGCCCTCGGTAAACTGGGGAATCAGCCATCTTCTTCATAAGAGTATCACATGGGGGCTTCTGCGGGCAAGGGAGTTTTCTATGGCCTCTTAAACTGGCGCCCTTGATAAATCAAGGAATCAGCCGTCCTTTCTATACAAACAAGAATCACATGGGGGCTTCCGCGGGCAAGGAAGTTTCCCATGGCCTCTTGAACCGACGGCGATATGAAGACCATCATAAGAGCACTGCTCTGGTTGCTTCGGCAATTTCCACATGATGATGAGGGGCAAAAGAGGGTTTGATGCCTAGCACAACTCAAACATATGCCTCGACGAGCAATGCTCACACATTACTTGGGGGTTCTCGATGCAAGTTCATCAGCGAGTTGAAAACTCTTGTAGTGAACATGACTTGGAAGCCCGGTGTATACACCTAAAACCCCGGATTAACCTGCCTGCATCAAGTAAATCGCGCCGTCCAGGTAAACCTGGTATGACCGGTCGAACGTATCACAAGTCAATCCTTCGGGACCCTGAACTTGGTCACGTTAAATTGACGATCATCAAGTGATTACACAAGCCAAAATCTTTATGAGATTTTGAACATTGGTAGCATTTGACATTGATGATTTGGTTAAAGATTGCGGATCATCTTAACATGCTTTGCTAAAATGGTTAATGACAGTAGCCTGGCAGCTCATAAAAAGCCTTGAATTTGGAGCCTGGCAGCTCGTAAAAAGCCTCGACTACATGGTCTTATTTGCCCAAAAACTTTATTTTTCATTTTTTATGCTTTCACAAATCTTTATCTTCAAGGTCATTGGGTTTTCAACCAAGTCCATTGATTCAAGACCGGACAACTACAAAGTTGTCATTACATCTATAGTCTGGGTCATGAACACCAGTACTAGTTTACAGTTAAACCGGCGTTCATTGTAACCCGGATTGGCCTTCATGATAAGCCGACAAGAGGCAAGTAAGTCATCAACACTCATGCCTTGGATTGGTCCGGCCGGGTTAAGGTTTATACATACACTTAATCGCAGGTAGGGCGCGAGTTTCTATTTTTACACAGTTCAAGTTATTTACTTAGATCATGTGTTTGGGCAGCATAACTGTCACACCCTGCATTTTGTAACATGTTATTTGCATCAATGAAGCATGAAAATTTGGACCAACAAATTTTTTTGGCATCATTTGGCTTTTATTTGGAATTGAATTTTTCTTCCTATGTTTTTCATGTGCTCATTAAAGTCAACTATTACCTCTTGTAGAATTCATCTCCTTACCCAAAACTTCTGCCCAATGATCATGCCAAGTGTTATATAGCAGTATAGTATTTTCTTACAAAAATAATTTGGCCAAAATGTATTTTATAAATTTAGTTTTCCAAAAACCCCTGAATTGAGGTTTGCACTGCAAGTGCTTGATTTAGGGTGAGAAAATTATTTAAAAAGGTACATTTGAGACCTAGTAGTCATAGGACTCCCAGAAACCACAAAAGTATAATTTAAAAGTTATTTTCCTATTTTATTTAAAAGCTTTTTCTTAAGGCCAGAAATGGTCTTTAATAGGGGAAAATTATTTAAGTATTTCAAAAATATTTGCGAAAATTCAGGGAGACTCATAGGACATATATTGTCCATATATAAGAGTTTCAACACTTGGTCATGTTCAAAATAATGGGCTAAACCCTCCAAAACCCTTTCTGGATATTTCAAGCTTTTGAAATATTTACAAAGGAAATATTCTCCAAAAATTCCAGGGAAATTCGATTATGTCACATATGGCATATATGAAGATCTTTCCAAGTCCCATGCCTTGGGAAGCAAGAAAACATCATCAAAACCCCTCATAACCATTCTGTCCATATTTGAAGTTTGAGCAACTTTACATTGCCAAACTTATCCAAATGCTCTCAAACTTGGTGCACATGCTAGAATGGCCTAATAAGGCATCTAGACCAAATGGCACAAGATTTGGAGTAGGGTAACTTGATCAGAATACCCCAAAACCCTTTCTGTTCAAATGCAAATTTGAACAACTTTACATTACCAACTTTTTACCTGGAGATTCAAACTTTGTGGGCAAGATCAATACCCCAAATGATGAAACTACACCAAGTGGTGCATCAAGGGGAGATGATTAGCTTGACTCAAACAAGATGAAGCCATTTTTGTTGATTTCTAGGGTTCACCAAAGTTACATTGGCTAGTTTCTTCAAATGAGCCCAAATTTGGTGAAACACCCTATTTTCTCATAACATTCAATCATGTTAAGTGTCATGGCAAGTGGAGATCATTTGCTTGATCAAAACTTGATCAAACACCTTCTGCAAAATTACCAAAACCATCTTCTTGATCACTTTTACTATTTACCTTGGCCTCAACTTTCTACCACAGCTTCATCTAGTTACTATCTATCTTCAGTAACTCCCCCATGTCCCCAGCTCCATGATTGAGGGGTGAAAACCCTAGTTCACCTTGCTGGACAGCCATTTTCTACCAAGTTACCAGCTTCCCCTCTCTCTCACAGCATCTCCACAGCATCCAAGGCCTCATCCGTGTTGCTTGCATCACCCTGGACCCCCCCCAGACATGGTGGACGCACCCAGAGGGCCAATGGCATGCCATGGCATGCGATAAGGCCGCTCCAGAGCACGCTACAGTGCGCCCCCGCACTGTAGCTTCGCCCAATCGCCTGCCCCCGACAGCCTCGAGCTCTCCCCTCGCGCCAGTCGATGCCCCTCAACGTCCGTGACCTCCTCCGGTGCTGTCCCCCTCCTCCTCCGCCCTCCAGTGGCCGCCTCCGCACGCGCACTGGCCGCCCGCAGCATCCACTCGCCGGCCTCACACGCGCGCGCTGTCTGGAGCTTCCCCCGCTCCTCCTCTCTCCTCTACTAGGCGTAGGACTCGTCCATGAGCCTCCCCGGCTCAATCACAGGCACCAGAACGACCTCTGGCCTCGCCCAGGACCTCGCCGGCGCACGAGTCCACGGTGGACCGTGGGCTCGGCTATATAAGCTCGCCCGGGCCTCTCCAACGGCACCAACAGCCTCCCCTCATCCCCTTTAGCCCTCCAGCACCACTAGTTCATCCCCGAAGAGCCCCAGTGCTCGGGATCGACCGGAGCTCCGCCGCGTCGGGCAGCCGGCGATCTCGCAGTACGAGCCCCCTCAGCTCCTCCTTTTGCTCGATTTGGAACCGCCGCACCTCACTGATGCTTTCCCCTCCATTTTCCCCTTTTGCAGCTGCCGGATTCGAGCTGGCCAGCAACCTCCCGACGACCCTCCGTCGTCCCACCTCGCCACCGGCGAACCAGACCTCCCCGGCGAGCCGCACCACCGCCACTACCTCCGCGACTCGCTGGTGAGTCCATCACTACCCTCCGTTGGCCCCGCCGTGCCCGGATTCGCCGCCGGTGAGCTCGCCGTCGCCGTGGCCGAGAGGTTGAAGATGACAGGCGGGCCCCGCCTGTCATCCTTACCGCTCCCTCTCTCCCCTCGCAGCCGCGACTGCTGGGCCCCGCCCGTCAGGTTTAAAACCCTGACGTGCGTGCGCTGGCGCCCGAGCAGCTGGGCTAGATGCCCTGGGCCGTGCACTGTGGCCGCTCTGGCCCAGTGGCACAGGGCCATTTCTTTTTATTCTTTCTGTGATTAATTCAATTAATTTTACAGAAATGAATATAAGTCCAAATAAATTAATTCCAACTCCAAAAATCTTGTAATATTCCAACCTATTTAATGGTGTCACTTTCATACATATCCATGCAACTTTTCTGTTCTGTTCAAATTTAAATTCCAATTTGAGCAATAAAACTCCTGTTCTAAAATCCTTAGATTCCATTCTGCAACTCCAAAACTCCAACTAAGAATTTTCTCCATCTTAGTTTTCCCTCTAGTATTTAACAAAAATAAGTTGACATTTTTCTGAGCACTTTGATTTTTCTGTTTTTATTGTGGTCTTATTTTTCCGTTGTTATTATGCGATGTATAGATACCGTATTTGACAAAGTTGCTGAAGAAGGAGAAGGAGAAGGATTTGAAGACTTTGAAGACCAAGCGAATCCAGGCAAGCAGCCCTTTGACCATGTTACACTTGTTCTTCGGAACCCGTTTGTTTCCGATGCATGATGATAGAGTTACGATGGTGACCTAGACGAATCACCACATGATGCATGCTTTGCTCATGATCTTGCTATGTGCTAGATGTCATGCAAATAGTTAGTAGTGATGCTTAGTGATGCATGTGTGACATGAACCTTCGTGGTTGAAACGTTTGCATAAATCCCATCGGGTGCCCCTAATGGCCGAGGGTGATGTTGAGTTAGGTCATCACTTGAGGAAGAAGTGATGTGCGGGTAAAATCTTGTGCATAGGTGAAATAATGGATTAGATTTATGTGTGACTACCGTCCCAACCAAACATGTGCAACCACTCTACCCCTTATGGGACGGGGCTTTATTGATTACTTAGGTCGATACTAGCATGGTGCCCGCATTACTAGTGACTGGAAGACTTGAGGTCTTTCTCGGGACGGGGTCGTGCGTGGATAGACGACCATGACTGATTTTTACAAGGCATCGGACACACCATTGGTCCCTTCGGGTACGCGTGACATCGAAATTAGGGCAAGTCACATGATCTATTGTTTGTACCCGAGGGCCGTGTACCAACGAGTGGACTCTATGTTAGTGTCGTCTAAGGAAAGATAATGACCGGGTGCTTCCCCCGAGTACTTGAGGTACCGCGGGATCGTGGGTGACACGAAAGCTTCTCGGATCTTGTGGGTAAAGTGCGCAACCTCTTTAGAGTGTAAAACTATTCGAATAGCCGTGTCCACGGTCATGGACAATTGGGTGGTGCTACTTAAACTATGTCCAGAATTTTACTTCATCGGTGAAAGTATGTGTGTGATGAGTCAAGGTGGTGACTTGACTCGATGAGTTGAACCATACTCATGTTGATATCGGTAACCTGTCTTCGAGGTTACGTGAAGTTATTGATGCATATACTTGATATTTATTCTAGCTCATAGCTAGATTGTTCATTGTTGTTCAATTGCATTGTTACTTTGAACCACATCATGGGTTGCTTGCGAGTACATTCAAAGTACTCATTGGCTTGCCATTGGTTATTTAATTGGCCAGGCATGGAGGAACAGGAATATGAGGAAGAGTTCTTTGGAGACGAACATTCAAACTAGGACGCTATCCCAGTCAGAATGCCTGTAGGGTTAAGGCAGACGGCATGGGTTCTACCTATCATCGAAGACTTCCGCTATTTGAGTTATTTGCTATTCAGCCCTTGAGGCTCTATCTATGTAAGACTTGGCCATAATGGCCATAATTTGTGTAAGACGATATGTATGGATGTAAGACTCTTGTTATTCAGCTTCTGTGTGTTCAGTGAGCTTTGATCTCTGGGATCACTGTACACGTGCATTCGGAGATCTCGACTTCTAAGTCAGGGTCCCCACAGAGCTGGTATCAGAGCCATCCTGACTGTAGGAAGCCTTAGTTACTGGGCGTTAGTTAGATGAGACCCCCTTTTTCAAAAACCTTCTAAACCTGAGATTTCGTCAGCTTACTAACCTCTCCTATTCCACCTTTGTAGATGGCTGCTGTACCCGAAGAGCACCTGACCACTGGGTTTCCCTTGCTTCTCGAGGATAGCCTCCAGGAGTGCCAGTTCCACCGAGTGCCATCCTCACCTACCTTGAGCATTGGGTTAGCGACACTGAGGTGGAGTACCATGTGGAAGTGATCGTGAAGGCAAACGATCCTCCCACAAGTTGGTTTTTCGAGGGACCCCAGATGGCAACACTACCTCTCGCTGTCGAAGCTGCTGCACTCAAGGCACTAACCCGTCTCCGCGAGCTTCTTCCGGAGATGGCAGCCAAGATGACAACCCGCTTCTTACCTTACCGGAAGGAAGGTGAAGATGAAAGCAGCGCACTAGCCCCTCCACTGAAGGAAGGACTCTCGCTTCGGTTCCAGACCTACTTTAGTCTATGTGCCGATAGCTTGGCACAAGACTTGGCCTCAGAATCAATGAAGCTTCAAGAAGAACTTCACAAGACCAAGGCACTTCTTCGTCGAGCACAAGAGAAGACAAATAGGATCAAGAAAGAAGGAGCACCTTCCGGACAGTCCGCTATCGCATACCGAGGCGGAAGGCCCTCCGAAGATGTATCTTCCAAGAATGAAGAACCACCTCGACGACGCCGGATGACGGCAAGGGAATATCGCAAGCTTTTCCCTGCACCAGCAACGAAGCACCGTCGTATCCAACTCCTCCACTCCCCCACACCCTCAAGTGACAAGGGGGCCCAGACAGATGAAGACAAGGAGGAAGACCCAGAAGAGCCGGAATACGCGACTGAGCATTCCGCCGCTTAGGCATTATTCACTACTCGGATATGCGAGTTTGTGACCTCTACGGTAGGATAGGTCGGGTAACCCCTATGCACAGTCGAGTCCATGTATGGTTCATATGAAACCATCTAGTGTTTGCTTTTGTTGTGTTTGGATGTATGTCGTATTCTTCCTTTGGGAATATGTAAACGACTGCATCACCCATTTGGATTTTAATGAATGTGTTTGGCCTTTCGGCCCTTGCATGATTTGATTAGTGTCACACCTGAAGGAAATATGCCCTAGAGGCAATAATAAAGTTGTTATTTATATTTCCTTATATCATGATAAATGTTTATTATTCATGCTAGAATTGTATTAACCGGAAACTTAGTACATGTGTGAATACATAGACAAAACAGAGTGTCCCTAGTATGCCTCTACTAGACTAGCTCATTGATCAAAGATGGTTATGTTTCCTAGCCATAGACATGAGTTGTCATTTGATCAACGGGATCACATCATTAGGAGAATGATGTGATGGACAAGACTCATCCGTTAGCATAGCACTATGATCGTTTAGTTTTTCTGCTATTGCTTTCTTCATGACTTATACATGTTCCTATGACTATGAGATTATGCAACTCCCGAATACCGTAGGAACACCTTGTGTGCTATCAAACGTCACAACGTAACTGGGTGATCATAAAGATGCTCTACAGGTGTCTCCGAAAGTATTCGTGGTGTTGGCATAGATCAAGATTAGGATTTGTCACTCCGAGTGTCGGAGAAGTATCTCTGGGCCCTCTCGGTAACACACATCACAATAAGCCTTGCAAGCAAAAGACTAATGAGTTAGTCACGAGATGATGTGTTACGGAACGAGTAAAGAGACTTGCCGGTAACGAGATTGAACTAGGTATGGAGATACCGACGATCGAATCTCGGGCAAGTAACATACTGATGACAAAAGGAACAACGTATGTTGTTATGCGGTTTTGACCGATAAAAGATCTTTGTAGAATATGTAGGAGCCAATATGAACATCCAGGTTCCGCTATTGGTTATTGACCGGAGATGAGTCTCGGTCATGTCTACATAGTTCTCGAACCCGTAGGGTCCGCACGCTTAACGTTTGATGACGATCGGTATTATGAGTTTATGAGTTTTGATGTACCGAAGGTAGTTCGGAGTCCCGGATGAGATCACGGACATGAAGAGGAGTCTCGGAATGTCCGAGACATAAAGATTGATATATTGGACGACTATATTCGGACACCGGAAGTGTTCCGGAAAAGTTTCGGATTTAACGGGATTGCCGGAGGGGGTTACCGGAACCCCCTATGAGGGGGGATGGTCCATAGTGGGCCTTAAGGAAAAGAGAGAGGCAGCCCATAGAGGCTGGCCGGCGCCCCACCTAGGGATCCTAGTTGGACTAGGATTGGGGTGGCGCCACCTCTCCCTCTTTTCCTTTCCCCCTCTTCCTTCTTGATGGACTCCTACTAGGAATAGGATTGCAATCCTATTCCTAGTAGGATTGCCCTAGCCGCACCATAGGAGGCCGGCCGGCCCTCCTCCCTTGCTCCTTTATATACGGGGGCACCCAAAGACACACAAGTCGAATTGTTCCAGCCGTGTGCGGTGCCCCCCTCCACAGAAACTCACCTCGGTCATACCGTCGCGGTGCTTAGGCGAAGCCCTGCGCCGGTGAATACATCATATCCGTCACCACGCCGTCG
The DNA here is from genome assembly GCA_902687465.1 of Secale cereale. Lineage (NCBI taxonomy): Eukaryota > Viridiplantae > Streptophyta > Magnoliopsida > Poales > Poaceae > Secale > Secale cereale. The sequence continues at coordinate 375,412,652 of LR738713.1, forward strand.
TGCTGACGAAACTCTCCCGTGAAGCTCAACTGGATCAAGAGCTCATGGGACGTCATCAAGCTAAACGTGTGCTGAACGCGGAGGTGCCGTACGTTCGGTGCTTGATCGGTTGAATCGCGAAGAAGTTCGACTACATCAACCGCGTCACTTGACGCTTCCGCTTCCGGTCTACGAGGGTACGTATACACACTCTTCCCTCTCGTTGCTATGCATCTGGTAGATAGATCTTGCGTGATCGTAGGAAAATTTTAAAATACTACGTTCCCCAACAACACCCACCCCCTTACTAGGCACCCATCTATCTTTCTTTCCTTTCCGAGTCATGAGACCTTTTACCGCTCCAACAGGATGCCTGTTGTAACTCGTACTGGTACCTCTACCCAGCAACCTGAAGCCGGAGCATCCGCTTAGTCAGAGGCAGGCCACGACCAAACCAACGACCAAGCTCCACCACCACCACCTCCTCCGAACATGGACATGGCTCAGCTTCTCCAAGCTTTCGGAGAGGAACACCAAGCCAACACCGTAGCTCTTCAGTTGATTGCTCAAGCTGTCACCAACAACCGCCAGCCGGCGGGGAATGGCAATGGACGTTCCACGTTGGCAGAGTTCAAGAAGCATGCACCGCCAACTTTCATCGAGACTACTAAACCCCTGGATGCAGACGACTAGGTCCGCACCATTGAGGACATACTGGAACTAGTCGGATGCACCGAAGACCGCGAGAAGGTGGCTTATGCAGCCCACTGCCTCGGGGGGACTGCTAGAGCTTGGTGGGATGGATTCAAGGTCATGCATGCTGAACAAGACATCACTTGGGTCAACTTCAAGGCAGAATTCCGTAAAGCCCACATTCCTTCCGGAATCATGGCTATCAAAAAGCGTGAGTTCCGAGCCCTGAAGCAAGGAAGTGGCACTATCAAGGAGTACATGCAGAAGTTCAGTGTTCTGTCAAGGTATGCCCCTGAAGATGTCAGCACTGATGCTGCAAAAAGGGAGCGCTTCATGGAAGGCCTCAATCAGACTCTGCAGTATTCGCTTGTCGTGTGCGACTGCCCAACCTTCCCTGACCTGGTGAACAAAGCACTTATGCTTGAAGACAAGCGGCGTGCTTTGGAAGACACTCGCAAGCGCAAGATGGTCAGCAAGGGAAGTTCCATCAACCAGAAGCCTCGTCCGTGGCAGTCAGCCCCGGCCAAGCCAACCTATCAGCAACCAAAAGCTCCTGCACCTCGCACCAACTATCAGCCTCAGCAGTATGCCAACCCAAGGCCAGCTTTCAACCCCAATACCAGTGGTGGCAACAAGATCAACAATCCAAACCAAGTCACTTGCTTTGGATGTGGTCAGTCAGGACACATCTCAAGGGTGTGCCCTAACAAGAAGCCTGATGCCCCGCGCCCCAATGCGTAGAACCCAGGACAAGGCCGCGGGATGCCACCAAGGAACCCAGCTCCTCGCAACCCGCCTAACCAGGGGAAGGGACGTGTGAATCACGTCACTGCTGAAGAAGCCCAGGAAGACCCGGACGTCGTGTTGGGTACGTTCCTTGTCAACTCAGCACCTGCAACTGTCTTGTTTGATTCTGGAGCAACGCATTCATTTGTCACTCAAAGATTTGCATTAAAAAGTAGCATGACCCCAACACCCCTGAGTAACCCTATGGTGGTACAAACCCCCGGAGCAGAGATGAGAGCCAAGATAGGCTGTAAGGGAGTCAATATTACCATTAACGGTGTAGATTTCCTAGCAGACCTCATCGTCCTGAGATCACAAGGCTTGGATGTGATCCTAGGCATGAACTGGCTCAGCAAGCACCAAGGCTTGTTAGACTGTGCCAATCGGACAGTCACTGTGACCAATGACCAAGGAGTCGAAGTCAAGTTTGCTTCCAACTCCTCTTCCGCTCAAGCCGCTTAAGTCAACTGTCTGTCTGAAGTTGGGGTAGAGCAAGTACCGATAGTATGCGAGTATCATGATGTCTTTCCGGATGAACTACCGGGAATGCCCCCTGACCGTGACATTGAGTTCATCATCGAGCTCGTGCCCGGGGCAGGACCCATCTATAAGAAGCATTATAGAATGGGGACGGAAGAATTAGCCGAGTTGAAGAAGCAACTGGAAGAGCAGCTGAGGAAGGGATTTATCCACCCAAGTGCCTCCCCTTGGGGATCTCCCGTTCTGTTTGTGGCAAAGAGGGACGGTACCATCCGCTTATGCATTGACTATCGTTCCCTCAATGAAGTTACAATCAAGAACAAATACCCACTTCCCAAGATCGAAGATCTGTTTGATCAGCTCAGCGAAGCCAAGGTGTTCTCCAAGATCGACCATAGATCTGGGTACTACCAGCTGAAGATCAGACCCCAAGATATTTCGAAGACGGCATTCGTAACCAGATATGGCCTGTACGAGTGAACGGTCATGTCCTTTGGGTTAACCAATGCCCCAGCTTACTTCATGTATATCATGAATAAAGTCTTCATGGAATATTTGGACAAGTTCGTTGTTGTCTTCATCGATGACATTCTTGTCTTCTCGAAGACGGAGGAAGAGCACGAGCAACATTTGAGGATGGTCCTCGACAAGCTTCGGGAGCACCAACTGTATGCCAAATTCAGTAAGTGTGAGTTTTGGCTGCATAAAGTTGGATTCTTAGGTCATGTCTTGACCGAAGAAGGATTATCAGTTGATCCCGCGAAGATCGAAGCTGTGACCCAATGGCAATCTCCAACGACCGTCAAGGAAGTCAGAAGTTTCCTCGGACTTGCGGGCTATTACCGCAAATTCGTGGAAGGATTCTCTAGCATTGCCCGGCCCATGACTCAGCTCCTCAAGAAGGACAAGAAGTTCGAGTGGACGCCAAAATGCGAAGAGAGCTTCCAAGAGCTCAAGAAGAGATTGACCACCGCCCCAGTTCTGTTAACACCTGATATTCACAAGGAGTTCGTGATATATTGTGATGCCTCTTGAACCGGATTGGGAAGCGTTCTGATGCAAGAAGGCCGAGTCATAGCTTACCTCTCCAGGCAGCTACGACCTCATGAGGAGAACTACGCTACTCACGATCTTGAGTTAGCAGCAGTGGTTCATGCCTTGAAGACATGGCGCCATTACCTCCTAGGGAAACAGTGTGAGATATACACGGACCACAAAAGTCTGAAGTACATTTTCACCCAAAAGGAATTGAACATGAGGCAGTGAAGATGGTTGGAACTCATCAAAGACTATGACCTCAGTGTTCAATATCACCCTGGGAAGGCTAACGTGGTGGCCGATGCCTTAAGCAGGAAGGCTTGCTCTTTGAATACCATTATTCAAGAAAGGCAGCCAACCTTGTTTAAGGAACTCGAACAATTCAGTTTGGAATTGGTCACCCCTGGATTTCTGGATCATTTAGAAGTCAGACCGACCCTGATGGACGAAGTCAAGAAGGCACAAGATGGACACGCAAGCATTGAAGGCATCAAGAAGAAGATGAAGCTAGGCAAGGCCCCAGGATTCTCTGAAGACGAGCACAGGATTGTTTGGTACAAAGGCCGCATCTGCGTACCAAACAAGACGGAGCTGAAGAACCTGATCCTACAAGAAGCCCACGACACTCCGTATTCCATCCACCCCGGAGGAACCAAGATGTATCAAGACTTGAAGGCAAGATTCTGGTGGCACGGGATGAAAAGAGAGATTGCAACCTATGTTGCAAAGTGTGATGTGTGCCAAAGGGTCAAGGCTGAATATCAGCGACCCGCTGGATTGCTTCAACCACTCAGGGTTCCTGAGTGGAAGTGGGATAAAGTCGGAATGGATTTCATCACTAGATTACCAAGGTCAAATAGAGGACATGACTCCATCTGGGTCATAGTTGACCATTTGACCAAGGTGGCCCACTTCATTCCTATCAAAACTACTTATGATGGCAACCGGCTGGCAGCTCTCTACATCAACAGAATCGTAAGCCTTCACGGCATTCCCAAGGAGATTATGTCAGATCGAGGAACCCAGTTCACCTCAAGGTTCTGGAAGAAGTTCCAAGAAGCCTTGGGAACCAAGTTATCTTTCAGCACAGCTTTCCACCCACAGACCGAAGGTCAGACAGAATGAGTAAATCAAATTCTCAAAGACATGCTCCGAGCCTGTGTCTTGGCGTATGGAGCCAAGTGGGAAGATTGTCTCCCTTTTGCCGAGTTCTCCTATAACAACAGTTATCAGTCGAGCCTTCACATGGCACCATTTGAGGTGTTGTACGGACGCAGATGTCGCACACCCCTCAACTGGTCAGAGACTGGAGAAGGGCTAGTCTTTGGACCGGATATTCTCCGTGCAGCAGAAGAGCAAGTCCAACTAGTCAGAGAACGTTTGAAGGCAGCCAAGTCAAGGCAGAAGAGTTATGCTGACACTCACCGTCGGGACATGAGTTTCCATATCGGGGACCATGTGTACCTGCGCGTAACTCCTCTAAAGGGAACCAAGCGTTTCCACGTCAAGGGGAAGCTCGCACCAAGGTTCATTGGACCCTTTGAGATCACTGCACGACGAGGAGAAGTGGCTTACCAATTGGAACTACCACCTGAGCTATCCGAAGTGCACAACGTATTCCACGTGTCACAACTCCGGAAATGTCTCCAAGTTCCAAACAAGCCTGATCTCTACAAGGATGTTGATCACCAAGCCATTGATCTGCAGCCCGATTTGACCTACCGCGAGAAGCCCATTCGCATTCTGGATGAAGCAGAACGACGGACGCGAAGCCGTACCATCAAGTACTTCAAGGTTCAGTGGAGCAACCACACGGAATCAGAAGCAACCTGGGAACGTGAAGACTATCTTAGATCCGAGTTTCCCGATCTCTTTTAAGACCTAGTTTAGGAATCTCGGGGACGAGATTCTCGTAAGGGGGGTAGGTCTGTCACACCTTGCATTTTGTAACATGTTATTTGCATCAATGAAGCATGAAAATTTGGACCAACAAATTTTTTTGGCATCATTTGGCTTTTATTTGGAATTGAGTTTTTCGTCCTATGTTTTTCATGTGCTCATTAAAGTCAACTATTACCTCTTGTAGAATTCATCTCCTTACCCAAAACTTCTGCCCAATGATCATGCCAAGTGTTATATAGCAGTATAGTATTTTCTTACAAAAATAATTTGGCCAAAATGTATTTTATAAATTTAGTTTTCCAAAAACCCCTGAATTGAGGTTTGCACTGCAAGTGCTTGATTTAGGGTGAGAAAATTATTTCAAAAGGTACATTTGAGACCTAGTAGTCATAGGACTCCCAGAAACCACAAAAGTATAATTTTAAAAGTTATTTTCCTATTTTATTTAAAAGCTTTTTCTTAAGGCCAGAAATGGTCTTTAATAGGGGAAAATTATTTAAGTATTTCAAAAACATTTGCCAAAATTCAGGGAGACTCATAGGATATATAGTGTCCATATATAAGAGTTTCAACACTTGGTCATGTTCAAAATAATGGGCTAAACCCTCCAAAACCCTTTCTGGATATTTCAAGTTTTTGAAATATTTACAAAGGAAATATTCTCCAAAAATTCCAGGGAAATTCGATTATGTCACATATGGCATATATGATGATCTTGCCAAGTCCCATGCCTTGGGAAGCAAGAAAACATCATCAAAACCCCTCATAACCATTTTGTCCATATTTGATGTTTGAGCAACTTTACATTGCCAAACTTATCCAAATGCTCTCAAACTTGGTGCACATGCTAGAATGGCCTAATAAGGCATCTAGACCGAATGGCACAAGATTTGGAATAGGGTAACTTGATCAGAATACCCCAAAACCCTTTCTGTTCAATGCAAATTTGAACAACTTTACATTACCAACTTTTTACCTGGAGCTTCAAACTTTGTGGGCATGATCAATACCCCAAATGATGAAACTACACCAAGTGGTGCATCAAGGGGAGATGATTAGCTTGACTCAAACAAGATGAAGCCATTTCTGTTGATTTCTAGGGTTCACCAAAGTTACATTGGCTAGTTTCTTCAAATGAGCCCAAATTTGGTGAAACACCCTATTTTCTCATAACATTCAATCCTGTTAAGTGTCATGGCAAGTGGAGATCATTTGCTTGATCAAAACTTGATCAAACACCTTCTGCAAAATTACCAAAACCATCTTCTTGATCACTTTTACTATTTACCTTGCCCTCAACTTTCTACCACAGCTTCATCTAGTTACTATCTATCTCCAGTAACTCCCCATGTCCCCAGCTCCATGATTGAGGGGTGAAAACCCTAGTTCACCTTGCTGGACAGCCATTTTCTACCAAGTTACCAGCTTCCCCTCTCTCTCACAGCATCTCCAGAGCATCCAAGGCCTCATCCGTGTTGCTTGCATCACCCTGGACCCCCCCCCAAGACATGGTGGACGCACCCAGAGGGCCAATGGCATGCCATGGCATGCGATAAGGCCGCTCCAGAGCACGCTACAGTGCGCCCCCGCACTGTAGCTTCGCTCAATCGCCTGCCCCTGACAGCCTCGAGCTCTCCCCTCACGCCAGTCGATGCCCCTCGACGTCCGCGACCTCCTCCGGTGCTGTCCCCCTCCTCCTCCGCCCTCTAGTGGCCGCCTCCGCACGCGCACTGGCCGCCCGCAGCATCCACTCGCCGGCCTCACACGCGCGCGTTGTCTGGAGCTTCCCCCGCTCCTCCTCTCTCCTCTACTAGGCGTATGACTCATCCATGAGCCTCCCTGGCTCAATCACAGGCACCAGAACGGCCTCTGGCCTCGCCCAGGACCTCGCCGGCGCATGAGTCCACGGTGGACCGTGGGCTCGGCTATATAAGATCGCCCGGGCCTCTCCAACGACACCAACAGCCTCCCCTCATCCCCTTTAGCCCTCCAGCACCACTAGTTCATCCCCGAAGAGCCCCAGTGCTCGGGATCGACCGGAGCTCTGCCGCGTCGGGCAACCGGCGATCTCGCAGTACGAGCCCCCTCAGCTCCTCCTTTTGCTCGATTTGGAACCGCCGCACCTCACTGATGCTTTCCCCTCCATTTTCCCCTTCTGCAGCTGCCGGATTCGAGCTGGCCAGCAACCTCCCGACGACCCTCCGCCGTCCCACCTCGCCGCCGGCGAACCAGACCTCCCCGGCGAGCCGCACCACCACCACTACCTCCGCGACTCGCTGTTGAGTCCATCCCTACCCTCCGTTCGCCCCGCCGTGCCCGGATTCGCCGCCGGTGAGCTCGCCGTCGCCGTGGCCGAGAGGTTAAAGATGACAGGCGGGCCCCGCCTGTCATCCTCACCGCTCCCTCTCTCCCCTCGCAGCCGCTGACCGCTGGGCCCCGCTCGTCAGGTTTAAAACCCTGACGCGCGCGCTGGCGCCCGAGCAGCTGGGCTAGATGCCCTGGGCCGTGCACTGTGGCCGCTCTGGCCCAGTGGCACAGGGCCATTTCTTTTTATTCTTTCTGTGATTAATTCAATTAATTTTACAGAAATGAATATAAGTCCAAATAAATTAATTCCAACTCCTAAAATCTTGTAATATTCCAACCTATTTAATGGTGTCACTTTCATACATATCCATGAAACTTTTCTGTTCTGTTCAAATTTAAATTCAAATTTGAGCAATAAAACTCCTGTTCTAAAATCCTTAGATTCCATTCTGCAACTCCAAAACTCCAACTAATAATTTTCTCCATCTTAGTTTTCCCTCTAGTATTTGACAAAAATAAGTTGACATTTTTCTGAGCACTTTGATTTTTCTGTTTTTATTGTGGTCTTATTTTTCTGTTGTTATTATGCGACGTATAGATACCGTATTTGACGAAGTTGCTGAAGAAGGAGAAGGAGAAGGATTTGAAGACTTTGAAGACCAAGCCAATCCAGGCAAGCAGCCCTTTGACCATGTTACACTTGTTCTTCGGAACCCGTTTGTTTCCGATGCATGATGATAGAGTTACGGTGGTGACCTAGACGAATCACCACATGATGCATGCTTTGCTCATGATCTTGCTATGTGCTAGATGTCATGCAAATAGTTAGTAGTGATGCTTAGTGATGCATGTGTGACATGAACCTTCGTGGTTGAAACGTTTGCATAAATCCCATCGGGTGCCCCTAATGCCCGAGGGTGATGTTGAGTTAGGTCATCACTTGAGGAAGAAGTGATGTGCCGGTAAAATCTTGTGCATAGGTGAAATAATGGATTAGATTTATGTGTGACTACCATCCCAACCAAACATGTGCAAGCACTCTACCCCTTATGGGACGGGGCTTTATTGATTACTTAGGTCGATACTAGCATGGTGCCCGCATTACTAGTGACGGGAAGACTTGAGGTCTTTCCCGGGACGGGGTCGTGCTTGGATAGACGACCATGACAGTTTTTTACAGGGCACCAGACACACCGTTGGTCCCTTCGGGTACGCGTGACATCGAAATTAGGGCAAGTCCCATGATCTATTGTTTGTACCCGAGGGCCGTGTACCAACGAGTGGACTCTATGTTAGTGTCGTCTAAGGAAAGATAATGACCGGGTGCTTCCCCCGAGTACTTGAGGTACTGCGGGATCGTGGGTGACACGAAAGCTTCGCAGATCTTGTGGGTAAAGTGCGCAACCTCTGCAGAGTGTAAAACTATTCGAATAGCCGTGTCCACGGTCATGGACAGTTGGGTGGTGCTACATAAACTATGTCCAGAATTTTACTTCATCGGTGAAAGTATGTGTGTGATGAGTCAAGGTGGTGACTTGACTCGATGAGTTGAATCATACTCATGTTGATATCGGTAACCTGTCTTCGAGGTTACATGAAGTTATTGATGCATATACTTGATATTTATTCTAGCTCATAGCTAGATTGTTCATTGTTGTTCAATTGCATTGTTACTTTGAACCACATCACGGGTTGCTTGCGAGTACATTCAAAGTACTCATTGGCTTGCCACTGTTATTTAATTGGCCAGGCATGGAGGAACAGGAATATGAGGAAGAGTTCTTTGGAGACGAACATGCGAACTAGGACGCTATCCCAGTCAGAATGCCTGTAGGGTTAAGGCAGACGGCATGGGTTCTACCTATCATCGAAGACTTCCGCTATCTGAGTTATTTGCTATTCAGCCCTTGAGGCTCTATCTATGTAAGACTTGGCCATAATGGCCATAATTTGTGTAAGACGATATGTATGGATGTAAGACTCTTGTTATTCAGCTTCCGTGTGTTCAGTGAGCATTGATCTCTGGGATCACTGTACACGTGCATTCGGAGATCTCGACTTCTAAGTCGGGGTCCCCACAATAACCCGTCCGGTGGTAAGCCGCCAGGACATTTTTAGTTTTGTTCATGCAGACACATGTAATATAAACTGTCAAGGCATTGCAAGCATGAGATAATTTCAGAATTGCCAAACAAAGTAATGCCATCAAGGATAGAGTGGGACAAAGATAGTATCTCAACTATTCTATTACAAGGCACCGACAGGCCCAAAAGAATATCAGTTTCTCACAAAGTATACAACCCATAAGATTAAACCGGAGCCGGCTTTGGATTCTTCTTTAGCTCGCTCGGAAGACTGAGGGTCAGCTTGTTCCGGGTCTTCGACAACTTCTGGCAGCTGCTGGAAATCAGGGGTGCTCCAGTCAATCTTGGCAAGGGCGCGGAAATATACTTCATCGTTTATAAGTTCTGACGGTTCAATGTCAGGAGCGAAGGTATGCTTACGAACGGGTGGAAACAGATTTTCGATGTCATAAGACGGCCGCTCCACCCACCCATTCTCTAGATCGTAACCCGGATGATACCTTGTTAACTCTGCCTCATCAGCAAGCTTACTGGCATGAGGGTGCATGTCTTTGGTCAAAGCACGAAGATCTTCGACGGAGAAGGCTGATCCGTCTTCTTTCATACTGGGATAACCATTCATAGCCTCCGCCGGATCAAAATCGGGAACCCATGCCTTGGCCCGGGTTAACGCCATGAGGGAACCAACTCTTGAAGAAGATTTCTTCAATTCAACAATTCGGTTAGGCAAGATGGATAATTTCTCCAAAGTACCTTGGATGGTGGTCGGCGCCGGTTTATTGTGCGAAATAGCACTGATGGCCCTCCGAGCACCAGCATAGAGTTGTTCCACCAAGGTATAAGCAGCCTTCAGCTTCCTCCGTGCATCATCCCCAAGATGAGTCACACGCCTCCCTGTATACAAATGATGAGTTAAGCCGGAGCAGTATAAGATAGCAAGGATAAAGCGTATGAAAACAAGTACTTACCGAAGATGGCAGATGTCATATCGTCTATATGTTGCCTTAACCCGGATAACTCCTTCGTCGCCGGGTTAAGAGCAGCCTCAGCATCTTTGGCTATTTTCTCTAAAGCAGCCTTCTGTACCTCCCAAGTGGACCGCTCTGCTTCAAAGTCTTTCTGGAGCTTCTCCATACTGGCTAACGCAAGGGTAAGTTCCTCCTTGACTTCAATTGAAGAAGATTCCTGGAAGGCCAGGTTATTCCGGAGTTCAGTTATCTCAGAAGCCCTCCGGTTCAAGTCAGTCTGCAGAGGATAAGGAATGTCAGATATTTATGAAGACAGTTCAATCAAAAGTCTCAAGCACATAACAAGTTATGCACTCGACACTTGGGGGCTAATGTACAATTGAAGTTAAAGAAAGCAATTTTTTCAAACATGTCCCAAGCACATAACAAAGTTATATCCTTAACACTTGGGGGCTAATGTAATGTCATTCTCAAACATAAAAGAAGTCCCTGATTCACCCGCAGTGGAGTAAACCGGCCCTTGGGGGCTACACATGCAAATCAAGCTATTCCAGTTAACCCACCAAAGTCCTGGTTCACCCTAAAGGCTAAACCGGCACTTGGGGGCTACAATGGTCTAATGGTACATGTACAAGATACAAGCAGAAATGAAAGGCAAAGGGAAAGAAGTTACCTCATATTTTTTCCTTCATCATGTTTACCAAACCGGCCTCGTGGTCACGGCTGGTGAAGAGCCGGTTTAGATACCCAGAATGGAGCTCCTGGGCATTAAGTTGGGCATAACTAGACAAGTCAGTGCTCCATTTGCCTTTGTTTTTTGAAGAACTTCCTCCTTGGCAGTGTGTCTGGCCAAGATAACAGGTTCTGCAGGAGCAGTAAAACCTAGCCCGGTAATCTCGACATCTTCTGTCAAGGCAGCAGTTGGCCTAGGGGGATCATCAGCGACAGCGGGATCGGTGCGTACCGGACTAACAGGAGCCGGACTAGCCCGGGGAGGACTAACCCGGACAGGGCTGGCCGGTTCAGCAGCGTTCTCCATAGCATCACCCCCCGGAGCAGCAAGATATCCTTGATCCATAGGGGAAGGATCATTGAGCGGAACTTCAACGATCTCTTCCAGAGGATTGGCAGCTTCAAGATCCTCTGCCAGTTCAGAAGCACTTCCGGCTACCGGTTTATTCAATTTTGCCTTCTTGCTAGGCTTGGGCATACTGAAAAGATTAAAGGAATAATGAGAATCTCAAAGTCAAAAAGGAAAGATAAACCGGACATACTAAAAGATGGCTTACCCAGGAACGGTCTTGAGCACCGGGACTTGGGTAGCAGTTGACTCGCCGGAAGAAGATAGAGGAGTTTCCTGTAGTTTGGATCAGACGGTTTAAGAGGTTTGCGAATAAGACCTGCTTTTGGATGAAGAATGGTTGGAGTAAGCAAAACCTTTGAGCGGCGTCTTCGAGCCGGCGTGTGGGGTAATCCGGATGATTCAACCACGTGACCACTATGGCGTGTGGTCTGGCGAGCCTCATGCTGCTGTTTCTTCAAAAGAAAATTGGGATCCAATTGAGCATAATGGTGAGAAAATGGATATTTCCGGGCTACCCGACGAACTTTGGGTGGCAACGGTTCTGAATCAGAGGAGAGAGATATTACCTCGACTTCATCTGCTTTACTCCCTTCCGCCGGATCTTGGGAAAGAACATCGTTACTATGAATACAGACAAAGGAAAATTAAGAGTCATAAAAATCAAGCAGTACCTCAGAAGCCGGATCATCTTCTTCGGCGTTTGAACCGGAAGTAGCAGCAGGTCTTTTCTTATGTTTCTTTACGGCCAAACTCTTCTTGCGAGATGGCTTTGCCGGTTTGTCCTGGGCCTTCCTCTTCCAGAAGGGGTCATTGGCCTGTGTAAAGGAATGCAAATATGTTCAAGACAAGCAATATGGACGGATTAAAACAAAGAGAAAGGGACAGAAGAATCTTACTGAAGGCGGTTTATTGTTCACGCAGAAAGGTGCTAAACCGGTTCGACTGCACTCCTCCAGAGGAATATTCAACATCTTTTTAGCAGACTCAGTAACTTCATTATCGGGAAGCATTATATCTGTGTGATGCTGAGGGTCCTTCGGATTGCCGGTATACTCGCACATTAAACCGGAGCGCCGGCTTAACGGGAGGATGCTCCAGGAGAGCCAGCAGCGAACAAAGTCAACACCAGTTAACCTGTTGGCCACAAAAGCCCTGAGTTTGGAAAGTTGGGGGCATATCTGGACCAGTCTTGGGCACTCAGACGCTATGGGAAGGGATGATTCGTTGTCAGCCGATAAGAGCGGTAACTCGGCAGTGGATTCTCTCCTTCTGGTGAGGTGTCGATGTAGTAAAACCATGTCTGGTTCCACTCCTTGGGATGGCTATGAAGAGTGGCATGAGGAAAACTGACATCTTTTCTCTTTTGGATACTCATTCCGCCAAGTTCAGTATTGGGCCCATCATGGAATTCAGTCCGGCGGTTCAGATGGAAGAAATCCTGGAATAACTCCACAGATGGCTCCTCTTGCAGATAGGCTTCTGAGAAGACATGGAAATTGCAGATGTTTGATATGGAATTGGGACCTATATCTTGTGGATGGAGTTGAAAATCGGCTAAAACATCGCGGAAGAACTTTGAACCGGGAGGGCTAAAGCCCCGGGCCAGATGATCGAAAAAGACGATGATTTCTTCCTCCTTAGGTTGAGGAGGATACTCTTTCCCAAGGGCTCACCAGTGCAGAACCTCCTTCTGACCCAGAACGCCAATTGAGGCCGCCTTTTCTAAATCGTCCTTGGTAATCCGGGACGGAACCCAGTTGCAGGCAACAAACTGTTTCGCCGTGGAAGTCATCTTTTTTAAAGGGGGAATGCTGAAAAATACAATGCAAGATCCGGTTTACGATCCACTAGATATAAACCGGAGCATTCTATAAAGGCATTGATCTAATTGACGGTTTAAAGCATGGGACTAATGGTACCTACTAGTCCGGAATACTATTTGAACATAATAGCTGCCGGATTATGGAGTTGAAAGGAGCAAGTTAAACCGCCAATTACATGCAGGTAAGGTGCAGATCTAAATCTAAACCGTCAGCACAGGCATATAAGGCGCAGGTCATAATTGAACCGGTGACATAAGCAGATAAGTTACAGATCTAAAGTGTGAGAAACAACTTTCACATGAGCAATGGTAAAATATGGATCTACAGCGCAGGGAAAAATCAAGATAATTCAAGTCATATTTGTTGATGGCAGCGAAGATTTTTACAGATCCAGTTTAACTAGCAGTATTGGGGGAACTAAGATTGTAAAGATGGAGCGGAGTCGCGCATACAAGAGTTGACCTAAAAAGATTTAACATCTACGGTTAAGAACCATCTATGGTGATGAACATCGAGGAGCGGAGGTTCATCTGCGAGCTCCCGCGAAACCCTAGAGCTAAGATCTATGGGGAAGAAAAAGTAACGCACCTGAGGAAGCGGAAGGACGGCGACGAGTCTCTAGACACGCTCAGGTTGATGCAGCGGCCGAGCTGGTGAAGACGGCGAGCTCGAAGGACGACGGTGGAGCTTGAGCGCTGGAGAATAGAGGAAGACGAAGCAGAGGGGATACAGAGATGGCCCTTGGCCCTATTTATAGGCCGAAGAGATAAAACGGCAGGTGCGGGAATCGAGGAGACCAAAAATCGGATATGGATTGAGCTGTCGCCTCGTTCTTCAGAGCTTTAATAAGTAAAGGTAAAAAACAGCTGCAAGCATTGAATGCGCGGATGATGTCACGACGGTTTAAAGCGACACAAAGGGATGACGTCATGCCGGTTTACCAAGCATACTGAAGTTGCAGAAACGGAAAGATGTACAAGACTTTGGAGATTGACATGAACATGTTCAAATCAATCTGGGGCCTAATGTCAGGGATATTACTGCCAGGTATAAACCGGCCAGGAGGGTCCGGTTTAGGTTATCAAGGTTATATTATCAGAGAGGCCCAACGAAGTATGAAGTAGAAGATTGTAGCCCAAGAGGCTTAAGAGCCCATATGTTAGGGCCCATGGTTTGTAAACCATCATACTATGTAACTTGGAATGTAAGATAGAAGGAGTAGAGACCGAGGCGAACACGTTTATGAGCCGGCCTCGGGACTCTGTAAACCGGACCGGGCGTCACCTCTTATATAAAGGGACGACCCGGCGACAGTTGAGGACAAGAAACAATAGCTCGAGACACAGGCAAAGCGGATTCGCTCCCTGGTCATCGAAGCCCAAGCAATACCACACCAAACTAGACGTAGGCTTTTACCTTCATCGAAGGGGCCGAACTAGTATAAAATCCCCGTGTCCTTCGTCCGCTTTAACCCCTTTAAGCCAACCCGTAGCGATGGCCTCATGACTAAGTCCTTTTGCTTGGACATCTGCCGTGCTAAATCCACGACACAGAGCAAGTGATCTTATTTTGCCAATCTAAAATGCGATAAATTGACAGCACACTAACCATTGATACTTATGAGTTCTTGATCTGTAATCCAGTGGTGTTGTGAAGCTGCCAACTCCTTCACAATGTCATTTCCTGCCATGTCTTGACCTGAACAATACCATATTGTGTTAATGCTATTTTAAACTGTGTCACTTTATTCGTCAGTAAGAAATGTGATGAATTGTCAACACTGATACTTATATGTGCAAAACCTGTCATCTGTCTGCTTGTTTATCTTTCAGAGTGAGGAGGATATAAGTGTCAAACAAGTGCAGTCTCACCAGCTTGCTCAGCTGCTTGCGCTGCAGCTCCCGAGCAGGGCTAACCTTTCTTGAACTCTATTGAAGTGCTGTCGGTTTTGTATATTATTTTGTTGGCATGTTTAGTTGCACTGGTGGCGATCTTTGATGCCCAATGTATGTTGCTGTCTTCTTGTGCTTTATTATCATAGTGGCGAACTTTGATGCCCAGTGGATGTAATATGCCGTAATTTCTTTATTGTATAGTCTAGGTTTTTTTCTTATTCACGATGCTGCAGTTATTTTACTGTATATATATATCCTGTCTTCGCAGTAAACCGGCCAAACCGTAAAATTACGGTACATAATCATGTTGTCATGCAAATCACCATGTATGATCTGCATCATGGGCCCCGTCATCTTGGTCCGTTAACAGGCCTAAATGTAAACTGGCCCACTAGTAGATTCGGGCCTTTAATAGGCCGAGTAAACCGCCGGCCCTATTTTCCCAAGAAAACTCAATGGGCCTTTAGGAGGCTGAAAAGTAGGTTGGGCCTGAATCGTGCCGAACAGCTCACGGGCCGGTAGCAAGCCAAAAGAGACCCCGGCCCATGAATGCGCCAATCAAATCACGGGCATATAACAGGCCAAAATTATCTCGGTCCTTGTTTGGCCCAATCATATTATCGGCTGCGAGCAGGCCGGATGCAAACCGGGCCGTAGTTAGGCGCAACTATATGACGGGCTTTTAACATGCCGATATTAATATAGGGCCGAAATGTTAAACGGGCCCTTAACAGGACGAAACTAATATCAGGACGAATTACTAAATGGCCCTTTGGCACGTGGGCCCAAAAGCATTGCGTCCAGTTGACGGGCCGAATCTGATATGGGTCATAATTTAGCCCAAAGCCTCTTAAAGAGCTGGACCTGATCTGGGCCGTAATTTGGCCCAGAACACGGTAGGCTTTTAACGGGTCGGATCTCATATGGGCCATTATTATGCCCGGAACATGGCAGGCCTTTAATGGACCGGATCAAATATGGGCCGACATTTGGCCCAAAATATGGCAACTAGTTAATGGGCCAGCCTACTAGGGTCCTCAAAATCTTGTGGGTCTACAGCTGGGCTGGCCCATTAATGTCGGCGAAATCTCATGGGCCTTTAGCTGGGCCGGCCCAATATGGTACACACAAATTTTGTGGGCCTTCACCTAGGCTGGCCCATTATGGCCCGCAAAAATCTTGTGGGCCTTTACCTGGGCCGGCCCATTATGACCCACAAAATCTTGTGGGCCTTTAGCTCGGCCGGCCCATTATGGTTCGCAAAATCTTGTGGGCCTTTAGTTTGGCTGGCCCATTATGGTTTGCAAAATCTCGCGGGCCTTTAGTTGGGCTGGCCCATTTAAACTTTATAGGCCACTTTTGGGCCGGTCCACATGTCAACATATCATAGGCGCATCTTGCCCATTGGATGAGTGACACCTGTGCCAACGCGGAGCTGGCACCTGTTTCCGTCAGCCAATCGGAATTTTACATGTAGAAATCCCCATTGGTCGGGGCTAATAACGGGTTATCAGATCCAAAACCGGACCCGATAGCTTAACGGCGTTCCGTTACGGTGGATGCCACGTGTCGGTCACCCTTGACGAAAACACTTATGTGACACGCGATTTATTGTCATGGAAGTGGACACTTCCGTGATGATAATTTTGGTAATGTCATGGAACACTTCTACGACAACACATGTATGACTATCTTGATTCTGTCATAAAATCATCATGGATGTACATGCATGACAGAAAACGTGACCTACTGTGACAAACACGTATCATCACGGAAGTGTATTTTTTTGTAGTGTGAACACCTGCACATGTCTCTCTTCGGATTGCTAGAACAAATAAACGAGGTGCTATTAATCCTAGTAATTTTTGCTTGTTAGGATTTATTTTTCTCGAGGAATTATTACTCTGGTTTGTTCCATCATCTGTACATAGGTCTATCTAATGGTGGCCGCATTAACGACGGTCGCGTGGTGGTTCGGTCAATTTCCGTACACAGTTCGGCGAACGCCGCATCTGGAACTCGGACCGACCTGTGAATTCAGGCTTTGCCACGCCTTTACCGGATCACGCCGACGCCCTGCGTCGACATTGACCTCAGCGCCAGGCCACATATCTTTAAAAAAATTACTTCGCGTAAATTAATTACGCGAGGATTTTTATATATTTATATCATTATTGTTGGCCTGCACTATTTTACATGTGTAGGTAATCGACTTCGACTGCGTCACACTGTCACTTCAGCAAGCCGACGTCGTCGTCCAAATCAGCGTAAATCGGCTAGCGCGATCACCTTGTTGGTCGAATTGCCATACCGACATGTTCGGTTGCATCGGGACTTCGGCATCGCTGAGGGAGCTCTACCTCATCGAGTGTTCGGCACACATGCCATATTTCTTTTATTACTCACTTCTCATAAATTATTAATTATGTAACTTTATTACTATTATCTCCGGTTTGCACTATTTTTTGTGCACGGGTAAATTATCCGGGTCGGTCAGTATTGTCACCTCCACGTACTGACATACCACGTCACCTCGGCGGGATCGGGGGCTTCGTCATCACTTCATTAACCCACGCCGGGACTTCGGCGTCACTCTGCCGGCCTGCATTGGTCGTGCTATGTCACCACTTCAGAGTGCCGAACTCTTCGCTCCGCCACCTCCGGACCGGCTTGGGGGATGGAACCTTGTCCCGCACCAAGCTCGTACCGCGTCATAAATGCCGAACACATTAACCAGCTAAGTCGCTTTCATGCTCAAAGTCTTAAATTTTTAACTTGTGTTCGGTTCGACCAAGCATTATACTTTTTTGGAAAAAAGTTATTTGTGAAAAACGTCCTCGTCAAAACTTTGTTTGTGACACATAAATTCAAATACCCCGTTTACTTGGGGGCTTCCTTTATGAAGCCTTTCGTCTTGCATATGATTATACTTGTATGGCTTCGTTCCTTGTTCGTGTATTACGCCAAAATATGCACCATGTTGACTTAAGTGTTCCACAAGCTGGGTTGCCTTGCTCCTGTGTTTACTCCTACGTCCCGATTGTTCGGCTAGGGAGTAAAGGGAGCACCTCTGCGATTGTCACGATCGGGTCATCCGAGCTCGGACCTCAGACTGGGTGAAGCCGAAATCTAGTGCTCTTATTGTTTTCAATCATGGTCGACACACAACGGAACTCATGAGTACAAAAAATCTATTGCACAAGTCTCATAGTAACAATGAGCAACAAAAGAAAGGTATCGGTGGGGGTACTATTTTCTTCGAAGATGCTTCTTACACTTCGTTAGTAATATAGCATAAGTTCCCTGAGCGCGCTTTGTCTGTTACAGCCTTATGGCCCAATTGCCTGGTTATCAGAAACACCGTCGATATTCTCGACAGGTGGAGTACATAACACTTTTTGGCCCTTGACCGAAGGAGAAGCCGACGGTTGGTTAAGACGCGTTTAAAGTTTGGGTGAACACAGATATGATATAAGTACTTCGGTACATATAATCATTATACATAATTTTTTTACCAAAGTCACATGGGGGCTCTTAAATTTATATGAGTTGTTTTATAATAAGTGTTCTTCTTATTAGTCGTTGCAAAGTTTTTTTTATCACTCCTTTTTTCGACACGAGTGTGTGGTCACTAGCCGAGGAGCCTAATTTCTCCCTCAAAGCCGCTAGAGTTTAGTTTGCTAAACTGGCCTAGCGAGAAGTACTTGAGCTAGTTCGGATGTGAAGTTTTTACTGAAGTTTTTTTGGGTTTCCAAGCCTATGGCACTTTTAAACTATTTGTGTGTTTCCAACATTAGTCTCGCAGTGCAACGTGCTACTTCTCGAGCTTGCGTTGTATTCCCTCGAAGAGGAAAGGGAGATGCAGCAAAGTAGCGTAAGTATTTCCCTCAGTTTTTGAGAACCATGGTATCAATCCAGTAGGAGACCACTCGCGAGTCCATCGCACCTGCACAAACAAATATGAACTTCGCAGCCAACGCGATAAGGGGTTGTCAATCCCTTTACGGTCACTTACGAAATTGAGATCTGATAGAGATGATAGTTTACATTTTTGGTATTTTTGGTTTATAAGAACAGCAAATAAATGCGATAAAAGTAAAGTAGATGTAGATTGATATGTTGAGAATAGACCCGGGGGCCATAGTGTTCTCTAGTGGCTTCTCTCATGATAGCGATATTCTACGGCGGGTAAACAAATTACTGTCGAGCAATTGATAGAAAAATGAATAATTATGAGACTATCTAGGCATGACCATTGTATATAGGCATCACATCCGAGACAAGTAGACCGAAATGATTCTGCATCTACTACTATTACTCCACACATCGACCGCTATCCAGCATGCATCTAGTGTATTGAGTTCATAAGAACAGAGTAACGCCTTCAGCAAGATGACATGATGTAGAGGGATAAACTCAATCAATGATATAAACCCCTTCTTTATATCCTCGATGGCAACAATACAATACGTGCCTTGCTACCCCTACTGTCACTAGGAAAGGACACCGCAAGATTGAATCCGAAGCCAAGCACTTCTCCCATTGCAAGAACTATAGATCTAGTAGGCCAAACCAAACCAATAATTCGAAGAGACTTGCAAGGATATTATGAGCACACATAAAAAGTTCAGAGAAGAACCAAATATCTTTCATAGATAACCTTGATCATAAACTCACAATTCATCGAATCTCGACAAACACACCGCAAAAAGAGATTACATCGAATAGATCTCCTCGAAGACCGAGGAGAACTTTGTATTGAGATCCAGAGA
Source organism: Secale cereale (assembly GCA_902687465.1). Classification (NCBI taxonomy): domain Eukaryota; kingdom Viridiplantae; phylum Streptophyta; class Magnoliopsida; order Poales; family Poaceae; genus Secale; species Secale cereale. Next base: position 375,432,463 of record LR738713.1, read on the forward strand.
GAGAAGAAGCCATCTAGATACTAGCTATGGACCCGAATGTCTGTGGTAAACTACTCACAACTCATGGTGATGGCGATGATGATGATGATGATGAACTCTGTGATGGATCCCCCTCCAGTGGAGCTCAGGAACAGGCTCCCAGATGGGATCTCATAGGAACAGAAGGTTGCGGCGGTGGAATTAGGGTTTTCTCTCTGTTCACGGAGGTTTTGGGGTACGTAGACTTATATAGGAAGAAGGAGGGCACCGGGGGACGCTCGAGGGGGCCACGAGGCAGGGGGCGCGCCATGGGAAGGGGGCGCCCCCCACCCTCGTGGGCCACCTCTTGATCCCCTGACATGGTTCTCAAGCTCCGTGTGCGTGATTTTCTCCAAAAATATCTCTCGCGAAGGTTTCATTCCGTTTGAACTCCGTTTGATATTCTTTTTCTGCAAAACCCTGAAACAGGCAAAAACATCAATCTGGACTGGGCCTTTGGGTTAGTAGGCTAGTCCCAAAAATGATATAGAAGTGAATGATGAAGCCCATTAAACATCCAAGACTTCATAAATAATAGCATGGAACAATCAAAAATTATAGATACGTTGGAGACGTATCACAATGCCGGACACCTTTCGAGATTCGGCAAAACATTCTCGGACATTGCTATATATGCATCGGTTTCGAATTGTGTCTTCGGTCAATAGTTGGGTTGCCCGGCTCCTGCGCTTGCCTCCTGTGTTCCGCTTTGTTCGGCTAGGTGTGCAAAGGGAGAACCACTGCGATTGTGCTTCCAGCTCGCATGGTTAAGCACCTCAGTGGAGGAAGCCGAAAACTGACTATCACAATAAGCGTAAACTGGTCAGCGATCCGATGCATGTGTTAAATGAAGGGCCATTCATAACATTGGACGAAGTGTTTACGGCTTGACCTCGGCTATCGTCGAACACTAACCATCGGCTAGTAGCTGGCCTCCCAACTTTAAGCTCCTATGACTATGTGAAAGTTATAAAGCCCGCATATCTGATTGCCTCGTTTCCGCTAACACAACCGCCTTAGGGCACCGAGACGTCGGCTAATGGTTGTTTTGTTATTGCGAAAACACCCTGCGTAGCATCTACAAGGGGGCGGAAGCCGACGATGGGCCACTTTCAACTGATAAGTGGTCGCAACGGAGTCGAAATAAACATATTGTCGGCATTTGTATTTAATATACGAGGGCCACCTTCCACAATCATCATTATAGAGCCATAAATATGCATCAATTTGACTTAAGATTTTGGCCAAGCTGGGTTTCCTCGCTCATGTGCTTACCCCTACGTTCCCGATTGTTCGACTAGGCGGTAAAGGGAGAACCTCTGTGATTGTTACTACCAGGTCATCCGAGTTAGTACCTCAGACTGGGTGAAGCCGAAATCTAGCAATCTTAAAGGATCACATTGGTCAGCAATGACGGAAGTGAAATTTTTGGTTAATACCATAGAGTTCGGGAACTTTCCCCGAACTAAATCCTCAATATCCCCCCCTTCATTGATCGGAGGTGAGGTTTCATGATCATGATAAACATGACGACCCAAAGAAAGGAACCGATAGCGGGACTGTTTTCTTTGGAAGATGTTTCTTACGTTAAAAAGTAATATAACATATCTCTCCGTGTACCTTTGTTTATAAAATCGTATGGTCGGATTGCCTTGTTTGTCGTACATCTTTGCCCTCATAAAGGCTTTATAAAGTAGGACAAACACTCCTGGGCTGCTGGCGGAGGAGGTTGAAGCCGATGGTCGGTCAACAAAGTTTTGTACAATGCGGATCCGAGCATTAATGATGTAGAGTACTTGGATACATAGAATCATTACACATAGTTTGTGATTTTACTCTGGATATCGATCCTTAATTCGGCCACCCGTGCCCACATTAAGGCTCGGGGCTACTGGGCTTCGTGCTTATCATTTACAAATACTAAAGGGGTACATCGATCCCCTGATCTGGTGTTGCGACTCGACCAGTGTCTCGGGGGCTACTGCATTTCTTATTCAATGCAGAGAATTCAAAGTGCTCAGTGTTTGGCATGACCGAACTACGGGCAAGCGCGTCTTCGGGCAACAGGAAGTACCCTTTGGGACATATCCGGCATCAAGCTAATATATCACGGCGACTTCTCACAACCCTCTCTCAGGGGCCTGTCTGCCGATCATTATTCCTAATGTATTACACTGCGTTTCTATTCCTAAGTATGCTGCCGAGCTAGGAGTTGATCCTCAGGCTGATTTTGTAAATCAACCTGAGTCTCAGGGGCTACTAGGATCAGTAGTTTTATGTTTTCCTTCAGGTGCATCTCGGGTTTTAGACCGACACACACCTTGAGGGCTACTAGATATACATATACTGGTTATATATCTCGGCAGAGAATACATTGCACCACCTCGGAAGCAGTCCAACTAAAGATCGGGCACCAGTGGCAGGCTCCATAGAGGGCATTTTCGGTATTTAGCTCGGCTAAACTCCTTCAATTTTTTTGAACCAAGGTGATCTATGACAACTCGGATACAGTCCGACGCTGGTGCTTGGACATAGTCTGGCGTTAGAGCTCGGATACAATCCGGCATTGGGGCTTGGACGTAGTCCGATGTTGGAGCTCGGATATAGTTCGGCGTTGGTGCTCGGCTGCAAAAGATACCTCGAATGTAGTCCGGCGTTGGAGCTCGGATGCAAGAGGACACTGCCGCACTGGAAACACTTCAAACCCGAGGTGTGGCGTAAAAATAACAAGGCATTGATAAAGGCCAAATACTTAAAAGGCTCCTCGGATGCCCGACGTGTGAACTCTTCGGATTCAGCTCGGCAATCCTCAAGATCGAAGATGGGAAGAATTGTTGTACCAGTTTTCAAGACCGACGACCGAAGATGAAGAACAGTTCGGAAGAACTCAGGAGCGTCCCCAACTTGAAGACCGGTTCAGGGGGCTACTGACGGTGTCATGGACTAGGGGGTACTCACCACGTCGTCTCCCGACCAGCTGGATCGGGCCAAGGAACCCCAAGGCGGTTTACTCATGGGCCACTTCGGGCAGCCCATGCCGCATACAAGGAGGTTTCCACAAGACTTGGCGCACAAGACGAGGACTCTCCTAAACCCTAGGCCTCTGGTGCATATATAAACCAAGGTCAGGCTAGTCGATACGACATTACATTACATCTCATATTCATTACAACAATCCCGTGGTAGATACATATACTCTGTACTACATCCATATGAATACAATCAAAAGCAGCATGTAGGGTATTATCCCTTCAAGAGAGCCTGAAGCTGGGTAAAATACCGTGTACATGTTACCATCGCTCCAAGACGCCTAGCTTAGGACCCCTACTACGAGATATGCCGGATATTGAACCGACACCGGGGCCCATAGTTTTCAGTAGAGGCTTCACTCTCGAAACATCAGCATACGGTGGGTAAACAAATTATTGTTGGATAATTGATAGAAAAGCGCATAGTTACAATGTTATTCATGGCAATGATCACACATATAGGCATCACGTCCGTGACAAGTATACCGACTCCTGCCTGCATCTACTACTATTACTCCACCAATCGACCGTTATCCAACATGAATCTATGTTATTATGTTCATGACAAACAAAGTAACACCTTAAGCAAGATGACATGATGTAGAAAAAGTAAACTCAAACAATGTGAATAAACCACATAGTTTTACCCTTCATGGAACAATACAAATACGTGCCTCGATACCCTTTCTGTCACTGGGTGAGGACACCACAAGATTGAACCCATTACAAAGCACCTCTCCCACTAAAGATAAATAAATCTAGTTGGCCAAACCAAACGGATAGAATGGAGAGCAATACAATGATATCATAATCATGCGTAATAAAGTTTAGAAAAGACTCAATTACTTTCAGTGAATAATCTGATCATAAACCCACAATCCATCGGATCCCAAAAAACACACTCCAAAATAAGATTACATCAGATAGAACTCCAAGAAGACCGAGGAGTATATTGTATTGAAGATCAAAGAGAGAGAATAAGCCATCCAACTACTAGCTATGGACCCGTATGTCTATGGTGAACTACTCACGCATCATCGAAATGCAACAAGGATGGAGTAGAAGCTCTTCGTGATAGATCCCCGCTTCGGCAGTACCAGAAAAGGCCTGCAGATGGGATCAGGGAAGAACATAAGCTTGTGGCGGCGGAAAAAAGTGTTTCAGGTGGATCTCTATTGGGTTGGGAATATTTGTGAAGTTATAGAGGCAGAGTTAGGTCAAACGGAGCTGCATGGACCCACGAGCTTGATGGCGCGCCATGTAAGTGTTGGGAAATGTTGCATGGAAAACAAACAAAAAATTCTACGCACACGCAAGATCTATCCATGGAGATGCATAGCAACGATAGGGGAGAGTGTGTTTACGTACCCTCGTAGACCGTAAGTGGAAGCGTTTAGTAACATGGTTGATGTGGTCGACCTTCTTCGTGATCCAACCGATCAAGTACCAAACATACGACACCTCCCCGTTCAGCACACGTTCAGTTCGGTGATGTCCACGCCTTCTTGATCCAGCAAGATGTCGAGGTAGTAGATGAGTTCCGGCAGCACGACGACGTGGTGACGGTGATGGTGATGCTATCTCCGCAGGGCTTCGCCTAAGCACTACAAAAATATGACCGAGGGTGTAAACGGTGGAGAGGGACGCCGCACACGGCTAAACAATTGTCGTGGTTATGTGTGACGCCCCCTCCCACATATATATAGGTGGGAGAGAGGGGAGAGGCCAAGGGGCACCCCACGTAGGTCCGAATCCTACTTGAGGTCTTCCCCAAGCCGCTCCCCCTTTCCTTATTTGAGTGCGGGAGGAAGGAGGGAGGAGGAGGCACCTCTTTCCTTTGTCTGACGAGGAGGGAAAGGCAGGAGGGGCCACTCCTCCTCTTTCCTTCCCCTAGGGCCGACCTGCCAAGGAAAGGGGTGCGCCTACCCCCTAGTGGGCTGGTCTGTCCCCTCCTTTGGCCCATTTGGCCGATGCACTTACCGGGGGTGTCCTAAACCCCTTCCGGCGACCCGATGACTACCCGGTGCACTACGAAACTCTTGTGGTATTACCGAGAGGGCCCAGAGATACCTATCTGATACTCGGAGTGATAAATCCCAATCTTGATCCATGCCAACTCAACAAACACCTTCACAGAAACCTGTAGAGCATCTTTATGATCACCCAGTTGCGTTGTGATGTTTGATAGCACACAAGTTATTCCTCCGGTATACGGGAGTTACATGATGTCATGGTCGAAGGAACATGTATTTGACATACAAGAAAGAAATAGCTATAAACTGAATGATCAAATGCTAAGCTAACAGATGGGTCTTCTCCATCGCATCATTCTCCTAATGATGTGATTCAGTTATGAAATGACAACTCATGTTTATGGTTAGGAAACCTTAACCATCTTTGATCAACGAGCTTGTCTAGTAGAGGCTTACTAGGGACAAGGTATTTGTTTATGTATCACACATGTATTTAAGTTTCCGGTCAATACAATTCTATTATGAATAATAAACCTTTATCATGAATAAGGAAATATAAATAATAATAACTTATTATTTCCTCTGGGGCATATTTCCATCAGTCTCCCAGTTGCACTAGAGTCAATAATCTAGAATACATTGTAATGAATCTAACACCCATGGAGTCTTGGTGCTGATTATGTTTTGCACGGTGGAAGAGGTTGAGTCAACGGGTCTGCCACATTCAGATTTGTATGTAATTTGCAAATTTATATGCCTCCATCCTTGACCTTTTCATGAATGGAGTTGAAGCATCTCTTGATGTGTTTTGTTGTCTTGTGAAACCTGGATTCCTTCGCCAAGGAAATTGCTCTAGTGTTGTCACAAAATATTATCATTGGACCTGATGCACTAGGTATTACACCTAGATCGGGTATGAACTCCTTCATCCGGACTCCTTCATGTTCTGCTTCCGAAGCATCTATGTACTCTGCTTCACACATAGATCCCACCACGACGCTCTGCTTGGAACTGCATCAACTGACAACTCCACCATTTAGTATAAATATGTATCCGGTCTGAGACTTAAGAGTCATCTGGGTCTGTATCGAAGGTAGCATCGACGTAACCCTTTAAGACACGCTCTTCATCACCTCCATAAATGAGAAACATATCCTTTTTCCTTTTCAGGTACTTCAGGATGTTCTTGACCATTGTCTAGTGATCCACTCCTGGATTACTTTGGTACCTCCCTGCCAAACTTATGGTAAGGCACACATCAGGTCTGGTACACAACATAGGGTACATGATAGAACCTATGGCTGAGGCATAGGGAATGGCTTTCATTTTCTCTCTATCTTCTGCAGTGGTCGGGCTTTGAGTCTGCCTCAATTTCACACCATGTAACACAGGCAAGAACCCTCTCTTTGACTAATCCACTTTGAACTTCTTCAAAACTTTGTCAATGTATGTGCTTTGTTAAAGTCCTATTAAGCGTCTTGATCTATCTCTATAGATCTTGATGTCCAGTATATAAGCTGCTTTACCGAGGTCTTTCATTGAGAAATTCTTATTCAAGTATCCTTTTATGCTATCGAGAAATTCTATATCATTTACAATCAACAATATGTCATCCACATATAATATCAGAAATGCTAGAGTGCTCCCACTCACTCTCTTGTAAATATAGGCTTCACCGTAAGTCTGTATAAAACTATATGCTTTGATCACCTCATCAAAGCGTATATTCCAACTCTGATATGCTTCCACCGGTCCATAAAAGGATCGCTGGAGTTTACACACTTTGTTAGCACCTTTAGGATCGACAAAACCTTCTGGTCGCATCATATACAACTCTTCTTTCAGAAATCCACTAAGGGATGCATTTTTGACATCCATTTGCCAGATTTCATAATCATAAAATGTGGCAATTGCTAACATGATTCAGACAGACTTAACCATCGCTACGGGTGAGAAAGTCTCATCGTTGTCAACTCCTTGAACTTGTCAAAAACCCTTTGCGACAAGTCGAGCTTTGTAGACTGTAACATTACCATCAGCGTCAGTCTTCTTCTTGAAGATCCATTTATTCTCTATGGATTGCCGATCATCAGGCAAGTCCACCAAAGTCCACACTTTGTTCTCATACATGGATCCTATCTCAGATTTCATGGTCTCAAGCCATTTTTCGGAATCTGGGCTCATCATAGCTTCTTCATGGTTCGAAGGTTCGCTGTTGTCCAACAACATGACTTCCAAGATAGGGTTACCATACCACTCTGGTGCGGTACGTGTTCTGGTCGACCTTCGAGGTTTAGTAGTAACTTGATCCGAAGTTCCATGAGCATCATCATTAGCTTCTTCTCTAGTTGGTGTAGGTCTCGCAGGAATGGTTTTCTCTAATGAGTACTTTCCAATTCGAGAGAAGGTACAATTACCTCATCAAGTTCTACTTTCCTCCCACTTAATTCTTTCGAGAGACACTCCTTCCCTAGAAAGGACCCAATTTTAGTAACGAAGATCTTGCCTTTGGATCTATGGTAGAAGGTGTACCCAATTGTTTCTTTTGGGTATCATATGAAGATGCATGTCTCCGATTTGGGTTCGAGCTTATCAGGCTGAAGCCTTTTGACATAAGTGTCGCAACCACAAACTTTAAGAAACAACAGCTTTGGTTTCTTGCCAAACCATAGTCCATACAGTGTCGTCTCAACGGATTTAGACAGTGCCCTATTTAACATGAATGCAACTGTCTCTAATGCATAACCCCAAAACGACAAAGGAAAATCGGTAAGAGACATCATAGAATGCACCATATCCAATAGAGTACGGTTACGACATTCAGACACACCATTATGCTGTGGTGTTCCAGGTAGCGTGAGTTGCGAAACTATTCTGCATTGTTTTAAATGAAGGCCAAACTCGTAACTCAAATATTCGCCTCCCCAATCAGATCATAGACACATTTTTTTCTTGTTACGATGATTCTCTACATCACTCTAAATTCTTTGAACTTTTCAAATGTTTCAGACTTGTGTTTCATCAAGTAGATATACACATACCTACTTAAATCATCTGTGAAGGTGAGAAAATAACGATACCCGACGCGTGCTTCAATACTCATTGGACCACATACATCAGTATGTATTATTTCCAATAAGTCATTAGCTCGCTCCATTGTTCCGGAGAACAAAGTTTTATTCATCTTTCCCATGAGACATGGTTCGCAAGTATCAAATGATTAATAATCAAGTTATTCCAAAAGTCCATCGGCATGGAGTTTCTTCATGCGCTTTACACCAGTATGACATAAATGGTAGTGCCACAAGTATGTTGCACTATCATTATCAACTTTGCATCTTTTGGCATCAATATTATGAATATGTGTATCACCACGATCGAGATTCAACAAGAATAGACCATTCCTCAAGGGTGCATGACCATAAAAGATATTACTCATATAAATAGAACAACCATTATTCTCTGACTTAAATCAATAACCGTCTCGCATTAAACAAGATCCAGATATAATGTTCATGCTTAATGCAGGCACCAAATAACAATTATTTGGATCTAAATCTAATATCAAAGGTAGATGTAGAGGTAGTGTGTCGACGGTGATCATATTGACCTTGGAACCATTCCCGACGTGCATTGTCACCTCGTCCTTTGCCAATCTTCGCTTATTCCGCAGTTCCTGTTTCGAGTTACAAATATGAGCAACCTAACCAGTATCAAATATACAGGCGTTGCTACGAGCACTAGTAAGGAACACATCAATAACATGTATATCAAATATACCTTTGTTCACTTTGCCATCCTTCTTATCCGCCAAATACTTGGGGCAGTTCTCCTTCCAGTGACCACTCCCTTTACAGTAGGAGCACTCAGTTTCAGGCTTAGGTCCAGCTTTGGGTTTCTTCATGGGAGCGGCAACCTGTTTGCCGTTCTTTTTTAAGTTCCCTTTCTTTCGTTTGCCATTTTTCTTGAAACTAGTGGTCTTGTTAACCATCACCACTTGATGCTCCTTCTTGATTTCTACCTTTGCCGATTTCAGCATCGCGAAGAGCTCGGGAATTGTTTTCTTCATCCCTTGCATATTATGGTTCATCACGAAGCCTTTGTAGATTGGTGGCAGTGATTGAAGAACTCTGTCAATAACACTCTCAACTGGAAGATCAATTCCTAGCTGAGTCAAGTGTATATGATGACCAGACATTTTGAGTATGTGTTCACTCACATAACTATTCTCCTCCATCTTGCAGCCATAGAATTTGTTGGAGACTTCATATATCTCAACCTAGGCATTAGCTTGAAATATCAACTTCACCTCCTGGAACATATCATATGCTCCAAGACATTCAAAATGTTTTTGAAGTCCCGGTTCTAAGCCGTAAAGCATGGCACACTGAACTATAGAGTAGTCATCACTTCGCGCTTGCCAGATGTTCATAGCATGTAGGTTAGCAGGAGCGGATGGGTCACCTAGCGGTGCATCAAGGACATAATTCTTCTGTGTAGGAATGAGGATAATCCTCAAGTTATGGACCTAGTCCGTGCAGTTTCTACCATCATCTTTCACCTTAGCTTTTTGTAGGAATGCATTAAAATTCAAGGGAACGGTAGCACGGGCCATTGATCTACAACATACATATGCAAAAACTATAAGACTAAGTTCATGATAAATTAAGTTCAATTAATCAAACTACTAATAAACTACCACTTAAATTAACATCTTTCAGGTTATCTAAGTGATACATGATCCAAATCAACTAACTCATGTTCGATCATCACGTGAGATGGGGTAGTCATCAATGGCGAACATCTCTATGTTGATCATATCTACTATATGACTCATGTTCGACCTTTCGGTCTCCAGTGTTCTGAGACCATGTTAGTACATGATAGGATCGTCAAGTTTAACCCAAGTATTCTGCTTGTGTAAAACTGTCTTTCATCCGATGCATGTGAACGTAGAGTCTATCACACCCAATCATCACGAGGTGCTTCAACACGACGAACTTTAGCAACGGTGCATACTCGGGGACAACACTTTTATCTTAAAATTTAGTGAAGGGGCCATCTTATAATGCTACCGTTGTTCTAAGAAAAATAAGATGCATAAAGAATAATCATCACATGGAATCAAAATATGTGACATGATATGGCCATCATCATCTTGTGCTTTTGATCTCCATCTCCAAAGCATCGTCATGATTTCCATCATCACCAGCTCCACGCCTTGATATCCATCATTGCGTCATGGTCGTCTTGCCAACTATTGCTTCTACAACTATTGCTAACTCATAGCGATAAAGTAAAGAAATTACGTGGCGCTTGCATTTCATACAACAATTAAGAGACAACCATAAGGCTCCTACCGGTTGTCGATATTAGAAAACATGATCATCTCATACAATAACGTATAACACTCATTATGTCTTGTCCATATGTCAGTGCAACAAACCCTGGGTCCGTTGCCCCAGACTGTGCACAGGCCCAAGGACAAGATTTCATCACCAAGATCAGATCAAAGCACGAAGGGGTCAGCTCTTTGAGGAATCAGAGAGCTGGTCGAGAAGATCAAGTCAGCTAAGACTAGCCGGAGAAACAAGATATCACCAAAGGAAGGGACTTCCTTGCCGGGCACGTGAGCTTGGCGAGGTTGGGATCACCTCGGTAGCAAGCCTCGAAGACCGCCCCGGCAGGCCTGCCGGGGCTCGCGGAGGCAAACCACCCCATTACGCCACCTCACAGCGATGCACGTCATCGATCAGTGCGGTATCAAGCTCCTAAGTGACTCAGTGGGAGCTCCCTGCCACATGGCGGCCACTTCCTACATCAAATACCTCCAAGTGACACCCGTCTTGAGACATGTCAAGCAAGCAGGGGCGAAGCTGGCAAAACCGCCTGGCAGGGCCTGCCGGACGAGCCGTTATGTGACACTATGTGGCGCATTTAATGCGCTATGTCAGCCTGCAGAGTTAGGTATGATAGCACTGTTTGCTATATAATCAGTATGGAAAGACTAATTTGCCACTATGGTGACCCCTTGATTTATAAAAGGAGGCCCATGGCAACCATCGAAAGGATTCAGTCAATTCGGACCCCCGCACATTCATACGCACATAGCCACTCTCGCCCCGAGGAAACCCTGCCGGGTAAGAGCTCCACACTTTTTCCACCTTACACCATCAATCCAGCAAAGCTGGAGTAGGATTTTAAGCCTCACGGTGCCCGAACCTGGGTAAAAACTGCCCATGTGATCTCTGCCGTGCTGCGTTACGCTTCTCCGCTCTTTGTGCAACGTGCCTATCCCCCCGCCGAACCAAAAGGGACTCATGGCCCCATAGGTGGTTGTGGTTTACCATGACATCTTTGGCACGCCTGGTAGGGGGATCACTTGTGCGAACCCGAGGGCATGAGCAACGTGTCATCTTCATCGCTATCTTCATCATCGACGGCTCCATCGACCATGACGCCTAAGAAGAAGCCTGGTGCCACAGCTCACCCATCCACCTCGAAGGCCCCACAGCCAGTGACCGTCGACGCCATGGAGAATGCGGGGATGCACATGAATGCAGATGATGTGGGGGACGTGGTCGGTGCAGGCGGCGTTGTTACCACATCCCCCACGGCCAAAGTAGGAGCGGAAGGCACCGGAGAAGGACAACACCAGCAGCACCCCAGCGGTGACGCTCTGTGAGGTACGAGTAGAGGGATTGTTCTTTCTGCACCTCCTCACCCAGCCGAAGAGTACAACCTTGGCAGTTTCGCTCGTTCTGGGGTGAATCACAACTCTCGGGCTGCTCCCATTGCGGGTGCGACCGCAGGGCGCGCGCCACTGATACGTCTCCGTCGGATCTACTTTTCCAAACTCTTTTGCCCTTGGCGAGGGTGTGGACTCTAATTTGCATGATTTGAATGGAACTAACCCGGATTGATGCTGTTTTCAGCAGATTTGCCTTGGTGTTATTTTTGTGTAGAAATAAAAGTTCTCGACATGACCTAAAATTTTACAGAGAATATTTTCAGAATATATAAAAAATATCGGTGAAAAGAAATACCGGAGGGGGCCCACACCATGGCCACAAGGGTGGGGGACGCCCCCTACCTTGTGGGCCCCCTGGACCTCCACCGACGCCAACTCCAACTCCATATAATCTGTTTCGGGGAGAAAAAAAATCAGAGAGAAGATCCCATCCCGTTTTACGATACGGAGCCACCACCACCTCCTGTTCTTCATCGGGAGACCTGATCCAGAGTCCGTTTGGGGCTCCAGAGAGTGGAGATCGTCGCCGTCGTCATCATTAACCATCCTCCATCACCAATTTCATTATGCTCACTGCCGTGCATGAGTAATCCCATCGTAGGCTTGCTGGACGGTGGTGGGTTCGACAAGATTTATCATGTAACCGAGTTAGTTTTGTTAGGGTTTGATCCCTAGTATCCACTATGTTCTCATATTGATGTTGCTATGACTTTGCTATGCTTAATGCTTGTCACTAGGCCCTGAGTGCCATGCTTTCATATCTGAACCTATTATGTCTTCATGAATATATTTGTGTTGTTGATCCTATCTTGCAAGTCAATAGTCACCTACTACATGTTATGATCCGGCAACCCCGGAGTGACAATAGTCGGGATAATTCCCGGTGATGACCGTAGTTTGAGGAGTTCCTGTATTCACTAAGTGTTAATGCTTTGGCTGGTACTCTATTAAAAGGAGGCCTTAGTATCCCTTAGTTTCTCTTAGGACCCCGTTGCCACGGGAGGGTAGGACAAAAGATGTCACGCAATTTCTTTTCCATAAGCACGTATGACTATATTCGAATACACGCCTACATTATATTGATGAATTGGAGCTAGTTTTGTGTCACCCTAGGTTATAACTGCTACATGATGAATATTATCCGACACTTATCATTGCCGATCCATTGAATACGATTTCGCTCCATATTGGTACTTGCTTTGTTACTTTCGTTACTTTTGCTGTCACCATCACTATAAAACTGCTACTATTACTTTTGCCATTGTTACTGTTACTCCCATATTACTTTGCTACTAAATACTTTGCTGCAGATATTAAGTCTTTCAGGTGTGGTTGAATTAACAACTCAGCTGCTAATACTTGAGAATATTCTTTGGCTCCCCTTGTGTCGAATCAATAAATTTGGGTTGAATACTCTACCCTCGAAAACTATTGCGATCCCCTATACTTGTGGGTTGTTGGTGCCAAAACCGGCAGATCTCGGGTAGGGGGTCCCAAGCTGTGTGTCATGGATCGATGGGTAACAGGAGACAGGGGACACGATGTTTACCCAGTTTCGGGCCCTCTTAATGGAGGAAATACCCTACTTCCTGCTTGATTGATCTTGATGAATATAGAGATTACAAGAGTTGGTCTACCTCGAAATCATTTGTTGTGGTCTAAAACCTAAGGGTATGATAAATAATATCATAATCATCTATTGACTAGCCTCGGCTTATATAATGTACCAGAGGCCTAGGATAACAAGAGTCCTAGTCGAATACGTCGATGGAGACGAGTCCTTGTCTTGACCACCAAGTCTTGTGGAATCTTCCTCATGTATGTCATCGATTGTCCAAACTGGCCCATGAGTGAACTGTTGGAAATGTGCCCTAGAGGCAATAATAAAATGGTTATTATTATATTTCCTTGTTCATGATAATTGTCTATTGTTCATGCTATAATTGTATTATCCGGAAATCGTAATAGATGTGTGAATACATAGACCAGAACATGTCCCTAGTGAGCCTCTAGTTGACAAGCTCGTTGATCCATAGATGGTTACGGTTTCCTGACCATGGACATTGGATGTCGTTGATAACAGGATCACATCATTAGAAGAATGATGTGATGGACAAGACCCAATCCTAAGCATAGCACAAGATCGTGTTGTTCGTCTGCTTAAGCTTTTCTAATGTCAAGTATCATTTCCTTAGACCATGAGATTGTGCAACTCCCGGATACCGTAGGAGTGCTTTGGGTGTGCCAAACATCACAATGTAACTAGGTGGCTATAAAGGTACACTAGGGCATCCCCGAAAGTGTCTATTGGGTTGGCACGAATAGAGACTGGGATTTGTCACTCCATGTGACGGAGAGGTATCTTTGGGCCCACTCGATAAGACATCATCATAATGAGCTCAATGTGACTAAGGAGTTAGCCACGGGATGATGTGTTACGGAACTAGTAAAGAGATTTGTTGGTAACGACATTGAACAAGGTATATGGATATCGACGATCGAATCACGGGCAGGTATCATACCAGTAGACAAAGGGAATTATGTACGGGATTGATTGAATCCCTGACATCATGGTTCATCCTATAAGATCATCGTGGAACATGTGGGAGCCAACATGGGTATCCAGATCCCACTGTTGGTTATTGACCGGAGAGATGTCTCGGTCATGTCTACATGCCTCCCGAACCCGTAGGGTCTACACACTTAAGGTTCGATGATGCTAGGGTTATAGGGAAAGTATGTACGTGGTTACCCAATGATGTTCGCAGTCCCGGATGAGATCCTGGACGTCACGAGGAGTTCCGAAATGGTTCGGAGGTTAAGAATGATATATAGTAAGTGAGGATTTGGCCACCGGAAGTGTTCCGGGCATCACCTGTAATGTACCGGGACCACCGGAAGGGTTCCGAGGGTCCACTGGCCCCGGAGGCTTGGATGGGCTAAGGGTGGGAAGGGACGAGACCCTGAGTGGGCTTGTGCGCCTCCCACCAAGGTCCAAGGTGCAGCTAGGAGGAGAGGGGGGAAACCCTAGTCGTAGATGGGCCTAAGGCCCACCCTAGGGCGCACCCCCTCTCTCCCCCTCTTGGCCGCCCCCTCCATCCCATCTAGGGCTGCCACCCCTCCCCCTCCTCCTATATATAGTGGGGGTTTTGGGGCTGCCATGCACGTGAAGCTCTCTCTCTCTCTCTCTCTCTCTCTCTCTCTTGGCGCAGCCCTACCCCTCCACTTCCTCCTCCTTCGTAGCGCTTGGCGAAGCCCTGCGGGAGAACCACGCCGCTCCACCGCCACCACGCCGTCGTGCTGCTGATGGAGTTGTCTTCCCCAACCTCTCCCTCCTCCTTGCTGGATCAAGGCGTGGGAGATGTCACTGGGCTGCACGTGTGTTGAACGCGGAGGCGCCGTTGTTCGGCGCTTTGATCGGAATCGACCGCGATCTGAATCGCTGCGTGTACGACTACACCAACTGCGTTCTAGTAACGCTTCCTCTTTGCGATCTTCAAGGGTATGAAGTGCACTCCCCCTTCTCGTTGTTGGTTTCTCCGTAGATTGATCTTGGTGATGCGTAGAAATTTTTAATTTCTGCAACGATCCCCAACATGAACGGCCATGGGGGTCCTCGGCCCAATCCAACTGCTTGGGAGACGACGTGGTGAGTACCCCCTAGTCCAGGACACCGTCAGTAGCTCCCTGAACCGGTCTTCAAGTTGGGGATGCTCCTCAGTTCTTCCGAACTGTTCTTCGTCTTCGATCGTCGGTCTTGAAAACTGGTTCAACAATCTTCCCATCTTTGATCTTGAGGATTGCCAAGCTAAATCTGAAGATTTCACACGTCGGGTATCCGAGGAGCCCTTTAAGTCTTCGACCTTTATCATGCCTTGTTATTTTTATGCCACAACCCGGGTTTGAAGTGTTTCCCGTGCGGCTGTGTCCTCTCGTGACCGAGCTCCAACACAAGATTGAATTCGAGTTGTCCTTTGGCAGTCGAGCTCCAATGTCGAACTTTATCTGAGCTCTAACGCCGGACTGTATCAGTAGTGTCATAAATTACCTCATTCTTGGAAAACTTTGAAGGAGTTCAACCGAACTTAATGCCGGAAATGCCCTCTAAGGAGCCAGCCACTTGCATCTGAGTTATATGCTGAACTGCTTCCTGCTACCTCTTAAGCATGCGTTGTTTTTCCCTTGAAGAGGAAAGGGTGATGCAGCAAAGTAGCGTAAGTATTTCCCTCAGTTTTTGAGAACCAAGGTATCAATCCAGTAGGAGACTACACGCAAATCCCTCGTACCTACACAAACAAATAAGAACCTTGCAACCAACGCGTTAAAGGGGTTGTAAATCCCTTCTCGACCACTTGCAAAAGTGAGATCTGATAGAGATAATAAGATAAATATTTTTGGTATTTTGTTGTATAGATTGAAAAGTAAATATTGCAAAATAAAAGAACAGTAAAGATAACTAGTTGATGGAAGATTAATATGATGGAAGATAGACCCGGGGGCCATAGGTTTCACCAGTGGCTTCTCTCAAGATAGCAGATTCTACAGTGGGTGAACAAATTTCTGTCGAGCAGTTGATAGAAAAGCGCATAGTTATGAGAATATCTAGGCATGATCATGTATATAGGCATCACGTCCGTGACAAGTAGACCGAAATGATTCTGCATCTACTACTATTACTCCACACATCGACCACTATCTAGCATGCATCTAGAGTATTAAGTTCATAAGAACAAAGGAACGCCTTAAGCAAGATGACATGATGTAGAGGGATAAACTCATGCAATATGATACAAACCCCATCTTTTTATCCTTGATGGCAACAATACAATACGTGCCTTGCTGCCCCTGCTATCACTGGGAAAGGACACCGTAAGATTGAACCCAAAGCTAAGCACTTCTCCTATTGCAAGAAAGATCAATCTAGTAGGCCAAACCAAACTCATAATTGCAAAGATATTTAAATCATGCATATAAGAATTCAGAAAAGAACCAAATAATGTTCATAGATAATCTTGATCATAAACCCACAATTCATCGGATCTCGACAAACACATCGCAAAAAGTATTACACCGAATAGATCTCTAAGAAGATCGAGGAGAACTTTGTATTGAGATCCGAAGAGAGAAAAGAAGCCATCTAGCTAATAACCATGGACCCGAAGCTCTGTGGTAAACTACTCACAACTCATCGGAGAGGCTACGGTGTTGATATAGAAGCCCTCCACGATCGATTGCCCCTCCGGCGGAGCTCCGGAAAAGGCCCCAAGATGGGATCTCACGGATACAGAAGGTTGCGGCGGTGGAAATAGGGTTTCGTGGTGCTCTCGGATGTTTTCAGGGTATATGAGTATATATAGGAGGAAGAAGTACATCGGTGGAGCTACGAGGGGCCCACGAGGGTGGGGTCGCGCCTACCCCCCTGGGCGCGTCCTCCAGCCTCATGGCTTCCCAGACATGTACTCCAAGTCTTTTGGGTTGTGTTTGTTCCAAAAATGATCCTCGCGAAGGTTTCATTCCATTTGGACTCCGTTTGATATTCGTTTTCTGCGAAACACTGAAATAGGCAAAAAAACAATTTGTATTGGGCCTTGGGTTAGTAGGTTTGTCCCAAAAATAATATAAAAGTGCATAATAAAGCCCATTAAACATCCAGAGCAGATCATATAATAGGATGGAACAATCAAAAATTATAGATACGTTGGAGACGTATCAAGCATCCCCAAGCTTAATTCTTGCTCGTCCTCGAGTAGGTAAATGATAAAAACAGAATTTTTGATGTGGAATGCTATCCAACATAATTCTCAATGTAATTTTCTTTATTGTGGCATGAATGTTCAGATCCAAAAGATTCAAGACAAAAGTTTAATATTGACATAAGAATAATAATACTTCAAGCATACTATCAAAGCAATTATGTCTTCTCAAAATAACATGGCCAGAGAAAGTTCATCCCTACAAAATCATATAGTTTGGTTATGCTCCATCTTCATCACACAAAATACCCAAATCATACAACCCCGTTTTCAGCAAAGCAATTATTTCATACTTCAATTTTTTCAACTTTCACGCAATACATGAGCGTTAGCCATGGATATAGCACTATAGGTGGAATGGAGTGGTGGTTGTGGAGAAGACAAAAAGAGGAAGATGGTCTCACATTAACTAGGCGTATCAATGAGCTATGGAGATGCCCATCAATATATTTCAATGTGAGTGAGTAGGGATTGACATGCAACGGATGCACTAGAGCAATAAATGTATGAAAGCTCAACACAAGAAACTAAGTGGGTGTGCATTCAACTTGCTTGCTCACAAAGACCTAGGGAATTTGAGGAAGCCCATCGTTGGAATATACAAGCCAAGTTCTATAATGAAAATTCCCACTAGTATATGAAGGTGATAAAACAAGAGACTCTCTATCATTAAGATCATGGTGCTACTTTGAAGCACAAGTGTGGAAAAAAGATAGTAGCATTGTCCCCTTTTTTTTTGGGGGCTTCTCTTTTTTTATTTGGCCTTTTTTTGGGATAATGGTCTAATAATGATGATCATCACACTTCTATTTATTTACAACTCAAAGATTACAACTCGATACTAGAACAAAATATGACTCTATATGAATGCCTCCGGCGGTGTACCGGGATGTGCAATGAATCAAGAGTGACATGTATGGAAAATTATGCATGGTGGCCTTGCCACAGATACGATGCCAACTACATGATCATGCGTGGCAATATGACAATGATGAAGCGCGTCATAATAAACGGAACGGTGGAAAGTTGCATGGCAATATATCTCGGAATGGCTATGGAAATGCCATGATAGGTAGGTATGGTGGCTGTTTTGAGGAAGGTATATGGTGGGTGTATGTCGGGGGAAACTGTCCACCACGAACACCTATGGGACCGGAGCACCTTGTTTGTGCGGTAAGAGGGCGGAGGGAGCACGAAGAGCAGATCGTAGTGAACACGTGGGCAGTTTACCCAGGTTCGGGCCGCGATGGACGCGTAAAACCCTACTCCTGCTTAGTTTGTATTGAGTTGGAGAGCTCGGGAGCTTGAAGAACTAGATACACCAAGCGTATGAGCGATCTAGGTTCCGAACCCCCTCTACGTTGTGCATGGGCCTCCTTTTATAGTGCAAGGGGTCACCGACAGGTGTCAACGTAGGAGAAGGGGTAAAAATGTAAAAGAGGTGGTAGTTGTAACAGTGCGGGAATAGTGGAGCTACAGTGCATGAACAGTGGTCGCTACCTACTTTGACAGTGGGGGACAAGAGCATTTAATGCCCGTCGCCGTCGACCCCAAAAGCGCCCGCCCTTGCGTCTCCGTTTGCCACGGCGATGGCTTCACCACCGTGGAGTGCCACCGTGTCCCCCAGGCTGCACAGCCATCCGCCACGCGTCCCTGGAATGGCCCCAGTGCGACGCGTGGTTCGATGAGCTGGAGCGCGGGCACACAGCACAACTCTCCCCGGCAAGCACCTTGCCGGGGTCTTGACCTTGTCGGGCCCGGGATCTTGCCAGGCTCTGAAGCTTGTCGCTCCCCGGACTCTGCCGGGGCGCATATAGCGCCGGGGCATGTCTTCCGTAATGGAATCTCCTAGTCTTCCTGGCAAGCTCCTCTTGCCAGGGCCTTGCGTGAGTGAGGTAACCTTGAGCCTGGAACGGCCTTCCCGGCAAGCTCCACTTGCCGGGGTCTCGATCTTCTGTCTTGTATACTTTGTTTTTGAATGGTTTTATATGGACCAGGGAGGTCTCCGGCGAGCACGTGGTCGACCCTGCCGCGGGAAGCTGCTACTGCCCGTGCACAAGTTGGGGTACTGAGGTACCCCTACCTTAGTACACCGACAGGAGCCCCCGGGCCTGGGCCACACACGGTGCCGAGCGCTGTTGGGCCAGGCCCAAAACAGTGCACGGGCACGCGCGGCCCACGGCACGCCAAATCCGCTTCCGCATCCGCCGCGTCCCCCCGTAACGGCACGCGTCGATTGCGGCGTCGTGGGATGGGACGTGGCCACGTTCTTTTAATGGAAAGAGCGAAACGCCCCCCACTTCCCCATAAAAGCAGAGGAAACAGGAGCGGTTCCCCTCCTACGCTTTCATTGCCTCTTCTTCCATCTCCAGAGATCCCCTCTTGCGCTCCGCCTCCACACCTCCGCCGTCGCCTCCCGCATCTGCGGCGCCGCCGGACTCTTCGTCCTCCTTCCCTCGCGGCCTCCGCCATGGCCCCGAAGACCGAGAAGGCGAAGGTGGAGAAGACCAAGAAGGAGAAATCAGAGCAAGCGGCGAGGCTTACCTTGTTGCGGAAGCGGAACCTCGTCTTCTCGCCGAGGCTCAGCGCGCGGGAGCTCTGGAACAAGTACTACTTGTTCTGGGCCAAGAAGACCAAGGCGCATCCCCGCACCCGAGCCTATCCGGCCGCCGCCAAGGACAACTACCCCGGCGGGTACTACTTCTTCGCAGCTTTCTTCCACTGCGGCCTCTGTCCCCCTTTTTCCGAATTTTTCTGCGATATAATGCACACCTACGGCCTCCACCTTCTTGACTTCACTCCCAACGCCATCCTCACGGTGGCGGTTTTCGCACATATGTGCGAAAACTATATTGGGATATACCCAAACGTAGCGTTGTTTAGGCATTTCTTCACCCCTAGAGCAGAGGCCGGCGCCCCCCTCTCCGGAGGAATATCTTGGGTCTTTCGTCTGAACAAGAAGGAGTCCTACTTGCCGGGGGAGCTCCGCGGCAAGTGGGAGGAGTGGCGTGCAGACTGGTGTTGGATTGTCGAGGACCAGCCGCAATCTTTCACCGCGCCGCGCACAACACCTATCGTGCGCGGCAGGGACTGGAGCGAGCTGGATTCGGACGACAGCAAGCTCGACGTCGCCCTCATCAGGATTCTTCGTCTCCGGGTAGCAAGATTGTCTGTCGGAGAAGTAGGCACAGATTTCCTCCGCCGCCGTATCGCCCCTCTTCAAGATAGGAAGAGGCCAGCCTGGGATTACGGCAACTCGGCGGACATAATGAGGCTGCGCCCCGGGCTCAACTTCAACTTCACGTCGCTGGAGCTGAAGGGGATGGTCCGGGAACTGTTTAAGCATGACCCGGCCCACCCAGAATGGTTCAGGGGTCCCCGGGGAGTGGTGCCTCTCTGCAACAGCACGGCCCGAGATTCCCTTCGCGCCATGATGCCCGCGTGTGACTCGCACGGCGTCGACCGCACGTGGATTCCGCCCAAGCCAGACGTCGTCTTGAACTTCTTCGACAACCTGGTGGAGGTGGCGAAGAACAAGAACGAGGTCCGGGAGCTGACACGGGACACCACCGACCAGGAGATAGCGTACATAGCTTCTCGGGTTGAAGAGGCCGCTGCAGCCGCAGCGGCAGGGGAATTCGGCTTCTCGCCCGAGGAGGCAGAGGCTGCGGAAGCGTCCTGCCAAGCAGAGGAGGCGGAGATCCGCAGGCTGCTGAAGCTTCCTCCCGACGAGCTCGCCGGGGTCCCTTCCCTGAGGCACTCCGGGATCCAGGGAATCTTGACCGAGGCCGCGGCGAGAGGCAACGCCGCTGGAGGAAACAAAGGCGCCGCAGGGAGCGGAGGCGCCGGAGGGAGCGGAGACACCGGAGGGAAAGAGGCCATAGTGCAGGGCGCTGGGCCCAGCAAGCCTGCCGGGGAGGAGGAGGAGGAGGGGACGCCGGGGCCGACGAAGACTCCGACGGATCCCTGGGGCTCTACGCCGACGACCTCTCCTCGTCGTCGGAGACCTCCCCGCCCCGGGCAAGCCCTAGGCGTTCTCCGCTGAAGCGTCTCCGCAAGACGGCGACGGGGGCGAGGGCGCAGGCGTCCCGGCAACAGCCAACTCGTCGGGCAGCGCGAGCTTCCCGGGGGAGTCAAGCTGCGACGGGGGCGCCCGACGCACCAGCCACGGCGGAGGCGGCCCGCACGCAGGCCACGGCAGAGGCACCCCGCAAGCAGGCCACAGCAGAGGCGCCCCGCAAGCAGGCCACAGCAGAGGCACCCCGCAAGTCAGCGCCGAGCGGAAGGGAGTCTTCACAGAGCGGAGCGGCGGCTCCGCCCGCTCCCCGGGCCCCGGCTACCACAGGGGCTGGGTCTTCGCAGCCCCCAGCCCCAGGGACCGCCAAGCGCCCGAGGGAGTCTTTGCCTCCTGCTCCCCGCGCGGACGCGCCTCAGGTGGAGTTTGACTTCTCCGCCTTGAGCGACGACGACGACGAGGATGAACAGGAGTAAGAACTTGAGATCTTGCATCTTCTTAAATTTCGTCTTGATTATTGTAGATTCTGATCTTGCTTCTTGTTTTAACTTCAGGACCTTGGCGGAGCGAGTGGCAAAGAAAGCCAAGGTGCCCGTAGTCGAGGTTGCGGACGACTCGCCCGCTGCGGCGACAGGGGATGTGCCGGAGCCAAGCCTGCCGGACCCGAGCACTGCTCCGAGGAGCAGCCCCCAGCGCAGCCCCCAGCGTAAGTCTGGGTTCCATACTTCCGCTCGCTGGGCGCGCTTGAAGATTTTGTCTTGTGCTAATATCCTGATGCTTGTGTCTTGTTTTGATTGTCTTGTGCAGAGGTGGAGCCGCAAGCCCAGGAGCGTCCGGAGGTCGCTCCCGAGGAGCCGCGGGCCCCGCCGTCCCCGCCAAGGCCGAACTCCCCGGCAAGGGAGAGCGCTCCGCCAAGGGCGGGTACTCCGCCAAGGGCGAGTACCCCGCCAAGGGCGAGCAGCCCGGCGAGGGCGGCTACTCCGCCAAGGCAGAGCTCCCCGGCGAGGGAGCCCGCCGCTGACGACGTCCGCCAAGGTAAGTTCCGTAACTTTGTCTTTTGGACTCGTCTCTTTTTGGATATTTGCTTGAACTTCTTTTGCTTTTTCTTTTTTTTTTCTTCTTCTAGATCCTCCTCCCCCCGAGCAGATGGAGACAGAGGTCATCGTCATCGAGGAGGAGGGCGCGCAGGGCAGCGGCGGCGACGCCCCTGTCGCTGAGGACACGGCGGGAGCCGCCGAGCCGGCTGCGGAGGAGACCGCTCCGGCTGCGGACGCAGCGGCCGGGGAGGGGGACGGCGACTGCACTGCCGGCCCGGAGGCGGCAGGAGCATCGAGTGCTGCGCCGGCCGCCGACCCCTCCGCCGAAAAGGAGCAGGCCGGCTACTATCTTGAAGCTCCCAACGGCGTCTTCATCCAGGTGCCGTGGGGTTCTTCGTCGCGAGCCCCCGCGGAGGGCGAGGCCTTTGATGGAGAGGTCCTCGCCTCCGCGGGTTTGAAGATCGTCGAGGCGCCCGGCGGAAGCGACGGGCCCGAAGAGGAGAAGCTGCTTCACCAGCTCCTGGCCCTTTACCGCGCCAGGCAGGCGAAGCTTGCTTCTCGGGAGGCCCTTGCCGCCAAGGCCGCCGTCGAGATGGAGAAACGCGCGGCGGAGCTCCGCGCCGCCAACCAGGCTGCCCTCCGCGAGGTGGCGGAGGAGCGCGAGAGGCTCGCCGGGGAGTACCAGGAATGGTTGCTGGAGAAAGCCGAGGCCGAAGAGCAGCAGCGGCTCACCGGGGAGGAGCTGTCCCGGCGAGAAGGAGAGCTGACCCAGCGGAAGGTCAACCTCGACTCCCACGAGGAAGACCTTGTCGCTCGGGAACAGGCCCTTGGCGGAGAGCTGAAGGAGGCGAAAGCCGCCGCGGCTGCCGCGGAGACCGCCAAGGAGGAGCTTGCCGCCAAGGTCGCGCAACTGGAGGAGTCATTGAAGGCGAGCGTGGAGAGGGTCGCCGCGCTCAACACAGAGCGCGAGAAGGACGCCCACACCAACTCTGAACTCCAGGTGCGTCTCTCTGAGAAGGGCGACGAGCTGAAGGCCGCCAAGGACTCCATCGAGGATCTGGAGCTGAAGGTTTCCACGTTGAAGGACTCGCTCGACGCCGTCCGAGCCCGGGAAACCAAGCTGAAGGAAGAGCTCCGCAAGGAGCGAGGCTTGGTGGCGAGCGCCAACACTGCGGCCGAGAACTTCCGCCGGACCGTCGAGGTGTGGACCGACGACTTGGTATCTTCTGCGTCCAACATCGACCAGGAGCTGCTGGCGCTGAAGCTGGAGCATCTCATCTACTCTCCGGACCCAAACCTCCCTCACAGCGCCAAGCTCAGCCTCTTCTTCAGGGGAATCGCGCCGGCTCTTGCAGATCTTCGGAAGAAGATTCCCGCGCAACTGGCCGAGGAGTCGCGCCGGCTCTGCACGGGAACCTTGGAGCGCGTGCTGACGAAGATTGTATACCGCAATCCCGGCATAAACCTCACCAACGTTCTTCGCAGCTTGCCGGCCGACACGAACATGGAGGCGCTGAAGGAGCAGGTCGCCCACATCATCGCCAAAGTGAACAAGATCTCCAGGATTGAGGGCGACCGCGTAGATTAGGCCTCCTTTATCTTTATCTCTTTTTGTTGCTGCATAGGGTGTTATGAACTCATTAATCATTGCGACAAGTTATCCTTTGTAAGATATTTATCTTATTTTGATCAATCAGTGCAATGTTATCTTCCTTGTCTTGGTCATCTACTTTGCATGTTTTTCACCCTACGCTCCCGGGGAGCTTGCCGGCAAGGGGCCTTTGCCGCGAGCGCTGAGTGCTGGACTCTGAGCAGCCTGCTGGCCAAGGTTTCACCGGCAAGCAACCTTGCCGCAGCTAGTCGCAACGCACTTAGCTTGCTGAGCGAACTCGAAAACGAAGTAAGGGCGCGACACTTGTCGCAGCTCACTTAAATCGTTGAGCGTACTCGGAAACAAGACAAGGGTGCGGCTAGCTACGGGTAGGTTCCTCCGCGCACAGGTTTTCCATACAAAGTGTGATTGTTCAAGGAAGACAACTTAAAAATTAAAAATTTGAACTGATCGAATTCTAATAACTTAGCTTTCATATTTCGTTTGCTTCTCGGCAAGGCTTCTCTTTCTTGAACAGCACTCGGTTCCTCCTCCATCTCCTTCCTCCCCGGCAAACTTGTGCGCGAGGAACATTCCTTCTGCTTAAGAGGCAAGGAAAAAGAAGAGGGAAACAAGTATATGGCCCTTCGTCGTGCCAATTCTTACAGGGTGTGTATGTCGCACAAGATGCCAAACAACACATGCAAATAGCAAAGAAAAGCATGCAAAAGGCAAATAGCGCAAAACATGGAAAACTTTACTGATGCACGGGGTCTGCGCCCGGCTTTGTACAAAGGGTTACATGCAACAGCGGCAAAGCTTGTACAAAAGGTGGTTGCCGGAGCGGATCACGGCAACCGCGCCTTATGGGTGAAACTTGCAAAGATGCTCTATGTTCCAGGAGTTGCTCACCGGTAAGCCTTCTTCGGTCTCAAGGCGGACAGCGCCGGGCCTTGTGACTTGTCTCACCCGATAAGGGCCTTCCCACTTCGGCGTCAACTTGTTGGAATTCTTGGCGGACTGAACACGCCGAAGAACAAGGTCGCCTTCCTCGAGACTCCTGGCCTTGACCTTGCGGCTATGGTAGCGACGCAAGGCTTGCTGGTATCGAGCAGCTCGTACAGCAGCCTGGAGACGTTTCTCCTCGAGGAGCAATGCATCATCTTGTCGCAGTTGCTCTTGCTCGAGCTCATCATAAGCAAGCACTCGAGGAGATCCGTATACGAGTTCCGTGGGGAGAACTGCCTCTGCTCCATAGACTAGAGCAAAGGTTGTCTGTCCGGTGGCTCGACTTGGTGTCGTTCTGATTGACCAAAGAGCTGCCGGTAGCTCCTCTATCCAATTTCTTCCGCACTTGCGCAGCCTGTCAAAGGTCCTCGTCTTGAGTCCGCGCAGCACTTCAGCATTTGCCCTCTCCGCTTGACCGTTGCTCCTTGGGTGAGCAACAGAAGCGAAACAGACCTTGGCGCCAAGGTCTTGGACGTACTGCATGAAGGTGCGGCTAGTGAACTGCGTACCGTTATCGGTGATGATCCTGTTAGGGATTCCGAAACGGCAAACAATCGACCTAAAGAACCTGACTGCTGACTGTGCTGTCACCTCTCACTGGTTCCACTTCTGGCCACTTTGTGAACTTGTCGATTGCAACGTACAAGTACTCAAAGCCCCCGACGGCTCGGGGGAAAGGGCCGAGGATATCGATCCCCCAGACCGAGAAGGGCCAGGACAAAGGGATTGTTTGGAGAGCTTGAGCTGGCTGATGAATCTGCTTTGCATGGAATTGGCACGCTTCACACTTGGTTACTAGTGCAGTTGCATCTTGGAGGGCTTCTTGCCAGAAGAACCCTTGCCGGAAAGCTTTCCCGGCAAGTGCCCTTGCGCCAATGTGGTGGCCGCATATGCCTCCGTGTATTTCTGCCAACAGCTTCTGTCCATCTTCCCTGGAGATGCACTTCAGTCTGACACCATTGAGCCTTCTTCTGTACAGCTCGTTATCCACGAACTGGTACATACTTGACTGCCTGGTTATCTTCTCTATTTCTTCTGGGTCGTCGGGAAGTTCTCCAGTTTGCAGAAAACGGACGATCTGCTGTGCCCATGCCGGAGCCTGAGGCTCAACGGCAAGGACTAAAGGCATGAGGGCCGCTGCGAGGACCCCAGCTTCTACAGCAAGAACCTCCGGTTCCGCCGGAGCTGATGATCCCCCGGCAAGCTCGCCGGGGCGAGGCTTGTCGGGAACACTTGCTTCAACTGCACAGATCCTCGGATCTGCAGGAGCAGACTGTTCCTCAGCGTTCTGGTCGTTGATCTTGGGGACCTTGGCGGCGGTTTCAGGAAGATCCGCCGGCAGGTAGTCGCCGGAGACCAACTTTCTCTTCTTGGACTGCCCAATTGATGGTGTAACGGATGGTTGAGTCAGCTTGAGCAAGAAGGTCCCTGGTTCCACAGGTAACTTCATCGAAGCACACTTTGAAAGGCCATCTGCAATGTCATTCTGAGCTCTCGGGACGTGCTCCATTTGCAGACCTTCAAAGTGCTCTTCAAGCTTCCTCACTTCATCTACATAAGCTTCCATCAAAGGGCTCTGGTAGCTTTTGTTGACTTGCCAGACCACCAACTGAGAATCTCCTCGCACAATCAGCTTTCTGATCCCAAGTTCGGCCGCAATCCTGAGGCCGGCAAGCAAGCCTTCATATTCAGCAATGTTGTTTGTCGCTTGCTCCCTGGGAAAGTGCATCTGGATAACATACTTGAGGTGCTCTCCGGTGGGCGCGATGAGTACCACGCCAGCACCGGCGCCCTGCAGCGAGAAGGCACCATCAAAATACATTACCCATTCACTTGTCGCTTCTTGTACGGGCGCACTTGTTTCTTGGACTTCCTCATCGGGCGTTGGGGTCCACTCAGCTATGAATTCTGCCAAAGCTCGGCTCTGTATGGTTGAGGTACTTTCAAACTTGAGTACAAAGCTCGACAGCTCCAGTGCCCACTCAACGATCCTGCCTGTTGCTTCTGGATTGTGCAATATCCTCTTCAGCGGAAAGCGAGTGACCACTGTTATCTCATGTGCCTGGAAGTAATGGCGCAGCTTTCTCGAGGCCATGAGGAGGCCGAAAAGCAATTTTTGCACACCAGAGTATCTCGATCTAGCCCCTTGGAGAAGGGAACTTACGAAATACACCGGGCGCTGCACCATTTTCTTCCGCACTTCTTCCTGTTCCTGCGCAGAGTTGTCCTTGTCGGGGCCAGAGCTTGTCGGAGCAGCCCCCTGCTTGTCGCTGGATTCGCTTGCCGGTGGCGTAGACTCCTCGTCGGCCTCCCTCTCCGCTACTAACGCAGCACTAACCACCTGGTTGGTTGCCGCTAGGTATAGCAACAACTTTTCCTGTGGTCTAGGTGCGACAAGTATTGGAGTGGAGGATAGGTACCGTTTCAAATCTTGCAGCGCTGCCTCCGCTTCCGGAGTCCATTTCATGGGACCTGCCTTCTTCAAGATTTTGAAGAAAGGCAGGGCGCGTTCTGCAGACTTCGAAATGAACCTACTGAGGGCAGCCACACAACCTGCAAGTCTTCTGACATCCTTGACGCGCTTCGGGGCCTCGATCAGCTCAATGGCTTTAATCTTGTCGGGGTTAGCTTCAATCCCCCTCTGTGACACAAAGAACCCGAGAAGCTTGCCGGAGGGGACTCCAAAGACGCACTTCTCGGGGTTCAACTTGAGATGTATCCTGTGTAGGTTCTGAAATGTCTCTTCCAAATCTTGGACCAGGGTATCCTTGCTCTTGCTCTTCACCACGATGTCATCCATGTAAGCCTCTACATTTCTGTGGATCTGTGGTTCGAAAGCAGTGTGCACTACCCTTGCAAATGTTGATCCTGCATTCTTCAGTCCAAATGGCATGCGTATAAAGCAATAAGTGCCACATGGAGTGATAAATGCAGTCTTCTCTTCATCCTCTTTGGCCATAAAAATCTGATGGTAGCCTGAATATGCATCAAGAAAAGAGAGTAGCTCACATCCGGCAGTGGAGTCAACAATCTGGTCAATGCGCGGCAAAGGGAATGGATCCTTGGGACATGCTTTATTCACATCGGTGAAGTCTATACACAGTCTCCACTTCCCGTTGGCCTTGCGCACGACGACTGGGTTTGCTAACCACGTCGGATGGATCACACCTCTAACTAGGCATGCTGCCTCTAGCTTCTTGATCTCTTCGTTGATGAATTCTTGGCGCTCCACGGCTTGCTTCCTCACCTTCTGCTTGACGGGCCGCGCATGAGGACAAACAGCAAGCTTGTGCTCAATTACCTTCCTGGGAACACCGGGGATGTCAGACGGTTGCCATGCAAACACATCGACATTCGCCCGCAGGAAGGCAACGAGCGCGCTTTCCTATTTGCTGTCAAGTGTGGCACTGATGGTGAAGGTACCACCAGTGCCGTCCTCCTTGGCGAACACCTTCTTGGTTGCCGGAGGAGCGGCCATCCCCTTCTTACACTTGCCGGTGGAGCTCGATGGAACGTCCTCGACGGCAGCGCAGCACTCCGAAGAGGTGCGGTTGCCAGAGTGGGCCCCAGAGCACTTGCCGGACTTGGTCTTCGTCTTCTTCCCCCCGGGAGCTTCAGCGGCAAGTGTGTCCTTTTTTGCTGCGGCTGCTGCATCCCGGTAGATCTTGTCGGCGCAGACAAGCGCATCTTTCTTGTCGCCATGGACAATGATGACGCTTATCGGCCCCGGCATCTTGAGTACGTTGTGAGCATAGTGGGAAGCTGCCATGAACTTGGCGAGGGCGGGACGGCCGAGTATTCCATTGTATGGCAATGGAATATCAGCGACGTCGAAAGTGATGCGTTCAGTTCTGAAGTTGAGCTCCCCGCCAAAGGTCACCGGCAGTGTGATCTTCCCCTTGGGCTTGCTCCTTCCCGGGTTGATTCCTTGGAAAGAACCGGTCTCTTCGAGCTCGCCATCTGGGATCTGGAATTTCTTGATCACAGCAGAGGAGATCAAGTTCAGCCCGGCCCCGCCGTCAACCAACATTTTGGTGACCTTGAGGTTGCGGATGGTGGGTGAGACCAGCATCGGCAAGCATCCGACCGCAGTGGTGCGGTCAGGGTGATCCTCAAGATCAAAAATGATGGACGTGCTGGACCATTTGAGGAGCCTGCGCGACTCCATGGGCGGCTCTGCTGCATTCACCTCGCGCACCCACTGCTTGAGCTGGCGGTGGGAGGTGTGCAGAGAGGCGCCACCGTCGACGCACAGGACCTCAGTGGCCTTCTGGAACTCCTGCTCGCTGTTATCCTCATCCTCCATGTCTTCGTCGTCGTCCTCTTCATCCTTGTCGCGGCCCCGGGGAGGTCGATCACCTTGCCGCTGCTTGGCCTTGCCGCGGCGTCCTCCCCGGCCATTGAATGGCCGCTTCTTGCTTGGTTCTCCACCACCACCTTGGGCCTTCTCCTTGCCGCGCCTCTCGTACTCAGCTTTCTGCTGCTCGACGAGGTACTCGACGCGCTTGCAGTTGGAGAGGTCGTGGCCCTTGGTGCGGTGGATCTTGCAATATTGCTTGTCGGAGCCATCCTGCTTGTCGGCTACCGCTACAGGGGCAGGCTCCTTGCCGGAGCCGCCAGCCTGTGTTTGCTTGGCGGGAGCCTCCTTGCCGGACTTCTCGACGGCAAGCACTTCCTTCTTGTTCTTTCTTCTGTTGTTCCGCCGCCGGCTCTTCTTTGCCGGGGCGGTGTCGTCGCTGTCGCTTCCTCCTGCGCCAGCATCCTCCCCGGGGAGTCTCCTCCCCTCTTCTGCGCGTGCGCACTTATCAGCCAGAGCATAAAGCTCGCTGACATCCCGTATCTTGGTCATGGCCATTTCTTCACGCATGCGGCGGTTACGCACGTTCTGATGGAACGCGCTGATAACCGCGGCAGGGTGGACGTCGGGGATGTTATGCTGCACTCGACTGAAGCGTTGGATGTACTTGCGCAGGGATTCTCCTTCCTTCTGGGCCAGAATGTGGAGATCACTCTCCTGGCCGTGGGGTTTGTGGCCGCCCGTGAAGGCGCCAACAAACTGGTGGCAAAGATCTGCCCAAGAAGAAATGGAGCCTTCCGGCAAGTGCATAAGCCACGAACGAACGTTCGGCTTAAGCACGAGCGGGAAGTAGTTTGCCAAAATCTTCTCGTCGCGCCCCCCGGCAGCCTGCACCGCGATGGTGTAAATGCTGAGGAATTCCGAGGGGTGCGTCTTGCCGTCGTACTTCTCCGGTACGTCGGGCTTGAAATTCTTCATGCTGGGCCACTGGACGCGCCGCAGCTCGCGGGTAAACGCAGGGCAACCTGCCGCGTACGGCAAGTCGCCTGGTTCACCGGGCGCGCGCGCGTCGACAGCGTTCCCAGCTCTCTGGTCTGATTGTCGCCGAGCTTCTCGGCGGCGCTCGATTGTTGTCCGAGCGTCTTCTTGTCGCCTGTCGTCAAGGACCTGGCGCTGATCCCGACAAGCCCGCGGATCCGACGACGCGGTGGAGCCGTCGTCGGCGTTGTTCCGGCGGGGTGGCGTCTTCTGCTTCCGCGGCGAGGAGTGCACGGTGGTCGCACCCCCGGCGGTCTTGTCGCCGTCGGCCTTCGTCTTCTCGGCTTGCCGCGGCCGCGAGGTCGCCGGCTGTTGTGGAGAGTCATTGTTGGCGAAGGCGATCAGGCTCTGGATGGTGGCCCTCCAGTCTTCGGCCTTGTCTGCCGCTGGAGGGAAGTCGAGGAGCAGTTGCGCCCTTGCGAGCGCTTCCGCTGGAGTGGAGGGGAGCGGGGGCGAGCGGTGCGAGGAGCGGGATATGCTCGGACTTCTAACAGCGTTAGAAGGAGCAGGGTCCCGCCCCGGCGACCGCGCCTTGCTCGTGCCTGGACGATGGCCCGGAGCGTCCCGCGAACCTCCTGTTTGCCCTTGGCCCAGCAAACGGATGCCACCTCCTGTGGCATGGCGCTGCTGGGTTGTTGTTTGCTGAGACGGACGCGGCGCGTCTACGGAGACCGAGGCTCGGTCATCCGTCCTGTCCTTGGATTTGGTGGCGCCGCGAGTGTCCTCGCCAGCGACCACCCTTCCGACGGCGTCTCCCCCGCCCACCGTCGGTTCCTGTGGCGGCGGATGAGACGCAGACGGGCCCCCGACCTCCGAAGCCTTCTTCTTCGGGGCCATGGTGCTGTTGTTGATGAAGCTGACGAATTCGGAGAGGTTGATGAAGAATGCGCCCGCGTGAACGCCGGATCAGGTTCGCACAACCTCGACGCCCCCTACCTGGCGCGCCAAAGATGTCGGGGGAAACTGTCCACCACGAACACCTATGGGACCGGAGCCCCTTGTTTGTGCGGTAAGAGGGCGGAGGGAGCACGAAGAGCAGATCGTAGTGAACACGCGGGCAGTTTACCCAGGTTCGGGCCGCGATGGACGCGTAAAACCCTACTCCTGCTTAGTTTGTATTGAGTTGGAGAGCTCGGGAGCTTGAAGAACTAGCTACACCAAGCGTATGAGCGATCTAGGTTCCGAACCCCCTCTACGTTGTGCATGGGCCTCCTTTTATAGTGCAAGGGGTCACCGACAGGTGTCAACGTAGGAGAAGGGGTAAAAATGTAAAAGAGGTGGTAGTTGTAACAGTGCGGGAATAGTGAAGCTACAGTGCATGAACAGTGGTCGCTACCTACTTTGACAGTGGGGGACAAGAGCATTTAATGCCCGTCGCCGTCGACCCCAAAAGCGCCCGCCCTTGCGTCTCTGTTTGCCACGGCGATGGCTTCACCACCGTGGAGTGCCACCGTGTCCCCCAGGCTGCACAGCCATCCGCCACGCGTCCCTGGAATGGCCCCAGTGCGACGCGTGGTTCGATGAGCTGGAGCGCGGGCACACAGCACAACTCTCCCCGGCAAGCACCTTGCCGGGGTCTTGACCTTGTCGGGCCCGGGATCTTGCCGGGCTCTGAAGCTTGTCGCTCCCCGGACTCTGCCGGGGCGCATATAGCGCCGGGGCATGTCTTCCGTAATGGAATCTCCTAGTCTTCCTGGCAAGCTCCTCTTGCCAGGGCCTTGCGTGAGTGAGGTAACCTTGAGCCTGGAACGGCCTTCCCGGCAAGCTCCACTTGCCGGGGTCTCGATCTTCTGTCTTGTATACTTTGTTTTTGAATGGTTTTATATGGACCAGGGAGGTCTCCGGCGAGCACGTGGTCGACCCTGCCGCGGGAAGCTGCTACTGCCCGTGCACAATTTGGGGTACTGAGGTACCCCTACCTTAGTACACCGACAGTGTATGGTACCGGCGAATATTGCGCGGTACAAGAGAGGCTAGCAATGGTGGAAGGGTGAGAGTGCATATAATCCATGGACTCAACATTAGTCATAAAGAACTCACATACTTATTGCAAAAATCTACAAGTCATCAAAACAAAGTACTACACGCATTCTCCTAGGGGAAGGGTTGGTAGGAGCTAACCATCGCGCGATCAAGACCTCCAAACAATGGGTGACAATCAAAGAAATACCTCATGCTTCGAATTTGTCACACAACGGTTACCATACGTGCATGCTACGGGACTTGCAAACCTTAACACTAGTGTTTCTCCAATTCACAACTACTCTACTAGCATGACTCTAATATCACCATCCTCATATCTCAAAACAATCATCAAGTATCAAACTTCTCATAATATTCAATGCACTATATATGAAAGTTTTTATTATACCCATCTTGGATGCCTATCATAATAGGACTAATTTTATAGCCAAAGAAAATTACCATGTTGTTCTAAGGGACTCTCAAAATAATATAAGTGAAGCATGAGACATCAATAATTTCTATAAAATAAAACCACCACCGTGCTCTAAGAAGATATAAGTGAAGCACTAGACCAAAATTATCTAGCTCAGAAGATATAAGTGAAGCACATAGAGTATTCTAATAAATTCTGATTCATGTGTGTCTCTCCCAAAAGGTGTGTATAGCAAGGATGATTGTGGTAAACTAAAAAGAAAAGACTCAGATCATACAAGACGCTCCAATAAAAACACATATCATGTGGTGAATAAAAATATAGTCTCAA
Source organism: Secale cereale (assembly GCA_902687465.1). Lineage (NCBI taxonomy): Eukaryota > Viridiplantae > Streptophyta > Magnoliopsida > Poales > Poaceae > Secale > Secale cereale. The sequence goes on from LR738713.1 coordinate 375,465,701, forward strand.
GTAAATTACCGATAGACGAAGACGAAAGAGGGGATGCCTTCCCGGGGCATCACCAAGCTTAGGCTTTTGGTTGACCTTGAATTTTACCTTGGGGTGCCTTGGGCATCCCCAAGCTTAGGCTCTTGCCCGTCTTTGTTCCATAGTCCATCAAATCCTTACCCAAAAACTTGAAAACTTCACAACACAAAACTTAACAGAAAATCTCATGAGCTCCGTTAGTATAAGAAAACAAACCACCACTTTAAGGTACTGTATTGAAATCATTATTTATTTATATTGGTGCTAAACCTACTGTATTACAACTTCTCTGTGGTTCATACCCCCCGATACTACTCATAGATTCATCAAAATAAGCAAACAACACACACAAAACAGAATCTATCAAAAATAGAACAGTCTGTAGCAATCTGTAACTTTCGAATACTTATGGAACTCTAAAATTCTGAAATAAATTGGTGGACCTGAGGAATTTGTCTATTAATCATCTACAAAAACAATCAACTTAAAAGCACTCTCCAGTAAAAAAAGGCAGCTAATCTCGTGAGCGCAAAAGTTTCTGTTTTTTACAGTAAGATCTCAAAGACTTCACCTAAGTCTTCCCAAAGGTTCTACTTGGCACAAACACTAATTAAAGCACAAAACCACATCTAACCAGAATCTAGATGCATTATTTATTACTAAACATAAGTAAAAGCAAAGAAAAGAAAATTGGATTGCCTCCCAACAAGCGCTATCGTTTAAAGCCTTTTAGCTAGGCATTGAGATTTCAATGATACTCACATGAAAGATAAGAATTGAAGCACAAATACAGCATCATATAGCATGTGAAAATCACATCTAAATCTAACATACTTCCTATGCATAGGCATTTTATAGGAAAACAAATTGTCAAGACAAGCAAGATCTAGCACATGCAAGGAAGAAGAAAGAAACAATAGCAATCTTAACATAACGAGAGGTAATTTAGTAACATGGAAATCTCTACAACCATATTTTCCGCTCTCATAATAATTGCATGTAGGATCATAAGCAAATTCAATAGTATAGCTATCACATAACATATTCTCAACACGGTCCAGATGTATGCGAAGTTGACACTCTTCCAAAATAGTGAGATTAACATTAACTAAAGTCACGACCTCTCCAAACCCACTTTTATCAAAAATTTCATAAGATTGAACATTTCCAAAATATGTGGGATCTAAAGTTAACACTCTTCCAAACCCACTTTCAATATTATTGCAAAAATTATTATCAATCTTACATTCATCATGGGGATTAAATAAAAATTTAAGATCATAAGAAGAACCACCCCTATCATGATCATTGCAAAAAGTAGTGGGCATAGCAAAATAAGCATCCCCAAGCTTAGGGTTTTGCATATCATTAACATAATTGACATTAATAGGATTTATAATAATATCATTGCAATCATGCTTTTCATCGAAGGTACTATCAAGTATGTGTGCAACAGCAACGATCTCATGTTTAACATAAGGAACTATAGCAAATTCATCTTCATAAATATTGGCAACATGGCCACAAGAATAGCAAGCGTCATGTTCATCAAGGGATATTTAAATCAAATCATAGGAATCATAATTATCTATAGATTCATGCATACCATCATTTTCTTCCAAAGCAGCAGTCATTCTTTCAATAAATTCTTTGACATGGACATTATGAGCATAGTTTTCATAGCAATATTTAAGTATGTCAAAATTTTCAGATTCGTAGAGAGTAATATCATACTTTTCAATCAAAGAAGCAACTTCATAAGCACCCTTAAAAGCAACAAATTCTTCAATTTGTTGGATATTGTAGTAACTATAAACACCATTTCCATAAAAAGATAAGATTTCATTATCATTAAACTCACATAGGTAGGGGAGGTGTTTTTAGGGTTCTTAGAGCAACAAGTAAAATCATAAATTTCACAAAGATTCCAAGCATAACACAGCAATCTGTTTATTTGATCCATAAGAGCATCCCTTTTTCATACAAACGGTGACGCACAAACTGTGCATGCTCATCTAAAGCTTTCCCATCAACTAGGCTAGTTGGGGTTTCAACACGGGCGCATAAGGATCGAAGATGATCCAAGTAGAACACTTTAAGTGGATCCATATCAATAGATTTTTAGAAAGCAAAGATGCAAGCAAATAGAAGGCACATGGAAACACAAACAAAGATACATACGAGAAGAAGGGGAAGAAAAGGCAAAGGTGAAGTGGGGGAGAGGAAAATGAGAGGCAAATGACAAATAATGTAATGCGAGGGATAAGAGTTTGTGATGGGTACTTGGTATGTCTTGACTTGTGCCTAGATCTGCCCGGCAACGGCGCCAGAAATTCTTCTGGCTACCTCTTGAGTGTGCGTTGTTTTTCCCTTGAAGAGGAAACGGTGATGCAGCAAACTAGCGTAAGTATTTCCCTCAGTTTTTGAGAACCAAGGTATCAATCCAGTAGGAGACTACACGCAAATCCCTCGTACCTGCACAAACAAATAAGAACCTTGCCACCAACGTGATAAAGGGGTTGTCAATCCCTTCTCGGCCACTTGCAAAAGTGGGATCTGATAGAGATAATAGGATAAATATTTTTGGTATTTTTGTTGTATAGATTGAAAATTAAAGATTGCAGAACAAAGATAACTAGTTGATGGAAGATAGATATGATGGAAGATAGACACGGGGGCCATAGGTTTCACTAGTGGCTTCTCTCAAGATAGCATATTCTACGGTGGGTGAACAAATTACTATCGAGCAATTGATAGAAAAGCGCATAATTATGAGAATATCTAGGAATGATCATGTATATAGGCATCACGTCCATGAAAACTAGACCGAAACGATTCTGCATCTACTACTATTACTCCACACATCGACCGCTATCCAGCATGCATCTATAGTATTAAGTTCATAAGAACAGAGTAACGCCTTAAGCAAGATGACATGATGTAGAGGGATAAACTCATGCAATATGATATAAACCCCATCTTTTTTATCCTCGATGGCAAAAATACAATACGTGCCTTGCTGCCCGTGCTGTCACTGGGAAAGGACACCGCAAGATTGAACCCAAAGCTAAGCACTTCTCCCATTGCAAGAAATATCAATCTAGTAGGGTGAACCAAACGGATAATTCGAAGAGACTTGCAAAGATATTTAAATCATGCATATAAGAATTCAGAGAAGAACCAAATATTGTTCATAGATAATCTTGATCATAAACCCACAATTCATCAGATCTCGACAAACACACCACAAAAAGTATTACAATGAATAGATCTCCAAGAAGATCGAGGGTAACTTTGTATTGAGATCCAAAGAGAGAGTAGAAGCCATCTAGCTAATAACTATGGACCCGAAGGTCTGTGGTAAACTACTCACAACTCATCGAAGAGGCTATGGTGTTGATGTAAAAGCCCTCCGTGATCGATTCCCCCTCCGGCGGAGCTCCGGAAAAGGTCCCAAGATGGGATATCACGGGTACAGAAGGTTGCGGCGGTGAAATAGGGTTTTGTGGTGCTCTCGGATGTTTTTAGGGTATATGAGTATATATAGGAGGAAGAAGTACGTCGATGGAGCTACGAGGGGTCCACGAGGGTGTGGGTGCACCTACCCCCTGGGCGCGCCCTCCTGCCTCGTGGCCACCTCGTGGCTTCCCAGATGTGTACTCCAAGTCTTTTGGATTGTGTTTGTTCCAAAAACGATCCTCATGAAGGTTTCATTACATTTGGACTCCGTTTGATATTCCTTTTCTGCAAAACACTAAAATAGGCAAAAAAAACAGCAATTTGCACTGGGCCCTGGGTTAGTAGGTTAGTCCCAAAAATAATATAAAAGTGCATAATAAAGCCCATTAAACATCCAAAATAGATAATGCTTTGGTCCTTTACTCTATTAAAAGGAGGCCTTAATATCCCTTAGTTTCCCTAGGACCCCGCTGCCACGGGAGGGTAGGACAAAAGATGTCATGCAAGTTCTTTTCCATAAGCATGTATGACTATATTCGGAATACATGCCTACATATATTGATGAATTGGAGCTAGTTCTGTGTCACCCTAGGTTATAGCTGCTACATGATCAATATTATTCGACACTTATCATTGCTGATCCATTACCTACGAGTTCGTTCCATATTGATACTTGCTTCATTACTTTCGTTACTGTTGTTTTCACCATCACCATAAAACTGCTAATGTTACTTTTGCCACTGTTACCGTTACCCCCATATTACTTTGCTACTAAATAATTTGCTGCATATATTAAGTCTTTCAGGTGTGGTTGAATTGACAACTCAGGTGCTAATACTTGAGAATATTCTTTAGCTCCCCTTGTGTCGAATTAATAAATTTGGGTTGAATAGTCTACCCTCGAAAACTGTTGCGATCCCCTATACTTGTGGGTTATCAGCCGCCCCCAGAATGAGCTGACCTATGCCACAGTGCCCAACGGAGCCGCTGGTCCTCAAGCGCCTCCACCTCGTCACCACGCCATCCAAGCGGCTGGCTCACAGCGATGAGAGCACGACACGGTTGCCACCGACACCATCAGGAGTCGAGCGATGTTGCGATCTACATCATCATCACCTATGCCAAGCACCACCTCGAAGGCTATGGCGCACGCCCAACTGATGCTGAGATCTCCACCGGTAGCCGATCAGATGGATAAGTGGCGAGCCACCATCCAAAGTTTCATTGGCTTCGTCGAGGCAGGAAGATCGCAGTGAGCTGGTCCGCCACGGCCTCCCCAGGCGACGAGGACGGCCCATCCTGCTGGCCATATTGAAGGGGACACCTCCACGGTGCAATTCCCGCCACGACAACCACCGCGGGGGCCACGCAACCAGGAACCTGACGATGTCTCGATGGCCTCATCGGACCCTTGAGCGCGTCAAGGCCAACTACGAGCCCCAGAGGGTAGGCAGAGGGAGCGTGCGTGCATCATCATCGAGCGACGCCATGACGATCACTACCGGCCCAACGGTCGTGATGGTCCCAACGTCGACGAGCATGCGCTCGGCGGGGGCGGGTACCTTCCTTTCAAGGCAGGGTGCCCCGCCTTCGCCCGTGAGCTGCGGCAAGTCCGTTGGCTATCCGCTCGCACGTTTAAGCCAGAGATTCCTAAGAAGTATGATGGGAGACTGAACCCGGCAGAGTTCTTGAGCATCTACACCATCATTGTTTAAGCTGCCGGGGGAAGAGATGAGAAGGTGTTCGCCAACTACCTCCCTTTGGCACTTAAGCCAAATGTGAGGTCTTGGATGTTGCACCTACCGAAGAACTCCGTTTCGACCTGGGCTGACCTATGCCATGAGGTCGTTGGTGCCTTCACGAGCGGCCACCAAGAACCAGGGCGGCCTAGCGATTTGCATCTACTCCCGCAGAAGGAAGGAGAGACTTTGCGTAAGTTCATGCAGAGGTTTAGCCGAGTCCACAGAAATATTCTAGACATCGACCCGACAACTGTGATAGCATCATTCCAGTCCAACATGCGCAATCGTTGGATCCATTCCAAGATGAACGTTCGGTTGCCCAAGACTGTGAAGGAGCTTTACACCTTGGTGGACAAGTGTGCTCGGGTGGAGGAGGGGAGGAAACTCCCTGGAGAAGAGGATCGCGTCGACGTCGACTCAGAAGATGACGAAGATGCCACCAGTCAAAAGAAGAAGAACAAAGAAGCGCATCAAAAAGCGCAAGGATAAGGCAGGGATGATTGTTGAAGGATCGAGCACATCTAGTACTGATAAGAAGGCTAAGGCCGAAGCTCCCGACAAGGAGGTTGTCGCATGCAATGATTGCTGGGAGGCTGTAGCTGCCGAGAAGGCTGGGAAAGGTGATGGCCCATACTTCAAGATCAATTGAACCAAGGGCCACGATCTCCAGGACTGTCATCATGTTGAACAGCTTGTCAAGAAGCAGAGGGCTGAATATGAGAAGCGTGATAAGGAAAAAGGTCAGAATGGCACTGGCGGGAAGGACCGAGGCGGTGAAGCAAATCACCCCGGCAAGGCTCTTAGGAACCAAGGAATACCCACCAGGGGCCATGAGAAGGAGGATTGCAATGAAGAAACTCATGGAGGGGATGAAGAGGAAACCAGCGAGTGGGAATTCCAGAAGGCCACTGATGCCCTGTGTTGGGGAACGTAGTATTTTAAAATTTTCCTACGATCACGCAAGATCTATCTACCAGATGCATCGCAACGAGAGGGGAGAGTGTGTCTACGTACCCTCGTAGACCGGGAGCGGAAGCGTCAAGTGACGCGGTTGATGTTGTCGAACTTCTTCGCGATCCAACCGATCAAGCACCGAACGTACGGCACCTCCGCGTTCAGCACACGTTCAGCTTGATGACGTCCCATGAGCTCTTGATCCAGTTGAGCATCACGGGAGAGTTTCGTCAGCACGACGGCGTGGTGATGGATATGATGTGTTCACCGGCGCAGGGCTTCGCCTAAGCTCCGCGACGGTATGACCGAGGTGTGATTCTGTGGAGGGGGGCACCGCACACGGCTAAAACAATTCAACTTGTGTGTCTTTGGGTGCCCCCCTGCCCCCGTATATAAAGGAGAAGGGGAGTGAGGCCGGCCGGCCCTTCCTGGTGCGGCTAGGGAAGGAGTCCTACTAGGAATAGGATTGCAATCCTATTCCTAGTAGGATTCACCGAAAGGAAGAAGGGGGAAAGGAATAGGAGAGGTGGCGCCCCCCCCCCAATCCTAGTCCAACTAGGAACCCTAGGTGGGGGCGCCGGCCAGCCCTATGGGCTGCCCCTCTCTTTCCCTTTAGGCCCACTATGGACCATCCCCTCTCGTAGGGGGTTCCGGTAACCCCCTCCGGCATTCCCGATAAATCCGAAACTTTTCCGGTATACTTCCGGTGTCCGAATATAGCCGTCCAATATATCAATCTTTATGTCTCGGACATTCCGAGACTCCTCGTCATGTCCGTGATCTCATCCGGGACTCCGAACTACCTTCGGTACATCAATACTCAAAAACTCATAATACCGATCGTCATCAAACGTTAAGCGTGCGGACCCTACGGGTTCGAGAACTATGTAGACATGACCGAGACTCATCTCCGGTCAATAACCAATAGCGGAACCTGGATGTTCATATTGGCTCCTACACATTCTACGAAGATCTTTTATCGGTCAGAACCGCATAATAACATACGTTGTTCCTTTCGTCAAACGGTATGTTACTTGCCCGAGATTCGATCGTCGGTATCTTTATACCTAGTTCAATCTCGTTACCGGCAAGTCTCTTTACTCGTTCCGTAACACATCATCTCGTGACTAACTCATTAGTCTTTTGCTTGCAAGGCTTATTATGATGTGTGTTACCGACAGGGCCCAGAGATACCTCTCCGACACTCGGAGTGACAAATCCTAATCTTGATCTATGCCAACACCACGAATACTTTCGGAGACACCTGTAGAGCATCTTTATGATCACCCAGTTACGTTGTGACGTTTGATAGCACACAAGGTGTTCCTACGGTATTCGGGAGTTGCATAATCTCATAGTCATATGAACATGTATAAGTCATGAAGAAAGCAATAGCAGTTAAACTAAACGATCATGGTGCTATGCTAACGGATGGGTCTTGTCCATCACATCATTCTCCTAATGATGTGATCCCGTTGATCAAATGACAACTCATGTCTATGGCTAGGAAACATAACCATCTTTGATCAATGAGCTAGTCTAGTAGAGGCATACTAGGGACATACTGTTTTGTCTATGTATCCACACATGTACTAAGTTTCCGGTTAATACAATTCTAGCATGAATAAAAGACATTTATCATGATATAAGGAAATACAAATAACATCTTTATTATTGCCTCTAGGGCATATTTCCTTCAGTCTCCCACTTGAACTAGAGTCAATAATCTAGATTACAAAGTGATGATCCTCACACCCATGGAGTCTTGGTGCTGATCATGTTTTGCCCGTGGAAGAGGCTTAGTCAACGGGTCTGCAACATTCAGATCCGTATGTATTTTGCAAATCTCTATGTCTCCCTCGTTGACTAGATTGCGGATGGAATTGAAGCGTCTTTTGATGTGCTTTGTTCTCTTGTGAAACCTGGATTCCTTCGCCAAGGCTATGGCTCCAGTGTTGTCACAAAAGATTTTCATTGGACCCGATGCACTAGGTACTACACCTAGATCGGATATGAACTCCGTCATCCAGACTCCTTCATTTGCTGCTTCTGAAGCAGCTATGTATTCCGCTTCACACGTAGATCCCGCCACGACGCTCTGCTTGGAACTGCACCAGCTGACAGCTCCACCATTCAATAAAAATACATATCCGGTTTGTGACTTTGAGTCATCCGGATCAGTGTCAAAGCTAGAATCGACGTAACTGTTTACAACGAGCTCTTTGTCACCTCCATATACGAGAAACATATCCTTTGTTCTTTTCAGATACTTTAGGATGTTTTTGACCGTTGTCCAGTGATCCACTCCTGGATTACTTTGGTACCTCCCTGCTAGACTTATAGCAAGGCACACATCAGGTCTGGTACACAGCATTCCATACATGATAGATCCTATGGCTGAGGCATAGGGAATGACTTTCATTTTCTCTCTATCTTCTGCAGTGGTCGGGCATTGAGTCTTACTCAACTTCATACCTTGTAAAACAGGCAAGAACCCTTTCTTTGACTGATCCATTTTGAACTTCTTCAAAATCTTATCAAGGTATGTGCTTTGTGAAAGTCCAATTAAGCGTCTTGATCTATCTCTATAGATCTTGATGCCTAATATATAAGCAGCTTCACCGAGGTCTTTCATTGAAAAACTTTTATTCAAGTATCCTTTTATGCTATCCAGAAATTCTATATCATTTCCAATCAATAATATGTCATCTACATATAATATTAGAAATGCTACAGAGCTCCCACTCACTTTCTTGTAAATACAGGCTTCTCCAAAAGTCTGTATAAAACCATATGCTTTGATCACCTCATCAAAGCGTATATTCCAACTCCGAGATGCTTGCACCAGTCCATAGATGGATCGCTGGAGCTTGCATACTTTGTTAGCACCTTTTGGATCGACAAAACCTTCTGGTTGCATCATATACAACTCTTCTTTGAGATATCCATTTAGGAATGCAGTTTTGACATCCATTTGCCAGATTTCATAATCATAAAATGCGGCAATTGCTAAAATGATTCGGACAGACTTAAGCATCGCTACAGGTGAGAAGGTCTCATCGTAGTCAACTCCTTGAACTTGTCGAAAACCTTTCGCAACAAGTCGAGCTTTGTAAACAGTAATATTACCGTCTGCGTCGGTCTTCCTCTTGAAGATCCATTTATTTTCGATGGCTTGCCGATCATCGGGCAAGTCAACCAAAGTCCATACTTTGTTCTCATACATGGATCCCATCTCAGATTTCATGGCTTCAAGCCATTTTTGCGGAATCTGGGCTCATCATCGCTTCCTCATAGTTCGTAGGTTCATCATGGTCTAGTAACATGATTTCCAGAACTGGGTTGCCATACCACTCTGGTGCGGAACGTACTCTGGTTGATCTACGACGTTCAGTAGAAACTTGATCCGAAGTTTCATGATCATTATCATTAACTTCCTCACTAATTGGTGTAGGAATCACTGGAACAATTTCCTGTGATGTACTACTTTCCAATCCGGGAGAAGGTACAATTACCTCATCAAGTTCTACTTTCCTCCCACTCACTTCTTTCGAGAGAAACTCTTTTTCTAGAAAGGATCCGTTCTTAGCAACGAATATTTTGCCTTCGGATCTGTGATAGAAGGTGTACCCAACAGTCTCTTTTGGGTATCCTATGAAGACACATTTTTCCGATTTGGGATCGAGCTTATCAGGTTGAAGTGTTTTCACATAAGCATCGCAGCCCCAAATTTTAAGAAACGACAACTTTGGTTTCTTGCCAAACCATAGTTCATAAGGTGTCGTATGAACGGATTTAGATGGTGCCCTATTTAACGTGAATGCAGCTGTCTCTAAAGCATAACCCCAAAACGATAGTGGTAAATCGGTAAGAGACATCATAGATCGCACCATATCCAATAAAGTACGGTTACGACGTTCGGACACACCATTACGTTGTGGTGTTCCAGGTGGCGTGAGTTGTGAAACTATTCCACATTGTTTCAAATGAAGACCAAACTCGTAACTCAAATATTCTCCTCCACGATCAGATCGTAGGAACTTTATTTTCTTGTTACGATGATTCTCTACTTCACTCTGAAATTCTTTGAACTTTTCAAATGTTTCAGACTTGTGTTTCATTAAGTAGATATACCCATATCTGCTCAAATCATCAGTGAAGGTCAGAAAATAACGATACCCGCCGCGAGCATCAATACTCATTGGTCCACATACATCAGTATGTATGATTTCCAACAAATCTGTTGCTCGCTCCATAGTTCCGGAGAACGGAGTTTTAGTCATCTTGCCCATGAGGCATGGTTCGCAAGCACCAAGTGATTCATAATCAAGTGATTCCAAAAGTCCATCATTATGGAGTTTCTTCATGCGTTTTACACCAATATGACCTAAACGGCAGTGCCACAAATAAGTTGCACTATCATTATTAACCTTGCATCTTTTGGTTTCAATATTATGAATATGTGTATCACTACGATCGAGATCCAATAAGAATAGACCACTCTTCAAGGGTGCATGACCATAAAAGATATTATTCATTAAAATGGAACAACCATTATTCTCTGATTTAAATGAATAACCGTCTCGCAATAAACAAGATCCAGATATAATGTTCATGCTCAACGCTAGCACCAAATAACAATTATTTAGGTCTAAAACTAATCCCGAAGGTAGATGTAGAGGTAGCGTGCCGACGGCGATCACATCGACTTTGGAACCGTTTCCCATGCGCATCGTCACCTCGTCCTTAGCTAATCTTCGTTTAATCCGTAGTCCCTGTTTCGAGTTACAAATATTAGCAACCGAACCGGTATCAAATACCCAGGTACTACTACGAGTATTAGTAAGGTACACATCAATAACATGTATATCACATATACCTTTGTTCATCTTGCCATCCTTCTTATCCGCCAAATACTTGGGGCAGTTCCGTTTCCAGTGTCCAGTCCCCTTGCAGTAGAAGCACTCAGTTTCAGGCTTGGCTCCAGATTTGGGTTTCTTCGTGGACGTAGCAACTGACTTGCTATTCTTTTTGAAGTTCCCTTTCTTTCCCTTGCCCTTTTTCTTGAAACTAGTGGTCTTGTTAACCATCAACACTTGATGCTCCTTTTTGATTTCTACCTCCGCAGCTTTGAGCATAGCAAAGAGCTCGGGAATTGTCTTTTGCATCCCTTGCATGTTATAGTTCATCACGAAGCCTTTATAGCTTGGTGGCAGTGATTGAAGAACTCTATCAATAACACTATCCTCGTCAACTTTGCAACCAAGTTGAGTCATATGATTGTAGTACCCAGACATTCTGAGCAAGTGTTCACTGATAGAACTATTCTCCTCCATTTTGCAGCTGTAGAACTTATTGGAAATCTCATATTTCTCAATTCGGGCATTTGCTTGAAATATTAACTTCAACTCCTGGAACATCTCATATGCTCCATGATGTTCAAAACGTCGTTGAAGTCCCGGTTCTAAGCCGTAAAGCATGGCACACTGAACTATCGTGTAGTCATCAGACCGCGACTGCCAGACGTTCAAAGCGTCTGCATTAGCGGAAGGGGGCTTGTCACCTAGCGGTGCTTCAAGGACATAATTCTTCTGTGCAGCAATGAGGATAATCCTCAGGTTACGGACCCAGTCCGTGTAATTGCTACCATCATCTTTCAACTTAGCTTTCTCTAGGAATGCATTAAAATTCAAAGGAACGGTAGCACGGGCCATTGATCTACAACGACATAGATATGCAAAACTATCAGGACTAAGTTCATGATAAATTAAAGTTCAATTTAATCATATTAATTTAAAGAACTCCCACTTAGATAGACATCCCTCTGGTCATCTAAATGATCACGTGATCCAAATCAACTAAACCATGTTCGATCATCACTTGAGATGGAGTAGTTTCAATGGTGAACATCTTATGTTGATCATATCTACTATATGATTCACGCTCGACCTTTTGGTCTCCAGTGTTCCGAGGCCATATCTGTATATGCTAGGCTCGTCAAGTTTAACCCGAGTATTCTGCGTGTGCAAAACTAGCTTATACCCGTTGTATTTGAACGTAGAGCTTATCACACCCGATCATCACGTGGTGTCTCGGCACGACGAACTTTCGCAACGGTGCATACTCAGGGAGAACACTTATACCTTGAAATTTAGTAAGGGATCATCTTATAATGCTACCGTCGTCCTAAGCAAAATAAGAAGCATAATAAGATAAACATCACATGCAATCAAAATATGTGATATGATATGGCCATCATCATCTTGTGCTTTTGATCTCCATCTCCAAAGCACCGTCATGATCACCTTCGTCACCAGCGCGACACCTTGATCTCCATCGTAGCATCGTTGTCGTCTCACCAACTATTGCTTCTACGACTATCGCTACCGTTTAGTGATAAAGTAAAGCAATTACATGGCGATTGCATTTCATACAATAAAGCGACAACCATATGGCTCCTGCCAGTTGCCGATAACTTTACAAAACATGATCATCTCATACAAAACCGTATAACTCATCATGTCTTGACCATATCACATCACAACATGCCCTGCAAAAACAAGTTAGACGTCCTCTACTTTGTTTGTTGCAAGTTTTACGTGGCTGCTACGGGCTTAGCAAGAACCGTTCTTACCTACGCATACAAAACCACAACGATGTTTCGTCAAGTATGTGCTGTTTTAACCTTCACAAGGACCGGGCGTAGCCACACTTGATTCAGCTAAAGTGAGAGAGACAGACACCCGCCAGTCACCTTTAAGCAACGAGTGCTCGTAACGGTGAAACCAGTCTCGCGTAAGCGTACGCGTAATGTCGGTCCGGGCCGCTTCATCTCACAATACTGCCGAAGCAAAGTATGACATGCTGGTAAGCAGTATGACTAGTATCGTCCACAATCTCATTGTGTTCTACTCGTGCATATCATCTACGCATAGACCTGGCTCATGATGCCACTGTTGGGGAACGTAGTATTTTAAAATTTTCCTACGATCACGCAAGATCTATCTACCAGATGCATAGCAACGAGAGGGGAGAGTGTGTCTACGTACCCTCGTAGACCGGGAGCGGAAGCGTCAAGTGACGCGGTTGATGTTGTCGAACTTCTTCGCGATCCAACCGATCAAGCACCGAACGTACGGCACCTTCACGTTCAGCACACGTTCAGCTTGATGACGTCCCACGAGCTCTTGATCCAGTTGAGCTTCACGGGAGAGTTTCGTCAGCACGACGGCGTGGTGACGGATATGATGTGTTCACCGGCGCAGGGCTTCGCCTAAGCTCCGCGACGGTATGACCGAGGTGTGATTCTGTGGAGGGGGGCACCGCACACGGCTAAAACAATTCAACTTGTGTGTCTTTGGGTGCCCCCCTACCCCCGTATATAAAGGAGCAGGGGAGGGAGGCCGGCCGGCCCTTCCTGGTGCGGCTAGGGAAGGAGTCCTACTAGGAATAGGATTGCAATCCTATTCCTAGTAGGATTCACCGAAAGGAAGAAGGGGGAAAGGAATAGGAGAGGTGGCGCCCCCCCGCCAATCCTAGTCCAACTAGGAACCCTAGGTGGGGGTGCCGGCCAGCCCTATGGGCTGCCCCTCTCTTTCCCTTTAGGCCCACTATGGACCATCCCCTCTTGTAGGGGGTTCCGGTAACCCCCTCCGGCATTCTCGATAAATCCGAAACTTTTCCGGTATACTTCCGGTGTCCGAATATAGCCGTCCAATATATCAATCTTTATGTCTCGGACATTCCGAGACTCCTCGTCATGTCCGTGATCTCATCCGGGACTCCGAACTACCTTCGGTACATCAATACTCAAAAACTCATAATACCGATCGTCATCAAACGTTAAGCGTGCGGACCCTACGGGTTCGAGAACTATGTAGACATGACCGAGACTCATCTCCGGTCAATAACCAATAGCGGAACTTGGATGTTCATATTGGCTCCTACACATTCTACGAAGATCTTTTATCGGTCAGAACCGCATAACAACATACGTTGTTCCTTTTGTCAAACGGTATGTTACTTGCCCGAGATTCGATCGTCGGTATCTTTATACCTAGTTCAATCTCGTTACCGGCAAGTCTCTTTACTCGTTCCGTAACACATCATCTCGTGACTAACTCATTAGTCTTTTGCTTGCAAGGCTTATTATGATGTGTGTTACCGAGAGGGCCCAGAGATACCTCTCCGACACTCGGAGTGACAAATCCTAATCTTGATCTATGCCAACACCACGAATACTTTCGGAGACACCTGCAGAGCATCTTTATGATCACCCAATTACGTTGTGACGTTTGATAGCACACAAGGTGTTCCTACGGTATTCGGGAGTTGCATAATCTCATAGTCATAGGAACATGTATAAGTCATGAAGAAAGCAATAGCAGTTAAACTAAACGATCATAGTGCTATGCTAATGGATGGGTCTTGTCCATCACATTATTCTCCTAATGATGTGATCCCGTTGATCAAATGATAACTCATGTCTATGGCTAGGAAACATAACCATCTTTGATCAATGAGCTAGTCTAGTAGAGGCATACTAGGGACATACTGTTTTGTCTATGTATCTACACATGTACTAAGTTTCCGGTTAATACAATTCTAGCATGAATAAAAGACATTTATCATGATATAAGGAAATACAAATGACATCTTTATTATTGCCTCTAGGGCATATTTCCTTCACCCTGTTCATTGATGGCGGTGCATCCCTGCACTCCTCTCGCTGCCAACTTAAACAGTGGGCGCGTGAGGTCAATGTCGTGGAGCCAACATCAGAATCTCGGAAGCCGCTCAAGTGGTCACGCACGCCCATCATCTTTGACGAAGAGGACCACCCTGACCGCACCACCGCGGTAGGGTGCTTGCCGTTGTTGGTCTCACCAACAATCCACAACCTCAAGGTCACAAAGATGTTGGTTGACGGTGAGGCCGGGTTGAATATGATTTCCCCAAAGGTCATCAGCAGACTTTAGATAGCATAGGAAAAACTTGAGGTTACCGGCACGTTTCCAGGAGTTAACCCCGACAGAAGTCATCCTAAGGGAAATATCACGTTGTCGATGACGTTTGGGGGAGAATTGAATTACCGGGCTAAGAAGGTTGTGTTTGATGTGGTCGAACTCCCCCTGCCGTACAATGGAATCCTAAGACGCCCGGCTTTGGATAAATTCACGACGGCATCCCACTATGCCTACAACATCTTGAAGATGCCAGGGCCAGTGGGGCTCATTTACATTCCTCCAGACGAGAAGGACGCAATCAGTTGCATGGATAAGATGTACCGGGATGCAGTTGTGGCAGAGGCCGCAGAAACCGTCATTCCCGCCAAGGAAAACAAGAAAAAGAAGAGAGCTGGTAAGGGCTCTGGTGAGGAATCCTGGAAGTGCGCCTCTCTAGGGTGTGCTATGGCTGTTCATGACTTGCCGGAGAGTTCCAATAGCAAGAGATCCAAAGTTGTTGTGCCTGCTATGAAAAAGGTCCCGACAGGGCTGGGTGGCGCTGATGGTACCTTTACTATCAGTG
Source organism: Secale cereale (assembly GCA_902687465.1). Lineage (NCBI taxonomy): Eukaryota > Viridiplantae > Streptophyta > Magnoliopsida > Poales > Poaceae > Secale > Secale cereale. Next base: position 375,481,402 of record LR738713.1, read on the forward strand.
CCACCCTTGACGACAAATAGGAAAGCGCGCTCGTTGCCTTCCTATGGGCAAATGTCGATGTGTTTGCATGGAAACCATGTGACATCCCCAGTGTTCCCAGGGGGTAATCGAGCACCACCTTGATGTCTGCCCACATACCCGGACAGTCAAGTAGAAGGTCTGAAAGCAAGCTTTGGAGCGGCAGTAATTCATTGCCGGGGAAATCAAGAAACTTGAGGCAGCTGGTCTGGTCAGAGGAGTACTGCATCCAACATGGTTAGCATACCCAGTGGTCGTGCGCAAGGCTAATGGAAAGTGGAGGATGTGCATAGATTTCACTGATCTGAACAAGGCCTGCCCGAGGGACCCATTTCCCTTGTGGCGCATCGACCAAATCATGGATTCCACTTCAGGCTGTGATTTGCTCTCTTTTTTGGAGGCATACTCTAGGTACCATCAGATTTTTATGTCCAAGGAAGACGAATAGAAGACCTCATTCATCACCCCATGCGGCACATACTGCTTCGTGCGCATTCCTTTCGGGTTAAAGAGTGTCGAGTCCACTTTTGCAAGAGCAGTCCAGATTGGTTTTGAGTCACAGCTGCACAGGAACATCGAAGCTTGTATGGACGATATTGTGGTCAAGACCAAGGACAAATCAACCCTCATCCAGGATTTAGAAGAGACGTTTGCTAATCTGCGCAAGATCAACTTGAAGCTGAATCTTGAGAAGTGCGTGTTTGGCGTCCCCTCTGGCAAGCTACTTGGTTTCTATGTGTCCTATCGTAGGATAGAGGCCAACCCCAATAAGATCAAGGCCATCGAGCAGATTCAGGCACGTAAGACAGTTAAGGATGTCAGGTGTTTGACAGGGTGCATTGCCGCACTTAGCAGATTCATTTCCAAGTCTGGCGAGTGCACCTTGTTGTTCTTCAAGATCTTGAAGAAGGCAGGACCCATGAAGTGGACCCTGGAAGCAGATATAGCACTACAGGATTTGAAGACCTACTTGTCCTCTGTGCCCACTTTGGTTGCTCCCAAACCACAATAGTTGCTGATGCTATATCTAGTAGCAACTAATCAAGTAGTTAGTGCAGCACTAGTGGCGCAGCAGGAAGTGGAGGAAACAATAACCTTAACTGGTGTCCCTTCCGGGGAGTAGAATAGAACAGCTCGGCAAGGCCAGGTATGGATCAGGACAAAGAAGAGCACGGCAGGGGAAACAACCCCTGATACGTCCAAAACGTATCTATAATTTCTGCTTGCTCCATGCCACTTTTGGGTGATATTGCTATGATATTCATACACTTCCATACACTTTTGATCATATTTGGACTAACCTACTAATCTAGTGCACCCCGGTACCAGTTTATGTTTTCGGCTGTTTTTGTATTTCAGGTTTTCACGTTACGAGAACTGCCAGGAAAAATCCAGAAAAATCATATAAAAAATCAGCGTTCCAGAACCTACCTTGCGCCCGAAGGACAACC
>LR738713.1:375482923-375617099 GCA_902687465.1 Secale cereale
CCAGGGCTCCAGGCGCCCGGGCGGCGCGCCCCCCTCCCCTGGGCCGCGCCGGGGGGGCGCCTGGGCCCCCCGAGCCCCGTCTGGTGCCCCCCTTCGGCATATATTTAGAGCGTCCTTCAAAACCCTCAGGACGGGAACTCTTTTTCGCGATCTCATCTCTGTTCCGCCGCCGCCGCCGCTTCCAAGATCAGGAGCACCAGGAGAACTCTTCCCGGCACCCTGCCGGAGGGGAGGATCACCGCTAGGAGCTTCTCCACCACCATGGACGCCTCCCGGATGAGTTGTGAGTAGTCTCCCTTGGACCATGAGTCCATGACCAGTAGCTTTTTGATGTTCTCCTCCCGTTCTTGTGCTTCACTAATTAGTCCCCGTGAGCTGCCCTACATGATCGAGGCACATATGTAATCCTTATGCTGTTGCTATGTTGAGTTTGCTGGGATCCGATGGATTATGAGATTATGTTCAGATTGATCTTGAGTAATATATTTGATTTACCTCTTTTATATTTATGTTCATAAGTAATTCTTGCATGTTCTCCGTTGTTATTTATTGCTTTGGCCAAGTAATACGTAGTGACTCCAAGAGGGAACGTTATGCTTGATTGTGGGTTCATGCCCCTCGATGACTAGCTTGAGTGACAGAAACATGAGTCTAGGGGATGTGCTGTTGCCACAAGGGGGAAAACAACAGTGCTTGTGCCCGCGGGTGCAAGGATTGTTTACTTTACGCAAAGTTCTTTTAATGCAGTTGTCTGTTGCATTGAGTTTACACTATGGGTGGGACTCGCAACTTAATACCAGCGAGATGTTCTGGATAGATATCTCAAGGTGGATGATTAGTAGTAGATATTGATGGATTTCGGTCTACTTACTTTGGCGTACCGCCCATGCTTTGAACCTCAACCTTTCTTGCAATGTAATCAGCATTGGTTTGCGTTCGTGGTCCTGTCAATTGCCCAGCTGTAATTCGTTTACCTCACATAGTTGTTTTATCGTCTTTTGGGAGAGAGACATCACTAGTGAACATCATGAGACTCCGGTCCATATTACCATCATTGATCACATCCGCTATTTACTTTCGCTTTTATTTACTATTGCAAACATTATCTATCACTACTATCATTTGCTTTTAATCCTTTGTGAACTACAAGGCCGGAGGGATTGACAACCTCTCTGTACTCGTTGGGAGCAAAGTTATTTGTATCTGTGTGCAGGTCCACGTTGATTGCTAATCCGCGCCGTTAGCAGTTGACACCTACTTGTTGAACCTAGGAGTCTCTGGGGATTCGATCCTTGGCATCTTTGCTAAGGGAAAACACTTCCACAACACTGTATCTTTCACCTTCCACTTGGGGTAACCAACGAGGGGTTAGAGGCCCATCAAGAAGTATTTTCTGGTGCCGTTGCCGGGGACTCCACTCTTCAGGATAGGGGAGTTGCATGCTATCTTTTACCTTTGCTTTTTAGTCTTGTTAGTTTACCTTTCAGTTTTTGCTTTAGTACCTTTTATCAAAAATCACAAAAATAGTTATCTTGCTTGCTTGCTACTATGGGTTCCACCGAGAACACCAAGTTGTGTGACTTCACTAGTCACAACAACGATGACTTTATAAGCACAGCTATCACTACACCTGCCACTTCAGCACCTTCATATGAAATTAAACCTGCTTTACTGAACTTAGTCATGAAAGATCAATTCTCCGGTGCTGGAGATGATGCTGCTTTACACTTGAACAACTTTGTTGAACTTTGTGATATGCAGAAGTACCAAGAAATATATGGTAATATTGTTAAGCTTAAGCTTTTTCCTTTCTCCTTGAGAGGAGGAGCTAAAATATGGTTTCAGTCTTTGCCTAGAAATAGCATAGATTCATGGGACAAGTGCAAAGATGCTTTTATCGGAAAATACTATCCACCTACTAAAATTATCCAACTTAGAAGTAACATAATGAATTTTAAACAATTGGATAATGAACACATTGCCCAAGCTTGGGAACGTATGAAATCTCTTATCAAGAACTACCCTACTCATGGTTTGACTACTTGGATGGTTATCCAAACTTTTTATGCAGGCTTGAACTTTACCTCACGGAACATGTTAGATTCGGCCGCGGGAGGAACTTTTATGTCAACTACACTTGGTGCTGCCACGAAGCTTCTCGATGAGATGATGACCAACTATTCCCAATGGCACACCGAACGCGCTCCAACAGGTAGGAAGGTAAACTCTGTCGAGGAGATTTCCTCCTTAAATGAAAAAGTTGACTTAATCATGTCTCTACTTTCGAAGCAATCTTCTGTTGATCCTCGTGATGTTCCTTTAAATTCTTTGATTGCTCAAGAACAAGTAGATGTGAACTTTATCTCTAGAAACAATTTTAACAACAATGCTTATAGGAATAACTTTGGTAACAATCCTAGATCGTTCCCCTCTAATTCTTATGGGAACAACAATGCTATCCTAGTACCAAGAACTCCACTACTAAACTAGAGATTATGCTTAAAGATTTCATCACTACCCAAAAAGCCCTTAATAAGAGTGTAGAAGAAAAACTACATAAACTAGATGATCTTTCTTTTAAGGTAGACCATTTAGCCAATGAGGTAAAATTGCTAAATATTAAAACTTCTCCTCTTGAGGAGAGGGAAGTCACTCCTATAAATGCTATTCAAGTGCAAATTAATGAAAATATTAGGATGATGGCTAAACTTAAAGAGAGATGGGCTAGAGAAAAGGAGGAAGAAGAGAGAATTAAGAGCCTTCCTACCCACCACACTGTTGCTACTATCCAAGTTGTTGAGGATATCCAAACTCTTAGCACCCAATGTACTCCTGGTCCCATTGGACCTATTAATGGTGATGCTATGACTATAGAAACTACCAAACAAGTGAACCTAAAGGACACCACTACCACTTTACTTGATGCTAATGACCTTGATTTTGATAATTGCACTCTTACCGAAGTTATTGATTTCCTTCACAAGATGTCTAGAGACCCCCGCACTAGCACGCTTAACCTTGCCTTCACATAGCATATCACTAATGCTCTCATCAAAGCTAGGGAGGAGAAACTTAGAGTAGAAGCCTCCATACCTAGAAAGCTAGAAGATGGTTGGGATCCTATGATAAAAATTAAATTGAATGACTTCTCTTGCTATGCATTATGTGATGTTGGAGCTAGTACCTCTGTTATGCCCAAAAGAATATATGATATGCTTAAATTGAAACCTTTTGATTCTTGTTCTTTTGGTGTTCGTCTCGTTGATTCTTCCATAAAGAAACCTTTGGGAAGGATCGACGATATTCTTATCGTTGTTAATGATAATTATGTTCCCGTTGATTTTACTATTATGGACATTGAATGTGATCCTTCATGTCCAATTATTTTGGGACGTCCCTTTATACGCACCGTTGGTGCTATCATTGACATGAAAGAGGGTAATATAAAATTTCAGTTTCCTCTCAAGAAAGGGATGGAACACTTCCCTCGAAAGAAGATCAAGTTACCTTTTGAGTCCGTTATACGGGCTAGCTATTCTTTTACTCTTGATAAAACTTGATCTATATGCATTATGCCTAGCTTAAAGGCATAAAAGAAAGCGCTTTTGGGAGGCAGCCCACATGAATAAATTTTTATATTTTGCTTTTGTTGTGTCTTTATGTTGTTTACTGCTGTAGAATCATCATTGTATCTTTGCTTTTCATATTTGTGCCAAGTATAGGCTCTGATTGCTAGAAAGTTCAAAAGTTGTGAGGTGCTGTCCAGGAAACAGATTCTGTCCTTGGATAGAAAAATTCGTATAAAATCACCAGATCATCTTTTTGGTCTGAATGTTTTCGACACCGTTTTCTATATAATTGTCTTTCGTGCATCTGTTCTGAGTTTTTTGATTTGAGTTGCAGAAGTGCCCCGAACAAATCAATTACTACATGTTGTTCTGTTTTTCACAGATTCTGTCCTATTTTGCCTTTCCTTCATTTTGCAAATCAAGAGCTTGCTTTTTCTTTGCAAAAACCTTTCGGCAATCTTGAGAAACAGTAGAACTTCAAGAATATCTTTATTTCCAGCAAGGTATAATTATTTTATTAAGGGTACTAACCTCGCTAATCAGATTATAATGAGTTATGTATGAAGGGAGTTTTCAAGTCTGCGAGGGAAGATGATAAAAAGATTCAGGAGTGTCAAGCACTCAAGCTTGGGGATGCCCCCGTGCACCCCCAAGAAATATTCAAGGAGACTCAAGCGTCTAAGCTTGGGGATGCCCCCGTGCATCCCCTTCTCCATCAACATTATCAGTTCGTCTTTCGTTTCGCTATATTTTTATCACTTCATGTGTTAAGTGCTATGCTTGGAGCGTCTTGCTTTTAGTTTTCTTTTTAGTTTTTCATAACGAGTCGGAACTCAGCTTTCTTTATGTGGGAGAGAAACACGCTCCACTTCTACCTAGAACATAACATAGAATTTTCATGTCTATCTTTGCTGTGTGTGTTCTTTGTCTTTTAATAGCTACTATCATGCTCTGCTCTTAGTATTCATGCTTATCTTTTCAAAGAGCTTTTGTTTAGTTGGTTGCTTGAACTCTCTTTAATTATCATGCTTATCTTATTAAGAGAGTTTGCTTCTGTTGCATTGGTTAATATGTCTATGATAAATATGCTACGTGCATAATGGCACTTAGTAGTTCAGGTTTCTTATGGTTAGTCTCAAATAGCTGGGGGATTCCCAATGTGTTATTGGAATACCAACTTGATTTGTTTGCCGATGATGTGGTATGGTTTAGTAATATCTTCCTTCGAGAATTTATTTTGATTGACTTGGCGTATGCTCACGCATATTTAAGACTGTAAAGAAAGTCTGTCAAGCCTTGATGATCTTTTATTTCTGAGTAGCGATATAACTACCATGCCTGATTCAATATTGCTTTGTCGCTCTGCATGATTATGACCGTCATTGCTCTCTTAGTTGGTCGCTCCCAGTCTTTTGCTAACCTCCACCTGTACTAAGCAGACTAACTTTGCAATACATAGCTCATGGGAAAGTAGCTTAAAAACTATTGTGGTAAAGAATATGTTGCTTATGTATCTTATTTCTTATAAGTTGCTTGCTGAGCGGTAACCATGTTTCTGGGGACGCCATCAACTGTCACACTTTTGTTGAATATCATGTGAGTTGCTATGCATGTTCGTCTTGTCTGAAGTAAGGGTGATTTGCCATGGGTTGAATGAGTATGCATATTGTTAGAGAAGAACATTGGGCCGCCAACCAAAGCCATGTATCATGGTGGAAGTTTTAGCTTGGACATTAATCCTCAATCTCTTATGAGAATATGCTTATGCATTAAAGAGGAGTCCATCATCTATTTTCTATGTTGTCCCGGTATGGATGTCCTCAAGTTGAGATCTATCAAAAACGAGAAATCAAATGCGATTTATCTCCTTGGACCTTTGTACAGGTGGCATAGAGGTACCCCTTTGTGACACTTGGTTAAAACATATGTAATGAAATGATAACCCATGGAAATCCGAGCTAATTAGGACAAGGTGCGAGCACTATTGGTATTCGATGCATGAGGCTTGCAACTTATAGGATGTCTTATGCATGACACATATGAAGTACTACTACCGTTGACAAAATTGCTTCTATGTTTTTTAAAATAAAAAGCTCTAAGCACATAACCATTCTTTTACTTTTATGTTGAGTCTCCACCTTCTTTTAAAAGCACCAACTACTGAGAGCATGATTGTCATTCTGAGTGTAATGTGCATTGTCCCAAAGTAGCATTGTCTTTTGCATGATTGTGATATCGTTTATTTTGAAATCATTGTATCTAGTCATCACTTAAACCTTGAAGGTGCCCCTGCATTTATGTTTTGCATCACTAAAGGGGGCAAGCTAGATATCACTTTATCGTATTTGCACATCATGTTCATTGCAAATCTTATTGATGCTTCAATGTCATGTTGTAAAACTTTCAGTCATTTGTGATTTTCTCATGAGGCAACTTAATTACTATAGAATCATTGTCTCAGTAAGCTTTTGTCATATGACTGTAAAAAGTCCTATATGGTTAATAGCATGTCACCACATAAATTATTCTTGCTATCATTTACCTACTCGAGGACGAGCAGGAACTAAGCTTGGGGATGTTGATACGTCCAAAACGTATCTATAATTTCTGCTTGCTCCATGCCACTTTTGGGTGATATTGCTATGATATTCATACACTTCCATACACTTTTGATCATATTTGGACTAACCTACTAATCCAGTGCACCCCGGTGCCAGTTTCTGTTTTCGGCTGTTTTTGTATTTCAGGTTTTCACGTTACGAGAACTGCCAGGAAAAATCCAGAAAAATCATATAAAAAATCAGCATTCCAGAACCTACCTTGCGCCCGAAGGACAGCCGGGGAAGCCACCAGGGCTCCAGGCGCCCTGGCGGCACCCCCCTGGGCCGCGCCGGGGGGGGGGGCGCCTGGGCCCCCCGAGCCTCGTCTGGTGCCCCCCTTCGGCATATATTTAGAGCGTCCTTCGAAACCCTCGGGACGGGAACTCTTTTTCGCGATCTCATCTCTGTTCCGCCGCCGCCGCCGCTTCCAAGATCGGGAGCACCAGGAGAACTCTTCCCGGCACCCTGCCGGAGGGGAGGATCATCGCCGGGAGCTTCTCCACCACCATGGACGCCTCCCGGATGAGTTGTGAGTAGTCTCCCTTGGACCATGAGTCCATGACCAATAGCTTTGTGATGTTCTCCTCCCGTTCTTGTGCTTCACTAATTAGTCCTCGTGAGCTGCCCTACATGATCGAGGCACATATGTAATCCTTATGCTGTTGCTATGTTGAGTTTGCTGGGATCCGATGGATTATGAGATTATGTTCAGATTGATCTTGAGTAATATATTTGATTTACCTCTTTTATATTTATGTTCATAAGTAATTCTTGCATGTTCTCAGTTGTTATTTATTGCTTTGGCCAAGTAATACGTAGTGACTCCAAGAGGGAACGTTATGCTCGATTGTGGGTTCATGCCCCTCGATGACTAGCTTGAGTGACAGAAACATGAGTCTAGGGGATGTGCTGTTGCCACAAGGGGGAAAACAACGGTGCTTGTGCCCGCGGGTGCAAGGATTGTTTACTTTATGCAAAGTTCTTTTAATGCAGTTGTCTGTTGCATTGAGTTTACACTATGGGTGGGACTCGCAATTTAATACCAGCGAGATGTTCTGGATAGATATCTCAAGGTGGATGATTAGTAGTAGATATTGATGGATTTCGGTCTACTTACTTTGGCGTACCGCCCATGCTTTGAACCTCAACCTTTCTTGCAATGTAATCAGCATTGGTTTGCGTTCATGGTCCTGTCAATTGCCCAGCTGTAATTCGTTTACCTCACATAGCTGTTTTATCGTCTTTTGGGAGAGAGACATCACTAGTGATCATCATGAGACTCCGGTCCATATTGCCATCATTGATCACATCCGCTATTTACTTTTTGCTTTTATTTACTATTGCAAACATTATCTATCACTACTATCATTTGCTTTTAATCCTTTGTGAACTACAAGGCCGGAGGGATCGACAACCTCTCTGTACTCGTTGGGAGCAAAGTTATTTGTATCTGTGTGCAGGTCCACGTTGATTGCTAATCCGCGCCGTTAGCAGTTGACACCTACTTGTTGAACCTAGGAGTCTCTGGGGATTCGATCCTTGGCATCTTTGCTAAGGGAAAACACTTCCACAACACTGTATCTTTCACCTTCCACTTGGGGTAACCAACGAGGGGTTAGAGGCCCATCAACCCCAAGGACGCGGCAAGGAAGAAAGTGGTGCGGCGCCCAGTGTACTTCATCAGCTCCCTATTGCAGGGCGTTAGATCCAGGTACTATGGCGTGCAAAAATTGTTTTTTGGCCTAGTCATGGCCTCAAGGAAACTACGCCACTACTTCCAAGCCCATGAGATCATGGTTATCACACGCTTCCTTTTGCAAAAGGATACTCCGAAACCCAGAGGCTACCGGCAGAATAGTGGATTGGGCATTGGAGTTATGCAGCTTTAGCCTAAAGTTTGAAAGCACATAAACAATTCAGAGTAGGGCATTGGCAGAGTTTATTGCAGAATGGATGCCAACCCTTGATGAAGAAGTGCTGGAGACAGTTATTCCCGGCAAGGAAGTGCCCCAAGAATGGATCATGTATTTTGATGGAGCCTTCCGCCTACAAGGTGCAGGGGTTGGCGTGCTTCTTGTTGCTCCCACCAGGGAGCACATGAAGTACGTCGTCCAGATGCATTTCCCCGAGAGGAGGCGACCAACAATACAATAGAGTATGAAGGGCTTCTTATCGGGCTCAGGGTTGCCACTGAATTGGGAATCAAGAAGTTGATCATTCGAGGAGATTCACAACTTATGGTGAGGCAAGTCAACAAGGATTACCAAAGCCCATTGATGGAGGCACACATTAAGGAAGTGAGAAGACAGGAGGAACACTTTGACAGATTGCAAACACAGCATGTACCCCTTATCGGGCTCAGGGACCAGGAACTTTTGTTCTCCACCTTACTCAGCCCTCCATATCCCCGGTAACAATGGCCCGAAAGAGGAGGAAACTGGACTCCGATAAGCCTCTCCCGGTAGAACCCTTCGGGGCTCCTAGAAGGGACCCTGCGAGAAACAACTCCCCTTCGATTGGTGGGATGCACCCTCCTGCCGGGCCTTTGGTCCCCACGATCGAGGGATGCGCCCCCACGAATGAGGAGGTGCCGTTACTCATCGTTGTCGAGCCCCATGCTCCAACTTGGGCAAGGCACATAGTCCACTTCCTCCAAACCAGAGAACTTCCCGAAGAGCAAGAAGAAGCTGAAAGAGTAGCCCGGAGGGGCAGTATGTATCAGTTTGTCGATGACACACTATACGGAAGAAGGCCCAATGGTGTCAAATTGAAGTGCATTTGTCGGGAAGAAGGCAAGGAACCGTTGACAGAAATACACAAAGGCATGTGCGGCTCCCACATTGGATCAAGGGCGTTAGTTGGGAAAGCATTCCGGCAAGGATTCTATTGGCCCACATCCCTCCAAGATGTGGCTGAGCTAGTCACCAAATGTGAAGCCTGCCAGTTCCATTCCAAGAACATCCATCTGCCTGCTCAAGCTCTTCAGACAATCCCTTTGTCATGGCCGTTTTCGGTCTGGGGGCTCGATATCCTCGGCCCGTTCCCCCGAGCTGTTAGGGGCTTTGAATTCTTGTTCGTTGCCATCAACAAGTTTACAAAGTGGCCGGTAGAAGCCGTGAGAAAGGTGACTACTCAGTCAGCTATCAAGTTCTTGAAAGGATTGGTGTTCCACTTTGGGGTCCCAGCCCGGATCATCACCGACGACGGCACACATTTCATGAGCCGCACCTTCATGCAATATGTTCATGCCCTTGGAAGCAAGATCTCATTTGCCTCTGTTGCACATCCCAGAAGCAATGGACAAGCTGAGAGGGAAAACACTGAAGTGTATCGAGGTCTCAAGATGAGAACATTTGATAAGCTGCAGAAGTGCGGCAGGAGACGGATCAATGAGCTACCGGTGGTTCTCTCGTCCCTTGGAATGACACCAAACTGAGCTACCGGGTAGACTCTCTTCTCCCTAGTCTATGGGGCAGAAGCAGTTATCCCTACGAAACTCATTTACAGGTCACCTTGAGTGCTTGCCTACGATGAAGTAGCGCACGATCAGCACTGGCGTGATGACACTATGCTTCTCGAGGAGAACCGTCTCCGGGCTGCTACACATGTTGCATGCTACCAGCAAGCCCTACATCGATATCACAGCCGCAGGGTTCATGCCCGGTGTTTTGAGGAAGGAGACCTTGTCCTTAGGCGCGTTTAGTTCGCTAAGGGTGCAAACAAGTTGACGCCAAAGTGGGAAGGCCCTTACCGGGTAGTACAAGTCACCAGACCTGGTGCAGTCCGTCTGGAGACCAGAGATGGCATTCAATTGCAAAACTCATGTAACACTGAGCATCTTCGTAAGTTCTCTCCATAAGGCGCGACTGTCGAGCCCTGACCGGCGACCACCCTTTTGTACGGGCCTTGCCTCAGTTGCATGTAAACCCTTGTACAACGCCAAGCGCGGACCCTGAGCAACAAAGAAATAAATGAAGCACTTGGGGGCCCCCCGACAAGTTGCATGCATGCATAAGCATATCATGAGCATCGCATGTTCATGTAGATAAGATCGCATCTGGCATCATTTTCATCTGCATAAACTGTAGTTTCCTGTCGTTGACTTGGTTCCCCAAGAAGAGATGAAAAGAAACCAACACTATGATCTTCGGCAAGCCAAACAAATAAGTTCTTTCCATTATCCATACGTGTTATGTAAGGACTTGTGCATAAGAAAACCCCGCTACCTTTCAAAACTTATGTGCTCCCATCCTTTGACCTGAACGTTGCTTCGCTCAGGATTGTCACAGTAGCCTTTGGCGAGAAAGGATTGGCGGGGGGCTAGTCCCTCTTCATGATTTGTGCCCGGTAGGCCTAACTCTGCGGCAACAAGTCTGAGGGTACCGGCAAGGATGCCTGCTGGGGGAAACTTGTTTACTTAATGTATAGAGGCATCCCGCCTTTGCATGGACACGTTACATGTATGAGTCCCCGGCAAGGTTTATCTTTTTCATTAATATGCCTATCAAACAAGGACAAATCTTACAGAACACAAACATGGACAAGAGAGATTACATCATTTGAATTAAAATTTGGCAAGTGCCTATAGATTTAAGATCGAAAAAATATAAAAACGCCTGTGATGCCTTCACCTTTTCTCTCCTTCTTTGAAACTATAGGAAGAGATGAAGAAGGTGGAGGGAAGGACTGGCTAGGATTTGGTGCCTCCCCAGGATCAGGGTGGCTCCGCATCCTAGCTAGGAGGAAGGAACTAGAGGGTAGGAGTGGATGGTGACGCTGCCAGAAGCCCGGACCTGAGAGGTGGAGTCACCGGCAAACACGACTTGTCAGAACGGTCGTCCCCGTTCTTGACGCGTCGTGGGTTGCCGCCGCCTTCCGTACCTCTGCCGCTCGAAGCCCCCATAACGGCAGTCGAATCGGGCGCTATGCTCTCCGGGTCATCCCACGGAGAGCATGGTCGTCCCCGACGGCCCGAAGATTAGGGGCCACTTCATCTTAAAGAAGCGTGTATAGGGACAAAGAGCTCCCCCGTGCGCCGAGCGAGAAGTGCCCAAGGAGCTCATATCCGCCCTTACCGACGACGAGCCCATTCTGCAACCTCCCTCCGACACTGCAAAAGGAGGGGGATTAGACCACGATCGACTACCACGCCTTGCGCCCATTGCAAGCTTTGGTGTGGTGACGTTTGTGTCGCCCCTCACTAAAACGGAAGCCGCGAATGGCCCGACGACAAGCACACCGGAGTCGCCACCACCGGTTCTACCGCCGCGCCGCCCGCGCACCCTCCTGAGGCTTGTGGGAAGATGAGGAGAGAACCTCACTCCCCTAGCATCAGCACGAGCATTCAACATCGCCAACCACAAGCTACTACCTGGGGCCTGTCCCCGGGACCTCCCCTTCGGCTTTACCAGGAGAAAGCAGGAAATGGAGGAAGAGAGGGGTGTGGATGAATGCCTCCGCTTCTCCCCGCTCCTCCTTTTATAGGTGAGCTGGGGATGGGGGCTGATTCCCTAACGGGTGACCGCTGCCCTCCTCCACCAATCCAAGAAGATCGGGCCCTTTCATGGATGCTCTCCCACACACCGCACACCTCCATTACCTACCCCACTCAATGCATGCAACATATGTGGCTGAGGATAAGGGCATGGTGGGAAGAGTCAATTGGAAGTTACTCGCACGGTCGTTAAAGTCATTCACATGCCATTACAAGAGTGGCCCCACCACAATTGGCGTTACACGATGTACGTAAGAAACGGAAACTGGCCTGGGCTAAAGTTAATGAAGAAGCAAAGAAGATCTAAAAGGGGGCAAGCCACTCCTACACCCCTGCCTGTGCACTGGTTAGATCCTACCCTAACGACGCCCAGTGGCGCGTCCGGGCCAGGCTCGAGGGCTCTTGTCGGTGCAACAAACCCTGGGCCTACAGGCCCAAAGACAAGATTGCAGCACCAAGATCAGATCAAAGCACGAAGGGATCAGCTCTTTGAGGAATCAGAGAGCTCGTCGAGAAGATCAAGTTAGCCAAGACTAGCCGAAGAAACAAGATACCAAAGGAAGAACCTTCCTTGCCGGGCACGCAAGCCTGGCAAGGTTGGGATCACCCCGGAAGCAAGCCTCCAAGATCGCCCCGGAAGGCTTGCCGGGGCTCACAGAGGCAAACCAACCAATTACGCCACACAATGACGCACGTCATTGATCAGTGCGGTGTCAAGCTCCTAAGTGGCTTAGTGGCGGCTCCCTGCCACATGGCGGCCACTTCCTACAGCAAATACCTCCAAGTGACACCCGTCCTGAGACTTATCAAGCAAGCAGGCACGAAGCTGGCAAAGCAGCCTGGCACGGCCTGTCGGACGAGCCATGGTGTGACACTAGGCGACGCATTTAGTGCGCTATGTCAGCTTGCAGAGCTAGGTATGATAGCACTGTTTGCTATCTAATCAGTATGGAAAGACTGATTTGCCACTGTGGTGACCCCTTGATCTATAAAAGGAGGCCCATGGCAACCATAGAAAGGATTCTGTTAATTCGGACCCCCGCACATTCATACGCGCGTAGCCACTCTTGCCCCGAGGCAACCCTACCGGGCAAGAGCGTCGCGCCTTTTCCACCTTCCACCATCAATCCACCAAAGCAGGAGTAGGGTTTTACCCCTCACGGCGGCCCGAACGTGGGTAAAAACTGCCCGTGTGATCTCTATCGTGCTGCGTTACGTTTCTCTGCTCTTTGTGCAACATGTTGTGTTACGTTTCTCTACTCTTTGTGCAACATGCCTGGGTAAAACAAGTTAGACATCCTCTACTTTATTGTTGCAAGTTTTACGTGGCTGTTACGGGCTTCTAACAAGAACCGTTCTTACCTACGGCACAAAACCACAACGATGATTTATCAAGTTTGTTGTTTTAACCTTCTTCAAGGACCGACCGTAGTCAAATTCGATTAAACTAAAGTAGGATAAATAGACACCTGCCATCCACCTTTATGCAACACAAGTTGCATGTCTGTCGGTGGAACCGGTCTCATGTACGTGGACATGTAAGGTTGGTCCGGGCTGCTTAATCTTACAATACCGTCGAATCAAAATAAAACGTTGGTGGTAAGCATTATGACCATCATAAGCCACCACTCTTTGTGTTCCACTCATGCATATCATCTACGCATAGACCTGGATCATGATGCCACTGTTGGGAAATGTTGCATGGATAAGAAAAAAATTCTACGCACACGCAAGATCTATCCATGGAGATGCATAGCAACAAGAGGCGAGAGTGTGTCTACGTACCCTCGTAGAACGTAAGCGAAAGTGTTTAGTAATGTGTTTGATGTAGTCGAACTTCTTCCTGATCCAACAGATCAAGTACCGAATGTAAGGCACCTCCGCGTTCAGCACACGTTCAACTCGGTGATGTCCATGCCTTCTTGATCTAGCAAGATGGCAAGGTAGTAGATGAGTTTTGGCAACACGACGGCGTGGTTACAGTGATGGTGATGCTATCTCCGCAGGGCTTCGCCTAAGCACTAAGAAAACATGACCGAGGGTGTAAATGGTGGAGGGGGACGCTGCACACGGCTAGACAATTGGCGTGGTTATGTGTGAAGCCCCCTTCCACATATATATAGGTGGGGGAGAGGGGAGAGGCCAAGGGGCGCCTCAAGTAGGGTCTTATCCTACTTGGGGTTTTCCCCAAGCCACGCGCCCCCTTTCCTTACTTGAGTGCGGGAGGAAGGCATGAAGTGGAGGCGCCCCCTTTCCTTTCTCTCACGAGGAGGGAAAGGCGGGAGGGGCCACCCCTCCTCTTTCCTTCCTCTAGGGTCGTCCTGCCAAGGAGAGGGGCGCGCTAGCCCCCTAGTGAGCTGGTCTATCCCCTCCTTTGGCCCATTAGGCCCATGCACTTACCAAGGGTGTCCGGAACCCCTTCCGGCGACCCGATGACTACCCGGTGCACTCTGAAACTCTTCTGGTGTCCAAATACCATCGTCCTATATATCAATATTTTCCTCTCGACCATTTCGAGACTCATCGTCGTGTCCACGTTCTTATCCGGGACTCCGAACAACATTCGGTCACCAAATCATATAACACTATGTCGTCAACGAACGTTAAGCGTGCGAACCCTATGGGTTTGAGAACTATGTAGACATGACCGAGACATCTCTCTGGCCAATAACCAATAGCGGAACCTGGATGCCCATACTGGTTTCCACATATTCTACAAAGATCTTTATCGGTCGAACTGTTATGACAACATACGTAATTCCCTTTGTCCGTCGGTATGCTACCTGCCCGAGATTCGATCATTGGTAGCTCCATACCTAGTTCAATCTCTTTAACGGCAAGTCTCTTTACTCGTTCTGTAATACATCATCTCATAACTAACTCCTTAGTCATTTTCTTGCAAGGCTTATTATGATGTGTATTACCGAGAGGACCCAGAGATACCTTTCCGATACTCGGAGTGACAAATCCCAATCTCGATCCGTGCCAACTCAACAAACACCTTTGGAGATACCTGTAGAGCATCTTTATGATTACCCAGTTATGTTGTGACATTTCATAGAACACAAGGTATTCCTCCGGTATCCGGGAGTTGCATGATCTCATGGTCGAAAGAACATGTATTTGACATACAAGAAAGCAGTAGCTATAAACTGAACGATCAAATGCTAAGCTAATGGATGGGTCTTGTCCATCGCATCATTCTCCTAATGATGTGATCCCGTTATAAAATGACAACTCATGTCTATGGTTAGGAAACCTTAACCATCTTTGATCAACGAGCTAGTCTAGTAGAGGCTTACTAGGGACACAATATTTGTTTATGTATTCACACGTGTATTTAAGTTTCCAGTCAATACAATTCTAGCATGAATAATAAACCTTTATCATGAATAAGGAAATATAAAATAATAATAACTTTATTATTGCCTCTAGGGCATATTTCCATCATTAAGCTCATGGCTCTTCTTGTAGGTCTTGTGGCCTCCTCCTGAACCTTCTAGGGTCCCATCTGGTCTTGAAAAATCATTGTAAAGTTTCATTGTATTTGGACTTCCTTTGGTATTGATTTTATGAAAAGCCAAAAACAATTAAAAAAATAGGAACTGGCACCGGGCACTGGGTTAATAGGTTAGTCCCAAAAAATAATATAAAATAGCATATAAAGCATCCAGATTGATGATATAATAGCATCAAACAATAAAAAAATTATAGATACATTGGAGATGTATCAAGTACCAATGCAGGCCCTCACACCACCACTATTTTCAGCATTACAATGAGTCGGCCACGCAACCTAGTAGATCCATCGTAACCGGAAGCTCGACCACCAGACTAAATGTAGCCCAGAACATAAGCGAACTAATTGAAACTGCATGTCGTTGGGCTTTGCCAGTTGGTCTAGTCACCTCAATACACGGTGCTTTCATACTTCTTACTCCGTTTGGTATAAGGTTTCTCCTTTAGTAGCAATTGAACGTGTGTAATAGCCATAATGTTGTCGATCATTCTTATGACTCCCATAATGATTGCAAGTTTGGGAGTATTTTGTTGGCATTGCTCGCAGCTATCGAATTGGATGATGAAAAAAATCTCAACAACAGTCCACGAGTTTTGACTCGCTATATGGACCGAGTAGTCAACTACATCGACACATAGCCACAATGACGTCCAATGTCTGTGACAAAATTACAGGACCAATCGGGCACACCTGATTGTGTGATCCACACGACCCCTAATATGTTTTTATATTCATAAGAAACTTGAAGTTTCAAATAGTGCTACAATAATCAATTCGATCTATAAGCCAGACCTCACTCTTATTTCTCAACTTGAGCCTCTGTTGGGGAACATTGCATGGGAAACAAAAAAATTCCTACGAACACCCAAGATTGGAGATGACCATCTACGAGAGGAGAGTTGGATCCACATGGTGAAGTAGTAGATCGAGTCCTCCGACGGCATGACAGCATGGCAGAGGTGGCGGTGGAGGAATTGCGGTAGAGCTTCGCTAAGCACTACGCAGAGAAGAAGAAGAGCTATGGGAGAGGAGGGGCAGCGCCAGGGCCTATAAGAGTGCGGCTGCCTTCTCTATCTCTCGCTATATATAGGGGGAAGGGGGAGGAGGAGGTGCCTTAGGGTTTTCCTATGGGAGGACGGCGGCCATAGGGAAAACCCTAGATGGGTTTGGGTGCCCCCACCCCTAGGAGACTTGGCCCCCAAGCCGGGAGGGGCGACTGCCCTAGGGGAGGCGCCCCACCTCTCCTGGTTATGTGAGATGGGTTGGGAGGGGCGCACAACCCCTTAGTGGGATGGTGCGCCCCTCCCTTGGCCCATAAGGCCCCCAACGCTTGCCGGGGCCTCCGAAATCCCTTTCGGTCACGCTGGTCATCACCCGGAACCCTCGGAACAATTTCGGACTCCATACCCTTCGTCCAATACATCAATCTTCACCTCCGGACAATTTCGGAGTTCCTCGTCACGTCCAGGATCTCATCCGAGACTCTGAACAACCTTTGGTGACCACCATAATGACTCAACTATACTTATATCGTCAACAAACGGTAAGTGTGTAGACCCTGCTGGTTCGGGAACTATGCAGACATGACCGAGACACCTCTACGGTCAATAACCAAAAGAGGGACCAGATGCCCATATTGGTTCCCACATATTCTACGTAGATCTTATCGGTCGAACCTCGATGTCAAGGATTCAGTCAATCATGTATGTAGTTCCCTTTGTCTATCGGTATGTTACTTGCGCGTGATTCAATCGTCGGCATCTCCATACCTAGTTCAATCTTGTTACCGGCAAGTCTCTTTACTGGTTCTGTAATACAAGATCCCGTGGCTAACTCATTAGTCACATTGCTTGCAAGCTTATTGTGATGATGTATTACCGAGTGGGCCCTGAGATACCTCTCCGTCATACGGAGTGGCAAATCCAAGTCTTGATCCATGACAACTCAACAAACACCCACGGAGATACCTGTAGAGAACCTTTATTGTCACCCAGTTACGTTGCGACATTTGGTACACACAAGGTACTCCTCCGGTGTCAGTAACTTACATGATCTCATGGTCATAGGAACATATACTTCACATGCAGAAAACGATAGCAATAAACTTGACACAATCCTATGCTACGTTGATAGTTTGGGTCTCGTCCATCACATCATTCTCCTAATGATGTGATCCCGTTATCAAATGACAACTCATGTCTATGGCTAGGAAACCATAGCCATCTTTGATCAACGAGCTAGTCCTGTAGAGGCTGACTAGGGACATCTTGTTGTCTATGTATCCACACATGTATTAAAGTTTCCAATCAATACAATTGTAGTATGGATAATAAACAATTATCATGAACAAGGAAATATGATAATAACCAATTTATTATTGCCTCTAGGGCATATTTCCAACAGACTCCCACTTGCACTAGTGTCAATAATCTAGTTCACATCGCCATGTGATTAACACTGATAGTTCACATCGCCATGTGACTAACACCCAAAGAGCTTAGTAGAGTCAATAATCCAGTTCACATCATCATGTGATTAAAACTCAATGAGTTTTGGGGTTTGATCATGTTATGCTTGTGAGAGAGGTTTTAGGCAACGGGTCTGCAACATTTAGGTTCATATGTACTTCGTAAATCTCTATGTCATATTGAAGATGTTGTCATGCTCCGCTTGGAGCTATTCCAAATGGTTGTCCCACTATACATATCCGGTTTGCTACACAAAGTCATCCGGGCAGGTGTTAAATCTTGCATCGACGTAACCCTGTACGCCCAACTCTTTATCACCTCCATTATCGAGAAAAATTTCCTTATTCCTCAAAATAAATTTTTGACCATTGTCCTATGATCCACTCCTGGGTCACTTTTGTGTCCCCCTTTCCAGACATGTGGCAAGGCACACCGTAGGTGCGATACACAACATGGCATACCGTATAGAGCCTATGGCTAAGGCATAGGGGAAGACCTTCGTCCTTTCTCTTCTTCTGTCGTGGTCGAGCTTTGAGTCTCACTGAACTTCAAAACTTACCACTCAGGCAAGAACTCCTTCTTTGACTGATCCATTTTGAACTTCGTCAAAATAATGTCAAGGTATGTGCTCTGTGAAAGTCTTATCAGGCATCTATCTCTATTTATATATATCTTGATGCCCAATATGTAAGCAATTTTACCCAGGTCTTCCTTTGAAAAACCCCTTTCAAACAACCCTTTGTGCTTTCCAGAAATTCTACATCGTTTCCGATCAACAATATGGTATCCACATATACTTATCAGAAATTTGTAGTGCTCCCGCTCACTTTCTTGTAAATACAAATTTCTTGCAAACTTTGTACAAACCCAAAAGCTTTGATCACCTCATCAAAGCTTTTATTCCAACTCAGAAATGCTTGCTCCAGTCCATACAAGGATCGCTAGAGCTTGCATACCTTTTAGCATCCTTAGGATCGACAAAACCTTCCGGTTGTATCACATACAACCTTTCATCATGGAAACCGTTAAGGAAACTCTGTTTTGACATCCATCTGGCAGATTTCATAATCGAAAAATGCAGCAACTGCTGACATAATTCTAACAGACTCAAGCATCGCTACGGGTGAGAAAGTCTCATCGTAGTCAACTCCTTGAACTTGTGAAAACTCCTTTGCCACAAGTCGAGCTTTATAGATGGTGACATTACCGTCCGCGTCCATCTTCTTCTTGAAGATCCATTTATTCTCAATGGCTTGCCGATCATTGGGCAAGACCACCAAAGTCCATACTTAGTTCACATACATGGATCCTATCTCGAATTTCATGGCTCATAGCCATTTGTTGGAATCCATGCCCACCATCGCTTCTCCATAGCTCGTAGGTTCACCGTTATCCAACAACATGACCTCAAAGACAGGGTTACCGTACCACTCAGAAGCTGTACGTACCCATGTAAACCTACGAGGTTCGATAGTAACTTGATTGGAAACTTCATGATCACTATCATTAGCTTCCTCTTCAACTGTCGTAGGTGCCACAAAAACATATTTCTGTGTTGTGCTACTCTATGGTTGAAGTAAAGGTTCAACAACCCCATCAAGTTCTATTTTCCTCCCACTCAATTCTTTTGAGACAAAACTCTTTCTCAAGAAAGGACCCGTACTTAGAGACAAACACTATGCCCTCGGATGTGAGATAGAAGGTGATGCGGAGCTTCCCGAGGTCATCCCCATGGACCCTCCATCGCCTCACCAAGTGCCTCAAGGACCAATGACACGTGCTCGTGCTAGAGCTCTCGAGACCGAGGTGACGTCACTCCTAGCCCAACTTCCATATGAATCTTGCGAGACATGGTTGCTACCTCAGACGGATATGTTTTGTGTGCTCAGGTGTGAAGAAGACCACATTGGGGAGGTGCGTGAAGATGGACAAGTCCCCAAGCTCACGAACGAGGCTTGGCATCGAGAAGGGCTGAAGAAGGCTCCAGGCCCCGGACATCCGGCCCCTGGGCAACCAACTACAGAGGGGCACCAGCGGCCGAAGCTACAGGACCTGGACATCCGGCCAGGCCCCGGACATCTGGCCTCGGGCCGAGAAATCCGACGCCACTCTACAGAAGCCACCCGAGACTCGACCCCTCCAGCCCGGACATCCGGCGACCCACGAAGCCCCGGACATCCGGCTCGTCGCCCGGATGTCCGGCCCCTGATTGCCTGCGCACATTCCTTTGGGACGTGGCCCATGTATCCCTTCGCCCCGTACACTATATATACTCCTTTCCCCACATCTTTTAGGGTTAGCTTTTGGATAGCTCATCATAGACCTTTGTGGTTCCTCTCCTACGAGACCGCGGCCTCTTCGGAGAAGATCCACCTCGGATTCAAGACCTCCTTCGTGGAGAAGATCCCAAGGGATAACTCAAGACCTCCTCCGGGAGAAGACTATCTTTGTACCACCGTTGTTAACTATGGATCGTGTACCTTGATGTGTATCGTGGATCTAGCACCTGTGTGACCGTATTCGTGTTGATTTGAGCGTTTCCTCTCGTTTATTCCTCCGTGTTTTCCTTGTGTTCTTCGTGTTCTCCGTGGGATCCCCTCCATCTCGTGAAAGATCTGCCGATTAGGGTTCCACCCTACATCATTATGGTATCATGAGCATAGGTTGATCACGAAATTGGAGCCCCACACTTTGTTTTCTAGCTTGTTTTTGTTGTTTTCTTCCCAATTTCGAAAATTCCCCACAAAAATAGCCCCCCAAAAAAAATTGTGCTCTGTTGATTTGGCGAGATTTTGTTGAATTTGTTCCATGGATTTGCTGTGCCACGAGTGGATCTAGCTTTTCCCCATCTTTTCCCCAATTTTTCTCCGCAAAATCCGATGAATTTTGACCCCAAAGTCACCGTGTGCAAGGAGTTCATCACGACCTCTGGCACCCCGGACATCCGGCCTGGCCCGGACATCCGGCCCCTGGCCCGGACATCCGGCCTCCCGCAGCCAAAACTCCACCATCCACCCCACCTTGCACGTTCCACTGCCTTTTTCGTTTGGTATCCCACCAAACATTCCGCATACCACCACCACTTCCGCAACCACCATCACTTAACCGCTACGATTTCTAACAAGTTTGTCTCCCTTTGCCTTGGATACTTGAGTTGTGGTTTCACCGTTTCCTTGGATGTTTAGGCTACCTTGGAACGGCAAGACTTCGACAACACCACCGCTCAACTTCGGCAAGGACGGTAACATCGACGACACCTTGTTCATTCTCCCTTGCAATTGCATTGTCACCCTATGGACCATCTTTGCATAGCTTTCCCATTGAGACTAGCCATTTGAGTATTCCGGGCCACGACACTTGTGCACATTAGTGATAGTCATCGATATTGCATAATACATCACCATATCTCCGTGTGACACAAAAGTGTCCCGCATACACAATAGCTACCTTGATCCGAGAAGCATGCATAAGTGCCCAAAGAAAGAGCTCACAAGCTTTTAAGCAAAAGAGCCAACCAAAGCTTATAAGCAAAAGGAAAATAGCATCATACGCCTTGCATCAAACAGATCATATGACATAGCAATACATCATCTTGTGCTCAAGCATCGGCACATCATACACTCATAGCATACTTGTGATAGATAGTCGTTACGTTTTGCCTCTTATAGGTCGTGCACAAGTGTGTATCTGCCTATTAAGCAATCGGTTAGCGTCTCTCTAGTGTTGTGCAACATGAGCATTTTTCGTGGTTTCCACATTTTCGCTCACCCTTGGTTGCATAACCACATTTATCTATCCGTGCGTGTGTTCCGTGTGCTACTTCTTGCTTGTGATCTACTTGTTGCATGAGCAATTTGTGAACCATTTTCAACATCACTGAGTCACTTTGACAATCGCTTCGAATTTGTGCCACCATCCTAACCAAGCTCCTCTCAAAGCTTTACTTGTGTAGGTGTGAGAATCGGCACGAAGTGGTACCAATAGTGCTATTTCTGGGTTACATTATTGAGTGATCATTGATCCATTTTCAACTTCGGTTAAGGTACATTTGGTGTTGTCTTCTCCTTTCTCCCACTCACATACTTGCTTGTGATGATGGATAGGCCAAGTACATCTTCGAACCCACCCTTTGACGATCCTCAAGAAGCGAACAACTACGTCACCAAACTACATCTCTTCGGTGTCCAACGAGCTCTCCATCAAGAAAGTGAAGCTATGCGCGAGTACATTGGTCAAGTCACCGAGGACGCGCACCAATTTGAAGCAAGAACAAGAGAGCAATTCGACATCATCAACACCAACATGTCTACACAATTCGATGAGCTACGGACTTTGATAGTCAATCGACGTTCTTCTTCCACATCCTCTCAAAGACGAAGCCGCTCAAGTCGACATACCGACTCCACGGAAGGCTCAAGTACCCCTACATCAAACACTCTTCGTCAAGCCGCACGTCAAGATCGACATGACAACCGGAATCCACTTCATGACAAGAGTTCACAAGAGCTATTTGAAGAGCAAGAAAGTTGACATCGTCAAAACTAAGCTACACTTGAGCAAGCGCAAGAACGGCAACGACTACGCCAACAACAACAAGAGCGAGCGCGTCAACATCAAGAAGAACAAGATGTTGAGGCTAATCGTCAAGCACAACAACGTCGAGAAGCTCAAGCTCTTGAGGCGCAACGAGCATTACGTGGTGCACATCGCAATGTGGCAGCTCGTACTCGACACACTCATCAAGAAGAGGATTTCCTTCGCGATGAGATGCAAGAGAGGCGCCACCAAGCAAGAATGCAAGACGAAGTTCCTCCTCAAGCGCGACAAGAGAAACGACCCCAACAAGAACAACAAGCTCGGCAAGTACACCATGACAATGGACATCCACTCTGACAAGAGCAACATGATATTGCCAATCGACAAAATCAAGACCACCCTCCTAATAGGCAAGGAAACAATGAAGAGCATCGCTACGGCAAGCTTAAGTTCACCATGCAAAAGTTTTCAGGAAGCATTGATCCCGAAGACTACCTCTCATGGGCATTGAAGGTTGACAAGATCTTTCGCCTTCACAACTTCGATGAAGAGAAGAAGATTGCAATGGCCTCCCTTAAGTTCCAAGACTATGTCCTCATATGGTGGGAGAAAATCATAGAGAGAAGAGAAGCAAAAGGCGAACCTCCTATCACCACTTGGGCTCAAATGAAGGAAGTCATGAGAGCACGCTTTGTGCCAACACACTACAACCGTGACTTGTTCAAGAAGCTACAACTCCTCAAGCAAGGTACCAAGTCCGTTGAAGAGTACTACAAGGAGATGGAGATTGCCATGATAAGAGCCAACATCACGGAAGATGAAGAGCAAACAATGGCGAGATTCTTGAATGGACTCAACTATCCTATCAAGAAGATTGCGGACTTTCAACCATACACCAATCTCCTCGAGCTAGTGCACCAAGCAACCAAAGCAGAGCGACAAGTTCAAGAGGATTACAAGTACTCCAAGTTCACCTCTAAGAACTTCGGCTCCTACAACCAAGTTTCAACAACTTCGGCTACTCCTCCTACCTCTACCAAGCCAGCTACAAACTTCGGTGACAAGACAAGCTACAAGAATGCGACTACATCTAGTCGGCCCCCTTCTACCAACAACTTCAAGCCAAGAGCTTCATCATCTACAACTCCAATCGAGGACAACTCCAAGACGAGTTCCATCAAATGTTTCAAGTGCCAAGGGCGAGGCCACAAATCATTTGAGTGTAAGACCATTCGTACCATGATCATCAATGATGACGGATCTTATGACTCAATGAGCGACGATGAGATGGAAGCCCTTGAGCATGTAGCTATGCATCGACAAGTGAATGAGGATGAAGACCATCAAGTGTTTTGCGACAATGATTCAAGTCCCAATCTTGTTGTCTCCAAGTTCTTGACACTCCAACACCAACAAGATGACGACCAACGATGTCATATCTTCCATACCAAGGCCGGCATCAATGGACGCTCTGTCAAGGTTATCATCGATGGAGGAAGTTGTCATAACTTGGCAAGCGAAGAGCTATGCGACAAGCTTCAATTAGTCAAGACGAAGCACCCTCACCCCTACAAGGTCCAATGGCTTAATGACACGGGAATTCTTCTAGTCGAGCACACCGTGCAACTCTCTTTCAAGATAGGCGCTTACGAGGACACACTTGAGTGTGATGTGGTCCCAATGTCCGTATGCCACCTTCTACTTGGACGACCATGGCAATATGACTGTGGAGTCACACACAATGGATGGACCAATCAATATAACTTCAAGATGAAGGGCAAGGAATTCGTGCTACGTCCCATGTCACCAAGTCAAGTAGCCGCCGACAAACACTTACCTACCAACCATCATGGAGAGAATGGTGAGAGAGTGAGCCACCAAAAGGAGAGTGAGATCCACAAGCCAAATATGAGCGACTCCACGATGAGCGACAAGAAGCAACTAGTGCTATTTGCCACCAAAAGTGAGATGAGAGAAGTGTGTGAGAACCCATCGAGTGTCTTTCACCTTGTGCTTTTATGCAAAGGGGAAGCCAAACATACTAACACTTCACCACCTCTACCTTTTAGTATTGTCTCAATTGTTGCAGGAATTCTCGGACGTCTTTCCCGATGAGCTACCTCCGGGTCTACCTCCACTTCGCAGAATCGAACACCGCATCGACCTCATACCCGGCGCACCACTTCCAAACAAGGCTCCTTACCGCGTCAACCCCGAGGAAACCAAGGAGATACAACGGTAGGTGCAACAACTCATCGACAAAGGTCATGTACGTGAAAGCTTAAGCCCTTGTGCCGTTCCGGTTATTCTCGTGCCTAAGAAAGATGGAAGTTTTCGCATGTGCTCCGATTGCCGTCCTATAAATGCTATCACCGTTATCCTATCCCACGCTTAGACGACATGCTTGATGAATTATGTGGTGCCACCATCTTTTCGAAAATTGATCTTAAAAGTGGTTACTACCAAATTCGCATTCAAGAGGGTGATGAGTGGAAAACGGCTTTCAAAACCAAATTTGGGTTATATGAGTGGCTTGTTATGCCAATGGGTCTATCGGAAGCACCCGGTTCTTTTATGCGTCTTATGCATTTTTGTCTACGACCCTACATAGGCGTCTTCGTAGTCGTTTACTTTGATGACATCCTCGTTTTTAGCAAGTCGCTAGAGGACCATGTGACACACATCCGTATGGTTTTGCAAACCCTTCGAAAAGAGCACTTATATGCTAACATGGAAAAATGCACTTTTGGCGTTGACAAGGTCATCTTCCTAGGATTTGTCGTTTCTTCACAAGGTGTTCACATTGATGAAACTAAAATTGAAGCAATTAAAACTTGGCCTAAACCGACGAATCTCATGCAAGTGCGTAGTTTCCTTGGTCTAGCCGGTTTCTATCGATGTTTTGTGAAGGACTTTAGCACTATTGCTATGCCTCTACACGCCTTGAGCAAGAAGAACGCACCATTCATTTGGGGTCCTTCGCAAGACACCGCATTCAATGAAGTAAAACGTTTTCTTACACACGCACCACTTCTAGCCCTACCAAACTTTGATAAACCGTTTGAGATTCATTGTGACGCTAGTGGTACCGGCATAGGTGGTGTGCTCATGCAAGAGAAGCGCCCAATTGCTTACTTTAGTGAGAAGCTATCCAGAGCACAACTTAACTACCCTATCTATGATAAAGAGCTCTATGCCTTAGTGAGAGTTTTACATGTTTGGGAACATTATCTTAGACCTCATGAATTCATTCTTCATATGGACCATGAGACTCTTAAGTATCTCAAGGGCCAAACTAAGTTGAACAAGCGTCATGCTAAGTGGAGTGAGTTCATTGAGTCTTTTCCCTATGTCATAAAGTACATCAAAGGCAAAGAGAATGTTGTGGCGGATGCGCTTTCCCGCAAATGCATGCTTGTTACACAACTTGAGTTGAATGTTATTGGCTTCGAGCACATCAAATATTTATATGCGCATGATCCTTTCTTTGCACATCCTTATGCTAAGTGTTTGACTCACACATCTTGGGAACATTACTACATCAAGGATGGATATCTTATGAGAGCTAACAAACTTTGCATTCTCGAGTCTTCGCTTCGTTTGCTCCTTTTGCAGGAATCTCATGGAGGAGGACTCATGGGACACTTTGGACACGACAAGACATTCGCTACGCTCTCCAAGAACTACTTTTGGCCCAAGATGCTACGTGACGTCTCACACTTCACCAACCGATGTTCTACATGCGGCAAAGCTAAGTCAAAATCTCAATCTCATGGACTTTACATGCCCCTTCCTATTCCATACCATCCATGGGAAGACATAAGCATGGACTTTGTACTTGGATTGCCTAGGACTCAAAATGGAAAGGATTCCGTGTTTGTTGTCGATAGATTTTCTAAAATGGCTCACTTCATTCCTTGTAACAAGATCGACGATGCTTCACATGTGGCAACTCTCTTTTGTAGGGAAATCAATCGTCTACATGGAGTGCCCAAGACTATTGTGTCGGATCCGGACGTCAAGTTCTTGAGCTACTTTTGGAAGACTATATGCGCCAAACTCGGCATCAAGCTACTATTCTCTTCGGCATACCATCCACAAACTGACGGCCAAACGGAGGTGATGAACCGCACACTTTCGACGCTTCTTCGCGTGTTGATCAAGAAGAACATCAATGAATGGGAGCAATGCTTGCCCATCGCCGAGTACGCTTACAACCGCGCAAGACATTCGACTACCGGCAAGTCCCCCCTTCGAGGTCGTCTACGGCTTCAACCCCTTGTCTCCATTGGACATCCTATCTCTACCTCTACAAGATCGCACGAACATGGACACAAGTGCACGAGCGAGCTATCTCAAGAAGGTGCATGAATATACAAGGGCAACGATCGAGCGACAAGTCCATCGTCTCACCACCAAGCTCAACGTCAACAAGACACCAATGGTGTTCCAACTGGGCGATGTTGTTTGGCTTCATCTTCGCAAGGACCATTTCCCACATGAGCGCAAGTCAAAACTAGTACCTCGCGCCGACGGACCCTTCAAGGTGCTAGCACGCTACAAGAACAATGCCTACAAGATCGACATCCCACGAGACAAGTACAATGTGAGCGATGCCTTCAACGTCAAGGACCTATCCCCCTACCATGGTGATGAAGATTTCGATCCGAGGTCGGATCTTTCCTAAGGGAGGGGAGATGATGCGGAGCATCCCGAGGTCATCCCCATGGACCCTCCATCGCCTCACCAAGTGCCTCAAGGACCAATGACACGTGCTCGTGCTAGAGCTCTCGAGACCGAGGTGACGTCACTCCTAGCCCAACTTCCATATGAATCTTGCGAGACATGGTTGCTACCTCAGACGGATATGTTTTGTGTGCTCAGGTGTGAAGAAGACCACATTGGGGAGGTGCGTGAAGATGGAAAAGTCCCCAAGCTCACGAACGAGGCTTGGCATCGAGAAGGGCTGAAGAAGGCTCCAGGCCCCGGACATCCGGCCCCCTGGCCCGGACATCCGACCCCTGGGCAACCAACTACAGAGGGGCACCAGCTGCCGAAGCTACAGGGCCCGGACATCCGGCCAGGCCCCGGACATCGGGCCAGGCTAGGCCCGGACATCTGGCCTCGGGTCGGGAAATCCAGTGCAACTCTACAGAAGCCACCCGAGACTCGACCCCTCCAGCCCGGACATCCGGCCCCTCGCCCCGGACATCCGGCGACCCGCGAAGCCTCGGACATCCGGCCCGTCGCCCGGTCGTCCGGCCCCTGATTGCCTGCGCGCATTCCTTTGGGCCGTGGCCCGTGTATCCCTTCGCCCCGTACACTATATATACTCCTTTCCCCACATCTTTTAGGGTTAGCTTTTGGATAGCTCATAATAGACCTTTGTGGTTCCTCTCCTACGAGACCGCGGCCTCTTCGGAGAAGATCCACCTCGGATTCAAGACCTCCTTCATGGAGAAGATCCCAATGGATACCTCAAGACCTCCTCCGGGAGAATACTATCTTTGTACCACCGTTGTTGACTATGGATCGTGTACCTTGATGTGTATCGTGGATCTAGCACCTGTGTGACCGTATTCGTGTTGATTTGAGCATTTCCTCTCGTGTATTCCTCCGTGTTTTCCTTGTGTTCTTCATGTTCTTCGTGGGATCGCCTCCATCTCGTGAAAGATCTGCCGATTAGGGTTCCACCCTACATCAAAAGGTATACCCAACCGTCTCCTTTGGGTATCATATGAAGATGCATTTGTCTTCTTTGGGTTCAAGCTTTTTCGGCTGGAGCCATAAGCATCGCAGCCCCAAACCTTAAGAAACGACAACTTAGGTTTCTTGCCAAACCACAGTTCATACGGTGTCGTCTCCACAGACTTAGATGGTGCCCTATTTAAAGTGAATGCAGTTGTATCTAACACATAACCCCAACACAATAGTGGCAGATCGGCAATAGACATCATAGAACGCACCATATCCAATAATGTACGATTACAATGTTCGGACACACCATTACACCGCGGTGTTCCATGTGGCATCAACTGTGAAAAAATTCCACATTTTTTTAAGTGATTTCCAAACTCATAACTCGGATATTCTCGCCCTCGATCGGATCGTAGGAATTTAATCTTCTTGTTACGATGATTCTCAACTTCACTCTGAGATTGCTTGAACTTTTCACAAACATTTCAGACTTATGTTTCATTGAGTAAATATACCCATATCTACTCAAATCCTCGGTGAAGGTGAGGAAATAATGATATCCACCGCGCGTGTCAATACTCATCGGACCGCACACATCAGTATGTATGATTTCCAACAAGTCACTTGCCCATTCCATTGTACCAGAAAACAGGGTTCTAGTCATCTTGCCCATGAGGCATGGTTCACATGTGTCAAGTGATTCAAAATCAAGTGACTCCAAAAGTCCATCAGCATGGAGTTTCTTCATGCGCGTTTTACTAATATGACCTAAGCGACAGTGCTACAAGAAAGTGGTACTATCATTATCAACTCTACATCTTTTGGCATCAATATTATGAACATGTGTATCACAACGATCGAGATTCAATAAATAATTCACATTGTGTGCATGACCATAGAAGGTATTATTCATGTAAACATAATAAACATTATTCTCTGATTTAAAGGAATAACCATATTGCAATAAACACAATCTTATCATGTTCATGCCTCAACGCAGACACTAGATAACATTTATCAATGTTCAACACTAATCTCGAAGGTAGAGGGAGCGTGCGACGGTGATCATGTCAACCTTGGAAACACTTCCAACACACATTGTCACCTCACCCTTAGCTAGTCTCCGTTTATTCCGCAGCTTTTGTTTCGAGTTACCAATATTAGCAACTGAACTGGTATCTCATACTCAGGTGCTGCTAGGAGTACTAGAAAGGTACACATTAATAGCATGTATATCAAATAAACGTTTGTTGAAGTCACCAGCCTTCTTATCTACCAAGTATTTGGGGTAGTTCCGCTACAAGTGACTGTTCCCCTTACAATAGAAGCACTTAGTCTCAGGTTTGGGTTCAACCTTGGGTTTCTTCACTGGAGCGGCAACTAGCTTGCCATTCATGAAGTTTCCCTTCTTGCCCTTGCCCTTCTTGAAACCAGTGGTCTTGTTAACCATCAACACTTGATCCTCCTTCTTGATTTCTACTTTCGCAGCCTACCACGAACAACTCTGGGATCATCTCCATCCCTTTCATGTTATAGTTCATCACGAAGTTCTAGCAGCTTGGTGATAGTGATTTGAGAACTCTGTCAATCACTATCTTATCTAGAAGATTAACTCCCACTTGATTCAAGTGATTGTAGCACCCAGACATTCTGAGTACTTGCTCACTGGCTGAGCTATTCTCCTCCATCTTGTAGGCAAAGAACTTCTCAGAGGTCTCATACCTCTAAACACGGGCATGAGCCTAAAATACCAATTTCAGCTCTTGGAACATGTCATATGTTCCATGGCGTTCAAAACGTCTTTGGAGCCCTGATTCTAAGCCATAAAGTATGAAGCACTAAACTATCAAGTAGTCATCAGTACGTGTTTGGCATATGTTCACAACATCCACAGACAATGCTAGAGGGGTTGGCACACCGAGAGGTGCATCGGATACATAAGCCTTCTGTGTAGCAGTGAGGACAATCCTCAGACTACGGCCCTAGTCCGCATAATTGCTTACAATATATTTCAACTTAGTCTTTCTCTAGGAAAGTATTAAAACAGTGAGCTATAGCGTGAGCTATTTATCTACAACATAATTCGCAAAGACTGCTTAGACTATTGTTCATCATAATGAGTTCAATTAATCATATTACTAAGAACTCCCACTCAAATCAACATCCCTCCGGTTTTCCGAGTGTAACATGATCCAAATTCACCAACTCAAGTCCGATCATCCCGTGAGATGAGGTGGTTTCAATGATGAACATCACCATGTTGATCATATCTACTATATGACTCATGCTTGACCTTTCGGTCTCTTGTGTTCCGAGGCCATGTTTATACATTCGAGGCTTGTCAAGTTTAACCCAAGTGTTTCGCATGTGCGAAACTGGCTTGCACCCATTGTATGTGAACGTAGAGTCTATCACACCCGACCATCACATGGTGCTTCAAAATGATGAACTTTCACACTGATGCACACTTGGGGAGAACACAATTTATCTTGAAATTTTAGTGAGGACTCACCTTATAATGCTACCGTCGTCCTAAGCAAAATAAGATGCATAAAAGGATTAACATCACATGCAAATCATAAGTGCCATTATGTGGCCATCATCTTGTGCTTTTGATATCCATCTCCAAAGGACTGGCATGATCTCCATCGTCACCGTCATGACACCATGATCTCCATCATCGCGTCGCCATCGGGGTTGTCACGCCAACCATACTTCTACTACTATTGCTACAACTTAGCGATAAAGTAAAGCATTACATAGGGCATAATGATTGACACGCAGGTCATACAATAATTAAAGACAACCATATGGATCATGTCGGTTGCCGTATGCATCGACATGCAAGTCGATATAAACTATTACAAACATGATCATCACATACATCAAATATATCTCATCATGTCTTTGGCCATATCATATCACAACATACCCTTCAAGAACAAGTTAGACGTCCTCTAATTGTTGTTGCATGTTTTACGTGGCTGCTATGGGTATCTAACAAGAAAGATTCTTACCTACGCAAAGCCACAACGGTGATATGCAAATTGCTATTCAACCTTCTACAAGGACCTCCTTTGTCGAATCCGATTAAACTAAGGTGGGAGAGACAGACACCCGCCAGCCATCTTTATGCAACAAGTTGCATGTCTGTCGATGGAACCGGTCTCATGTACATGGACATGTAAAGTTGGTCCGGGCCGCTTCATCCCACA
Source organism: Secale cereale (assembly GCA_902687465.1). Lineage (NCBI taxonomy): Eukaryota > Viridiplantae > Streptophyta > Magnoliopsida > Poales > Poaceae > Secale > Secale cereale. The sequence continues at coordinate 375,514,023 of LR738713.1, forward strand.
ATACCACTGAATAAAAATAATACTAGGGAAGGAAGCAATATGAATATCAATGCCCACAAACTGCTTTGTGTTCTACTTGTCATGTCATCTACGCATAGACCTAGCTGATGATGCCACTGTTCGGGAACGTTGCATGGGAAACAAAAAAATTCGTATGAACACCCAAGATCCAATCTAGGAGATGACCATCTACGAGAGTAGAGTAGGGTCCACATGCCCTTGTAGATCGCTAAGCAGAAGCATTCAAGAACGTGGTTGATGTGGTGGTACGTCTTCGCGATCCAATCATGAACTGTCCCGCGAACTCCAATCTAGTGCCGAACGGACGGCACCTCCGCATTCAACACACGTACGACATGATGACGCTTTCACCTTCTCGATCTAGCGAGTGATGGTGAAGTAGTAGCTCGAGTCCTCTGGCGGCACAACGACGTGGCAGCGGTAGCTGTGGAGGAATTACGGTAGAGCTTTGCTAAGCACTATGCGGAGAAGAAGAAGAACTACGGGAGAGGAGGGGTAGCGCCAAGGCCTATAAGGGTGCGACTGCCCTCTCTCTTCCTCACTATATATAGGGGAAGAGGATAGGAGGAGGCGCCCTAGGGTTTCCCTAGGGGATGGGTTGCGGCCATAGGGAAACCCTAGATGGGTTTGGGCACCCCCACCCCTAGGAGACTTAGCCCCCAAGCCAGGATGGGGCGGCTGCCCTAGGGGAGGCGCCCCACCTCTCCAAGTTACGTGAGATGTGGTGGGAGGGGCGCACAACCCCTTAGTGGGCTGGTGTGTCTCTCCCCTTGGCCTATAAGGCCCCCAACGCTTGCTGGGGCTTCTGAAACCCCTTTAGGTCACGCAGGTCATCACCCGGTACCCCCGGAACAATTCCGGACTCCAATACCCTTCGTCCAATATATCAATCTTCACCTACGGATCATTCTGGAGTTCCTCGTCATGTCCGGGATCTCATCTGGGACTCCAAACAACCTTCGGTGACCACCATAATGACTCAACTATACTTATATCGTCAACAAACGTTAGGTGTGTAGACCCTGCGGGTTCGAGAACTATGCAGACGTGACCGAGACACCTCTATGGTCAATAACTGATAGCGAGACCTGGATGCCCATATTGGTTCCCAGATATTCTACGACAATCTTATCGGTCGAACCTTGATGTCAAGGATTCAGTTAATCTTGTATGTAATTCCCTTTGTCTATCGGTATGTTACTTGCCCAAGATTCGATCGTCGGCATCTCCATACCTAGTTCAATCTCGTTAGTGGCAAGTGTCTTTACTCGTTCCGTAATACAAGATCACATGGCTAACTCATTAGTCACATTGCTTGCAAGCTTATTGTGATGATGTATTACCGAGTGGTCCCTGAGATACCTCTCCGTCATACGGAGTGATAAATCCGAGTCTTGATCCATGCCAACTCAACAGACACCCTCGAAGATACCTATAGAGCACCTTTATAGTCACCCAGTTACGTTGCGATGTTTGGTACACACAAGGTACTCCTCTGGCGTCAGTGAGTTACATGATCTCATGGTCATAGGAACATATACTTGACATGCAGAAAATGATAGCAATAAACTTGACACGATTATATGCTACGTTGATAGTTTGGGTCTCGTCCATCATATCATTCTCCTAATGATGTGATCCCGTTATCAAATGAAAACTCATGTCTATGGCTAGGAAACCATAGCCATCTTTGATCAACGAGCTAGTCCTATAGAGGCTGACTAGGGACATGTTGTTGTCTATGTATCCAGGCATGTATTTGAGTTTCCGATCAATACAATTCTAGTATGGATAATAATCGATTATCATGAACAAGGAAATATGATAATAACCAATTTATTATTGCCTCTAGGGCGTATTTCCAACAGCCTCGTCTCCATAGGCGTTAACATCACAAGACCATATGGATCAGGGCCTCTCGGACTGGTCTTGATAAGTTTGTTCCTCGCTTCCACTGGACTCGGCTGTATGGCATCTGTGAGGTGTTTTGTGGGGTAAGCTAGCAAGCTTATCCTAGTCAAACTTCTATGTGGATGTAGGGCACATTATTTGCATTCCCGTACTCAGGGTACACGCTTTCGTCCGAGTGCCCTTTGTGTTGGTGTGCACGGAGCAAACTCGTACATATGAACATGGTCGAGCGCTGCCCCCGGCAATCATCATCGTAGGCCCGCAAACAGGGGAAGGGACACCGAGACATCCGGTAGCGCCCAGAAAAAAACAAAAAAAATGACATGGATGCCATGGTCGGCTCCGCCAGTCTCGCCTTGTGTGTGTCGTTCTAGATGAGAAACTCATCGGAGCATGTTACAGATGGAAGTGGTTGTAATGTTAGCGTCCAACAAAGCCTTGCGTCTCTGTTGTGGGGAAGCTGTGACTTTTGGGTTGTGGCACGGCCTCTTGCCATCGCGTACCCTTCGGCATGTTCCCTTCAGACAGGTTGTGGGGAAGCTGTGGTATAGAAAAGGTACATGTGTACTGGTATTGTTTGTTGTAAGATTTTGGTGTTCAACCATTGTGTGTTATAGAAAAGGTACATTAAATTGTTTTAACATACACCTAAATAAAGCGAGCGAATAGCTGGTTTCCCCTTTGGAGGCATTGTCTTAGAGTTTTTGTTCCACCACATGTATTGTTGCCCAATGGTATATAAATAGAACATACTATGGGCCACTTCCTTGGTCCACTACCGTACGCCTCTTTGATCCACTCTTTGGCTCTCCATCAAAATAGTTTTTGGTACATTGCCTGCAATTAATTATGTTCATATTGTGTTTGTAGTTGTTTTGTATATCTACCAATGACAAACAACGACTATCGGTGACCATGTGCTTCGTTATTCGGCCAGGGCAACCCAACGACCCTAGAAAAACCGACCGCATGACCCAATGGCAAATGGCTAAGATACTTACTTTAATAGGCAAGGTAGTCAGATTCGGGATTCGGAGTCGGATATATTTTCTTTAGATATAATCAAGTTGTGGAATCGAGGATTCTACTAGATTTACTCAAATAAGATATTTTGTATCTATGCCAGAAATTTATATGGGTTCTATAGAGCTTTAACACTAAATATAGAGCACAAAAAGTACACATCAATGCTAGTTGCATTCCACTTATTTTCATGGCTAACCTGCTATCTAGCTTGCATGTTTAGAACATATATGAGAGTGAAATATATAGAACATTTAAATCTTCAACACATGAAACTTACTTACCAGTTTCTTAGAGTAATGGAATAGCCGATCACCTATATAGCTGACATGTAGTGCTGAATTTTGAAGGGTCTTGCTCTCCTTCCTACGATCAATCTTTACGCATCCTCCTTCTCATTCCAACTCTATCCGTCGACAACCCGATCCTCAGTTTCGATCTAGGGTTTTCCGGAAGCTAGATCCAAGGTGCGAGGACGACTGAGCATTTTGGCTTGGGAGGGGAATAAAGGTCCATGAGGCATGTGAAAAAGGGTTTGGATTATGTAATAATATTCTGCTACAATTAAACTAACGGCTTAGATAAATTAGTACAATCGGGCATAGTCCACAACATATAGTCAGGATTCTACAATTTTATATAGGATTCTATGTTTTGGATCACGACTCAACATGGATTCTACCTGACCTGGATTCATAGTGGGACTTGGATGGACATGCTTCCATAGGGTCGTGAAGTCGTAGGATTCTAGGACTCAAGTCGAGATTCTGACTACCTTACTAACAAGTCAATGGACTCTCATTGGTGTTAATTTTAGCAGCTATGAGCTGCTTTTTTTGTAGTTTTTTTTTGAAGTTGTAAATGGCTTCAACACAAATGAAAATCTAAAAAAAGCACAACATTTAAATCAAAAATATTTCTAGTTTGAACACAAGCTTACAAACGACACAAAAGCATGACGATTGATTTATCGGGTTTAGAAAAACCCCAGATTGAAAAAAGACATATTTTTAGCATTCGCAAGCAAATGGATTGGTCAATCCTAGAAATTCAAACAAAATTGTTATTAAATTCAAATTTATATGGCAACAAACTATTGCAAATTGAAGTTCAGCACCTTCAGAAGCCCTTTTCTTGACCCAAAGACCCATTCGTTGTTGTTTAAAATATCCATGCACGAGATCTTTGGTGCAAAGAAACTAAATCCTGATGGACGATAGAACCCTTGCATTCAGAAGAAAGAATGTGAAAAGGGTAGTATTTGCCCAGGTGGCTTCCTAGTTTTCCAGCGTCATCGTATTCAAATGAATATGATGAGAACTAAGAAAAATTTGATGCTCACGACACCACAAATATGTTATACTTTTCATACCTGGTCTCCCATGGCCTAAATAAATAGTAAGATTGAAAACACCTAATGTCTAGAAAAGAGTATGTCGATATAGCAGTTGGACAATTAATTATAGTACACAAAGGAAGATAGGGGTTTCATATTTCACCTTCGGTGTTGACACTCAAAGCATATCTTTAGAGCAAACATTTCCCCGACTACTGACACTCAAAGTGTCCGGGTACACAAACAAGGGTGTATGTTTTCCCCTCACTCATGCCCGGACAACAAGCCAACGGGACCAAGGACAAGTTTGCAGCACCAGCATCAGATCAAGGCTTGAAGGGAACAACTCTTTAAGGAATCAGAGAGCTGACCGAGGAGATCAAGACAACCAAGACAAATCGAAGAAGCAAGGTATCGCCAAGGGAGAAACCCTCCCTTGCTAGGCAGGCGAGCTCGGCAAGGTCAGGATCGCCCGAAAGCAAGGCTCCGAGATTGCCCCGGCAGGCCTGCCGAGACTCGCGGAGGCAAACCACCACCTCACAACGACGCCCGTCGTCAATCAGTGCGGTGTCAAGCTCCTAAGTAGCTCAGTGGTAGCCTCCTGCCACATGTTAGCCACTTCCTACAAAAAGAACCGCCAAATGACACCCGTCTTGAGACGTGTCAAGCAAGCAGGCGCAAAGCTGGCAAAATAGCCCGGCGGGGCCCGCTGGGCGGGCCGTGATGTGACACTAAGCAGCGTATTTAATGCACTCTGTCAACCTGCAGAGTTAGGTATGATAGCATTGTTTGCTATCTAATCATCATAGAAAGACCGATTTGCCATTGTTGTGACCCCTTAACCTATAAAAGGAGGCCCATGGCGACTGTAGAAACGATTTCGGCCGTTTCGAGCCCACACACTCATACGCCCGCGACTGCTCTCGCCCCGAGGCAACCTTGCCGGGCAAGAGCGTCATGCTCCTTTCCACCATTTCACCATCAATCCACCAAAGCAGGAGTAGGTTTTTACGGCTCGCGACGGCCCGAACTTGGGTAAAGACTGCCCGTGTGATCTCTGTCGTGCTGCGCTATGCTTCTCCGCTCTTTGTCCAACGTGCTCATCCCCCCGCCGAACCAAAAGGGGCTCATGTCCCATAGGTCGCCGTGGTTTTCCCACGACATCTTTGGCGCGCCAGGTAGGGGGGTCACTTGTGTGAACCCGAAGGCGTGAGCAGCGCGTCGCATTCACCAAAGGCGTCGCCCCTCGTGACGCCCAAGGGGGTGGTTGAGACGGGGAGGAGGGGAAACATCGCTTCCGCACCGATTTCACCCGCTCTCTTCCATCTCCGAATGCCATGGTCATGACGACCACGAAGATTAGCAGCAAGGGCAATAATTCCACCCCGAGCGGGCCAGGTGACGGGAGTGCCCTGTGAATCCTCCTCGAGGGGAAGGCATGATGTGCAAGGGTACCGGCTTTTCTCTCTTGATCACCTTCATTCTTTGGCAATCACGCTACTCTAGGTTTAGCGTCATCAATGTCGACAAGCCTGCGCGATGCTCGGTTCAGCATTTACCCTGCTTAGGGAAATCCTGAGTAAATCGCCAGTGCGAGTTTGTTGGTCGATGTCGCGGCAAGTATGAACCGGCAAGGCCGCCCGCGCTTGCGTGGCTCTCTGTGCCCTCTGACGTTGGATTGGTCAAGATGTGCAGAGAGGAAGAGATAAAATCCGGCCATGCCTAACATCACATCTTGCCGCCCCAAGATACATCTACTTCTAAGCCGACTCGTGCCGAGGGCCAGAGGTTGATGTACAAGCAATGCAGTCCTTCCTGGAACGAACGTGCCTTGCGAGCGATCGTTGCCGGGGAAGGGATATATGAAGACACAAATAAGAGCTAAGTTTATCATGCCTTTTCTTTGTTGTAAATTCCTAGATTTGCGTGCTTATTTATCCCTCGAGTATCTGAGTGTTCGGATGAAAGAATCTTGTGCATGATGGTACCTCTGCTAGACTCTTGTCTGCACCCTCGTTCTGATTAGAGCCTACTCACAGAACGAGAGGCTGCGTCGGAAACTACTGAGGAAAAACCTGTTGCGACGCATCCATGCCAAAATAATTGTTAAGGGCCAGCCCCTTACGACCATTGCGGCAATATGATACCGACGGGCAACCTGAGAGTGCACAGAGGTTAATCGTACGAACACTATTTAGATAAAACTCGGGAGTAATTAACACGCAATCTGGATTAAACAAGAGTTTCAGGCCCCGCATGAGGCAGCAACAGGACGATGCCTGAGCACAGGTCATGCATCATTGTTTTGATTACAAGCCAACACGATGGCGGGAATAGTTCAGCACCGGGCCTGATGGCTTCGTGAAGTGGCGGGGATGCCAAGGACCTTGTCGGAAAGAGGAGTTGCCTTCTTCTCGGCAGCAGAGACATTTGTGCTCGGCGAAGGCTTCCTGAAGCTGTCGTTAAGATCGAGATCTAGGTGGCAGCAGGCTAGGTTGCTCAGGACCACGAGGAGGGCATCACGGGAAATCTTCGGAGACTCAGTCGCGAAGCGGCCGACCCTCCCTTCTTCGTGCTCCTTCAGCCTGTCAACCAGCTCATTGAAGAAGATCCTTAGCTTGACACTCGGGATCTCCTGCTTGATGGACGAGAGGACTGGCCCCTCCATGTCCATGGCTGCAGCTTGGGCGCCGAGACGTTCAACAGCATCAACCAAGCTTCCGATCTAGAGGTCGACCTGCTCGGACTGATTTGCTAGCTTATCCTCAGCATCCTTCCGAAGGCGCCTCGTAGTGACCAAATCCTTTGTCAGCTGCTGCACACGGGCGTCGCTTGATTCTGCCGAGCCCTCCAAGGTGCCAACCCTAGTCTTCAGGTCCTCGATAGTACCGGTGGTGGCCTCGAGTTCCTGACATTTGGAAGAGAGCTGCAATTGCACGTCCTACAAAAGGACCTCTGCTTTCCGCGCCTCCTCCTTGAGGGTCTCCACCTCCTCAGCGCTCTGGGCAAGATCTCTAGTCAGTTTAGCCACCTGTTGGTCAAGTGCAGACTTGGCGGAAGATGCAGCGGCAAGGTCACCAGCGAGTTTCTCCAGCTAGGCAGTGGAGTTAGCAGTGAGGGCTTCCTGGGAATCTTTGTGCTCGTCCTTCAGTTCTTTAGTCCGCTGCTACAGAAGGGCCTCCAGATCATCATCTTTGGCTCGAAGAGTGGCCTCAAGCCTCTGCTCCCGGAGGGAGATCTCTCGCTCCCTGGTATCCAGGAGCGCCTTGCGGTCCTCCAAGCGCATCTCCCGAGCGATGACATCCTCCTTCGCCATCGAGATCCTCTCCTGCTGCCTCAAGAGGACACGGAACTGATTGCCATGCCAGTCGTGTAGCTAGGATCCCTCGTCCCTCAACTTCTGGTCCACCTTGTTGACGGACTAGCATTGTTCCTTGAGCTCCTGCCACTTCTGGATGTGCTATTCCTGCATCTCTTTGAGGCCCGTTGCCACAGATTCCATGAAAGTTAGGTCCATGGGGACGACGGCAGAGTCATCCGCCTCTTCAACTCTCTGGTGCATCGATGTCAGTATGTGCTGTATCTCTTCATCAAACTCCATGCTCGTCGCCATTGATGAGCCGGGGGATCCAAGTCCGGGTTGCGCCAGCACCATCGCCAAGTTATACGAGGATGGTAGCGGCGCTCCCGCTGAGGTGCCAAACAAGGGAAAGGGGCCCATGGTTTGGAAAGGTATCTTCTCCTCGGCACAACTCCTGACCCACGCACACTGCCGGGGGTTTCCTCGGGCTCCTTCAGAGGACCCAGGCTGCTCCCGGCAGCTTGCCCCTGCCCCTCAACGACGAAAATCTAGGCGCCTCCTCAGCGGCATCCTTCCCTATGTCAGCCACCACCTCCAACAGGTCTAGCTCTTCACTCAAAGGGGCTGCAAGCAGATTTAGCAGTCAATGGCAAGGATACAGAGTCAGAGACACGAAGCAAACCAATCAGGAAAAGCCTGAGGAAAAGAGCTGATGAGTTACCCAAAGAGGGTTGCCAGGCAGAGGGTTTAGTTTCCCCGGCAACATCAGCTGCCAGGCCGGAGTTTCCGTCTCCTCCCTCGAAAACCATGATGCCACCCCGAGAGGGCTCTTTCGTGGGGGCCCTTGGCAGAGATCCATCAGCTCCAGTGGCTGGCACGATGGCCCCCTCTTGAAGGGGCTCGTCTTGAATGGTCCCCTCTCCCCCTGCGGCCTCCACAAGAGGGAGCTCTTCACCACCACCACCACCGGGAGGAGGAATCTCTTCTGCGCTTGTGGGCCGGGGGCTAAGATGGGGGCTTGGCATTGGGGCGCTTGTATTGCTCCCTGTAAGGCGCGTCTCCTCCACACTTGATGGTTCTGCTCGTCTGAGTCGCTTGGACCGGTGGATAAGAGTCTCCTCCTCCTCCCTTAGGGCAAGCAGCCAAATTAGTCAGTAAAACCAAGGCAAGCATGCTAAAGAAGGCACAAGGGGGGGAAGGGGAGGAGAAGTCAGTTTCTCTTACTCTTCATCGATGACCATGGAGTCCAGTGCAAACTCCACGGGCGGCGTGGAGGCTCTGCTCCTCTTCTGGGGTGGGGGAACGGAGCTTCCTGGCAACTTCATGCCTTGCCGGGGAACAAGAGGCTCCGATGAATACGAGCTCTGCGAAGAGCTCGAACTTGACTGGGCGCTAGAGTCTCCCCCCCCCCCCCAAGATTATCAATTGCTTGGTGGAGGGAGACCCAGCCCCGGAGTGCCGAGGATAATGCCGGCGTGCGGCCTCGGAAACACTAACCTTGGAGGCGGTCTCCTTCATCCTCCTCGCGGTTGGCGCAGGATCGGGGGCTGCCACTCCTTGGTTGGCTGCCCGCTTGCGGGGACGCGGGTCCAAGATCGGCTCAGGGGCCTGGGGGCCTTCTGAGAGCCATGCCTCCTCGAGTACCTCTACTTCCCCAGCCCCTTCTTCCTCTAAGGACTCGATTGCCACAGTGTACAGAGCCTCGATCCCGGAAAGCTCGTCCCCGGCAGACTCTTCCTCAGCAACCTCTTCCTCGGCAACCTCTTCCGGGACTTCCGTACCACCCTTGCTGTGGGACGAACCCTCGCCCCAGCCTTTCCCCTTCCCTTTGCTGCCTTCGCAGCCTTCACCGTTGCCACGGCTTGGGCTGCCTTGTCTTCTTTGAGCCGCTTCCTGCTATATGCCACCTCCACCTCAGAGGTGCGTTTGTACATCCTAGTCTCCACCTTAGTAACCCTTTCTACTAAGGTGGAAGACCATGCCAACTCTTCATGAAGAGTGGGTAACTGCCAATCACTCGAGACGCCGTCGGCATTACACTGCGGCATCCACTACAGAATCTGACTCTTGGTAGAATTGATGTTGAGCGGGATGATGTTGCCGGCAATGGAAATAGCCCAAAGCGGCGAAACAACTGATCGCATAACCAGGCATGGCCATAAACTATTAAGTTGTTGGCCAGACCCGGGAGCAATCTCATCCTGTCTCCAGCATCCCCGTACTCCCACACGAATCTGTCCCTCTTTTGCAAAGTAGCAATATGGCGAAGGAGAAAATCGGCCCCTGCATGCTCAATAGTCAGCCCTGCAGTCTTCAAGCGGGTGATCATGTTTATCGTCGGGCGCAGTCTATCCTCGGTGAGTCCGAATGCCCTCTAGACGTTGTCATGCTCGAGGCATTCTGTTCTTGTCCGGTAGAATTTAGGGGCCTCCTCATCCTGAATCCATCACCAATCTCCCCTCCATTCCTCCCATCCACTGCGCTGATTACCGGAGATATAACCGAGTTCTCCCTTGGTATCACCCACGGCATCCAGCTTATATTGCCCGAGTAGTGGATTTTGTTCTCCACCCGCGGGACAAAATAGTGCCGGAACAGATCAACATTGGGGGCTACCCCAAAGAAGTTCTCGCACAAACGGGTGAAGATTGCCATGCACGCCATTGCATTCGACGTGAAATCCAGGAGGTGGAATCCGTAGACCGTCATCATCGCTTCAAAGAAATCTGAGAAGGGAGGGCAGAGACCACAGATGAAATATGCACAGAAAAATCTGTATGAATCTCGCGCGTCCTCTCTCCCCTCCGCCAGAACCTTGGGAGCGTCGTGCCCCTACGGGATGGCCCTCCCCCACAAGTACCCATACCTCGCCTCCAGGATGCTGCTATCAAGATTCGATGGGAAGAAGACAACGTCTCCCCTCCGCTTCTTGTCTAGCTCCGCCGTCCTCTTGCTCCCCTCAGTGGCCGTCTCCTTTGCGGCGGCAATCGGCTTCCCCTTGGACATGGGATTCTTCCCCATATCTCCGAGTTGTAGTAGGGGATGCGGAAAGGAGATCGAAAGGGGACCGACGACGAATTGGGAAGAAAAAGTAGGCGGTTGCTTGGCTTGCGGAGGAAGATGATGCAGAGGCGAGGCAGGCGGCGAATATGCAGCGCCATTCCACGTTTCCCCCTCTTATGGGATGCGACAGGGGGACGGTGCGTCTCTTCAGAAAAGTTACCATTTTCACATTAACTTCTACATTGCCACGTCCCCGCAACTCGCGATAATTACGCGAAGTGGACATTAGATGGACTGGTCATCATGACGAACCGCCGTGCATGCGACCTCTTTTCATGCCACGTGTCCGTGCACTGTTGGGGCCTAACCCAACATGCCCAGTGGCACGTATGTCTTAGGCCCAGGGGCTTATGTCGGGGTACACAAACAGGGGTGTATGTTTTCCCCTAACTCGTGCACGGACAACAAGCCAACCAGCCCAAGGACAAGTTTGTAGCACTAGCATCAGATCAAGGCTCGAAGGGATCAGCTCTTTGAGGAATCAGAGAGCTGGTCGAGCAGATCAAGACAACCAAGACAAATCGAAGAAGCAAGGTATCACCAAGGGAAAAATCCTCCCTTGCCGGGCAGGCGAGCTCAACAAGGTCAGGATCGCCCGGAAGCAAGCCTCCGAGATCGCCCCGGCAGGCCTTCCGGGGCTCGCGGAGGCAAACCACCACCTCATAACGATGCCTATCATAAATCAGTGCGGTGTCAAGCTCCTAAGTGGCTCAGTGGCAGCCTCCTGCCACATGTCAGCCACTTCCTATAGAAAGAACCACCAAATAACACCCGTCCTGAGACGTTGCTACTTCTCGAGCTTGCGTTGTATTCCCTTGAAGAGGAAAGGGTGATGCAGCACAGTAGCGTAAGTATTTCCCTCAGTTTTTGAGAACCAAGGTATCAATCCAGTAGGAGACAACGCGCGAGTCCCTCACACCTGCACAAACAAATAAGAACTTCGCAGCCAACCCGATAATGGGTTGTCAATCCCTTTACCGTCACTTCCGAAAGTGAGATCTGATAGATAGGATAGTATAATATTTTTGGTATTTTTGGTATAAGAACATGAAGTAAATAAAGCAAAGTAAAGTAGATGGAAGATTAATATGTTGAGAATAGACCCGGGGGCCATAGGTTTCACTAGTGGCTTCTCTCATGATAGCAGAATTCTACGGTGGGTGAACAAATTACTGTTGAGCAATTGATAGAAAGCAAATGATTATGAGAATATCTAGGCATGATCATTATATATAGGCATCACGTCCGTGATAAGTAGACCGAAACGATTATGCATCTACTACTATTACTCCACACATCGACCGCTATCCAGCATGCATCTAGAGTATTAAGTTCATAAGAACAGAGTAATGCTTTAGGCAAGATGACATGATGTAGAGGGATAAACTCAAGCAATATGATATAAACCCCATCTTTTTATCCTCAATGGCAACAATACAATACGTGCCTTGCTGCCCCTGCTGTCACTGGGAAAGGACACCGCAAGATTGAAGCCAAAGCCAAGCACTCCTCCCATTGCAAGAATTATAGATCTAGTAGGCCAAACCAAACCAATAATTCGAAGAGACTTGCAAGGATATTATAATCATACATAAAAGATTTTAGAAAAGAATCAAATATTGTTCATAGATAATCTTGATCATAAACCCACAATTCATCGAATCTCGACAAACACACCGCAAAAATATTACATCGAATAGATCTCCTCGAAGATCGAGGAGAACTTTGTATTGAGATCCAAAAAGAGAGAAGAAGCCATCTAGCTAATAACTATGGACCCGAAGGTTTGTGGTAAACTACTCACAACTCATTGGTGAGGCTATGGTGTTGATGTAGAAGCACTCCGTGGTAGATCCCCCCTCCGACGGAGCTCCATAACAGGCCCAAAGATGGGATCTCACGGGAACAGAAGGTTGCAGCAGTGGAATTAGGGTTTTCTCTATTGCCTCAATGTTTTTAGGGTATATGGATATATATATTGGAGGAAGGAGGCCATCTGGGGAGCTAGAGGGGGCCCACGCGGGTGGGGGCACGCCCAAGGGGAGGGGGCACGCCCTGGACCCTCGTGGCCACCTTCATTCCCTCGCGTGTACTCCAAGTCTTCTGGGTAGATACGGTACCAAAAATAACTCTCCTGAAGGTTTCACTCCGTTTGGTCTCCATTTGATATCCCTTTTGTGTGAAACCCTGAAATAGGCAAAAAAAAATAGCAATTTGCACTGGGCCTTGGGTTAGTAGGTTAGTCCCAAAAATAATATAAAAGTGTATAATAAAGCCCCTTAAACATCCAAAACAGAATATATAATAGCATGGAACAATCAAAAATTATAGATACGTTGGAGACGTATCAGACGTGTCAAGCAAGCAGGCGCAAAGCTGGCAAAACAGCCCGGTAGGGCCTGTCGGGCGAGCCGTGATGTGACACTGAGCGACGCATTCAATGCGCTCTGTCAGCCTGCAGAGTTAGGTATGATAGCACCATTTGCTATCTAATCAACAAAGAAAGACTAATTTGCCATTGTGGTGACCCCTTAACCTATAAAAGGAGGCCCATGGCGACCGTAGAAAGGATTTCGGCCATTTCGAGCCCACACACTCATACGCGCGCGATCGCTCTTGCCCCGAGGCAACCTTGCTGGGCAATAGCATCGTGCTCATTACCACCATTCCACCATCAATCCACCAAAGCAGGAGTAGGGTTTTACGCCTCGCGGAGGCCCAAACCTGGGTAAAGACTACTGTAGGATCGAAAGTAGGTCTAGAGGGGGGGTGATTAGACTACTTGACAATATAAAAAATCTGCCTTTAGATCATGCAAAGTTTTTGGCAGTTTCACAAACAAGATCAAATCAAGTAACACCCTACACATGCAATTCTAGAGTATATGCAGCGGAAAGTAAATTGCACATGTAAAAAAGGAGATGGATAAGATCAAACGCAGTTTGTTGACACGGAGATTTTTGTCGTGGTTCCGATAGGTGGTGCTATCGTACATCCACTTTGATGGAGACTTCAACCCACGGAGGGTAACGGCTGCGCGAGTCCACGGAGGGCTCCACCCACGAAGGGTCCACGAAGAAGAAACCTTGTCTATTCCATCACGGCCTACGCCCACGGAGGACTAGCCTTACTCGGGGTAGATCTTCACGAAGTTGGCGATCTCCTTGCCCTTACAAACTTCTTGGTTCAACTCCACATCATCAAGACGGAGGCTCCCAAGCGACACCTAACCAATCTAGGAGGCACCACCCCCCAAAAGGTAATAGACGGTGTTGATGGTGATGAACTCCTTGCTCTTGTGCTTCAACTGATAAACTCCCCAACACTCAACTCTCCTCACTGATATGGCTGTGGTGGAAGAAAGATTTGAGTGGAAAGCAACTTGGGAAGGCTAGAGATCAAGTTTCATATGGTAGGAATGGAATGGCTTGATCTCAACACAAGGGTAGGTGGTTCACTTCTCAGAAAGTGTATGGTAGGAATGGTAGTACTTTCTGATGGCTCTCCTCACGAATGAGAAGGGGGTGGAGGGGTATATATAGCCTCCACACAAAATCCAACCGTTACACACACATTTGACCAATCTCGGTCAGACCGAAGTGAAAACTCGATCAGACCGAAAGTTCAAATATAGTGAACGTTGGGATTTTCGGTGGGACCGAAAATACCATCTCGGTGAGACCGAAGTGAGTCAAAGGTTAGGGTTTGCCATTTCGGTGAGACCGAAAATATAAACTCGGATATTCCGAATTGATGTCAACTGATCACAGAAGGTTGGCAGCCCTTTTTCGGTGAGACCGAAACTCAGAATCGGTTTGACCGAGAAGCTAGGGTTTGGAGAAACAACTGAAGAGGTTCATCTCGGTGGGACTGAGTTGGAGAAATCGGTGTGACCGAGATGTTAGGGTTTGTGTTAAGTAGTGAATAGTGCTGATAGTTGAGGGAGTTAGATCACCAAGCACTTGAGCAACAAGAACATTAACACATCCTCATCCCCTTTTAATAGTATTGGCTTTTCCTATGGACTCAATGTGATCTTTGATCACTAAACCAAAAATGGAGTCTTGAGCTTTTGCCAATGCTTGTCTTAGCATTTTGAGGGGTCCACTTCTTCAGACATTTCCATACCCATATCATCGAACTTTTCTGAAATGATTCTCAAGATAATATTAGTTCAATGATATATATGTTGTTATTAATTACCAAAACCACCCGGGGATTAGTTGCACTTTCAATCTCCCCCTTTTTGGTAATTGATGACAACATATAGATCAAAGCTTCGACAAAAGATATAATCAAAGATATAATATCGTCGCTTTGAGAAGTATGTGATAAACAAGAGCTCCCCCTAAATTTGTGCATTATTTAAAATTTGCGTTTGAATGCAAATGCACAATCGATTAGGATTATGGGTCACTCTTCCATGTCACATACATCTTGGTGGAGCGCACAAAATGATAAGAATGAATAACATGCACTCAATCACCAAGACAAGAGTAAATAGCCATACAATAAGGAATAGCATAGGATAAGCAAAAAGCACACATTAAAGCATAGTATGACTAAGCACTCATTAAGGTAGCATCAAACGTAGTAGCAAGCACACATAAAGTATCTGGAACCAAAAGAAACCAATGTATCTCAAGGAAAACCGGCAAAAGAACGAAAAGACGAAAGAGCACTCTCTCTCTCGAAGCCCTATGATCTATAACAATTTCTCCCCCTTTGGCAACAAGTTACCAAAAAGTTCGAAAAGGTATAGAGCTAAACGTCACTGCGGGCTCGGCTGGCTGCTCCCGTCTGGGTCGATGTCGGTGTAGAGATAGCTGCATCTGCGAAGACCTCTGCTGATGTCTGCGGTGGAGGAGTGGATGCTGGAGCTGAAGGAACTGCTGGAGCTGTAGCTGGTGCTGAAGTGGTAGCCCTGGAGTCTGTCACTGGGATAGCTGCAGATCTGGATCCTCTGGGAACCTGAGCAGTCTGGCGATGAGAGTCCTGGACTATATCATCCTGCATAAGCTCTGCTCTCTCCTGCCTAGTCTCCTCCATGTCTGCCTCAAGCTTGTTGACAGACACCTGAATCTCAGTCAGCTTCACGTCTAGAGCATGGATCTTGTCCTCGACAATCCTCTCAAGGCTCTCCTGAGATTGCTCAATGCTGGCCAGGCGTTGTTCAATTCTCTGGGTTTCTTCAAGAATCTGATCTCCAAAGCTCTTTGGCTTAGCTGCTGCTGCTGCTGCCTCTTTGTCAGCTTTGGCTTTCTTTGCAGCTTCGATCTTGGCTTGCCCTTCAACTGAGGTGGGATCCTCTTCATCCATCACAACTACGTTGTCCTCATGCTCTGGCTGCAGTGGCAAGTGCTTCCTATCCAACATGAATTTGCCCGTGCCAAACTTGGCGTTGATGAGCATCTGTATCTGCGGAGCAAACCCACACGACCTCTTCTGGTCAGCTGCAGTCCTCTTAATGGTTTCTACCATCAAGTCCATCACCTTAAAAGGTGCCTTCTCATCGAGAATGTGCAGCATGTTGATAGAATAGCCTCGTATCATCCGGTGGTCACCTGACTTAGGCATCAAAGTATGCCTCAGAATAGTGTTAGTGGTGGTCAGACCAGCCTGGAGATAATATACTGAGCCGAGCTTCCATCCCTCCAAATCAGCAGCTGGGATCTCCTTGTACATATTCTTCATAGAATCATGACTCTTCTTAGGAATCCCATAGACATCAATGTCGTCCTCTCTCTGCACAGGAGCGTTCAGAAGTTCTGCCCATTCTGCAACAGTTGAAGAAAACCTTTGACCTTCAGTCATCCAGGTGATCTTGCCATCAGGGTAGAAGTGGGCTGTGGCATAGAACTGCATGATCATCTCGTCATTCCATGCTGTCAGTTCTTGACCCACAAAATCAGCAACTCCACATGCAGTAAAGCTCTCATGCACATGGGGAAAGAAGTCCCGGTGCTCTTCACTGTCAATGTACTCCCAGTCAACATACCTGGTGTCAGCAACAATGGGCTTCTTATCCATTAGCACGGTCTCATAGAAATCCTGCTGCTCTCTGGTGTGGAATCTGGGGTCCACAGCAGTCCTTCTTCTTACGGCATATGGATCAGACTGTCTCCATAGCCTGAGACCTTTGTCCTTCCTTGCCTTCATGTCCTCAGCTTGAGGATGAGCATCATTGTGGAGTGGCAACTTGGGACGGAGCTTGAGCAACACATGCTCTTCATCTGACTCAGAAGGTGGCATCTCACCTTTGTTCTTCTCAGAAGCTGGAATGCTTCTGGTTGTCCTCTTGGGCTTCGCTGGAGCTGGCTTCTTGGGCTTGGAGGAGGCTTGAGCCCGAATAGCATCACCCATGAACTTAGCTTTCTGAGGAGGAGGCTGGGGTGCATCTTCTTCTTCTTCTTCTGCATCAACTTGAGGTTCAGCATAAACAACTCTCTTCCTCTTGGAAGTCTTCTTCACCTTGCTTGGAGCTGGCTCTTCCAAGATGAGCTTCTTGGCAACTGCTGATTGTTTCACTTTACTTGTGCCTTTCTTTGGCTGCTGCCCTTGGTGCTCTTTGGCAACCACATTCCTCTTGGGCTTGGAGGTAACTTCCTCAGCAACAAAGTCGGAATCCTCATCATCAGAAGTTCTCTTCTTCCTGGTTCTCGTAGCTGCGGGAGGCAAACCACTAGGGGTGCTCCTCTCACCATCATCACTAGAGCTGCTTGCAGGACTTGTATCTGCCTCTGGAATTTCAGCAAATGGTGATTCAGACCTGTTCTGGCTGTCACTGACATCTGACATGGCTGAAAGACCTGTGAAAAGATAAGGTATAGGCAGAATGGAAGAGTTATCACAACTGCAGAAGTTTTTGCAAAGAAAAAAAGTTAAAAACTTAGTTTTGAGTTTTCACAGAATGTATTTCGGTCAAACCGATTTCAAGTTTCGGTGTAACCGAAGTGTTCAACAGAACCTACACACCACTTTCGGTCAGACCGAAATGGGTTTCGGTCCTACCGAAAACTTAGGGTTTCACAGAAACTTCAATTCGGACATTCCGATTTTCACAACTCGGTCAGACCGAACTGTGTAGTGCAATGGTCAGAGACCAAATCGGTCAGTCCGAGTTTCAGGAATCGGCTTCACCGAGATGCATTCCGTGGAAACCTAAACCTAAGAATTTTCCTCGAAATAGAAGATCTGAACAATGTATTGGGATCATATCAAACTTGGATTGAATCAGGGCAGTCCTATCATGCAAGAATTAGAAGTGGAGCATGAAAGGGATCGGGACACACCCTAACTTGGTGGTGTCCCTCTACGGCGGCAACGGCGGAGAAGATTACCGTTGACGGCGGCGGAGACCTGCGGCGAGGACGCACAGGTGATGAAGGCGACGATCCGTAGACCAGGGCGGCGGCAGCAGGGGTCTTGGAGGGCGAACGTTTGAAAGGAATAGATCGCGCGCAGCCCTCAGTATATATAACCCCGTGCTGTCGGTGGGACCGAGTTGAAAAACTCGGTGTCACCGAGATGCATAATTGCAGTGCAGTTACGCATATCGGTCAGACCGAGATTTTGAACTCGGTTTCACCGAGATGAAACCTAGATCAATCTAAGTGTTTCGGTTGGACCGAGATTGAGAAGCCGGTCAGACCGAAATGGACTTAGAAGGTTTTGGAAGTCAGCCTTAGACGAATCGGTGGTTCCGAGTGCTCCTCACTCGGACTGTCCGAAAAAGACTTGTTCAAAGTTGTGATATAAGCATGAATAGAATTTGAGACAAGATAGCATAGATAGCTAGGGAAGGTGCTTAGGCATTCTTGTCCATCCATTTGGCCAGAAAAAGAAACCAAAACAATCAAAACTACAAATGGATGTCCTTGAATGAATAGAATCATGCATTCAACATGCTCACACAATAAGATAGCAACTGAAATATGTGTCAAACATGCACAACCAAAACTCTAGCTACTAGCACACAATTTGTCGATGACTAGGTCATCTATATATGAGTATATTGACTTAGGAGCCAAATGAGAACATTTGATCATAGGTCATACTCATCGTTTAAGCACAAGTGGGGTTACCACTTTTACATAAAGCATTTATGTGTTCACATCATTTGGAGATGTTTTAGCTCAATTTTTAGAGCAAAGCTCCCCCTAGATGTGAGAACCCCTTTTAAAGGGTCAAACTAACCTTGGGTTGTCGTAGAAGACTTCATGTAGATGTTGAAGATGTGGATGCTCAATGTTGATGTAGATCATCAAGAGTTGAGAGCTATCCTTGGATTAGGGCACTTTCAATACCTACATGGGTTAGTCCCACAAGGAACAAACAAGAATATCCATGGACATAGAGTGAAGTACACAAGAGATGATGTCCATGAAAGCAATGATTACCTTGTCCCTTGACTTACCAACAAGAGGGTTTGTGACTCCATGAACTAGTGCATGATGTGGAAGTTGATTGCACAAGTTCTTGCCAAAATGAATATGAGTGAAATTTGTTGGCGGAGTCACCCTCAAGAACCTACTAGTTCTTCTTCTTTGGGATCCACATCATCTTGATGGGAATCCTTGGTGTTGTAGTTGAGCTTGACGAAGTAGAACTTGATGTGTCCTTGGGAACCCACTTGACCATGGCTTGAGGTGCTTCAATGAATGCATCAATCTCCTCTTGAAGCTTGTCCTTGGCCTTTAGCTTGTGGTCTTGTGGTGGAAGGTCATCTTGAGCTTGTTCCACATTGGAAGAAGTAGGATCATACTTCTCCTTTTGTGAGACAAACTGTGGAGTAGGGTATTGACCTTCTTCCCACTCAACACCTTTGGCGTTGAACTTTCGCTCAAAACCAATCCCTTGATTCTTCTGGTGTCTTCCTTGTTTGCGGACAATCTCCTCAAAGTTCTTGCTTCCGGCAAGACTCTTGTAGACACCTTTCTCTATGATTTCCTTCAATAAGCTATTTTCTTGCTCAAGTGTAACTTGGCTTGAAACATTGTTAGTGGAATCAAGAGAACTACTAGAAGCAACAATATTGGATTTAACATTGTTATTGTTACTACTAGAGGAAGAATTTTTCTTATGCTTGTCATGCTTAGTCTTAATAGGTGGCAAGAAATTAGACAAGAGAAGTCGTTTGGCAAGATATGAAGAACTCTTCTTTCGAAGATCGTCATTGATCGCTTTTAGAAACTCATGTTCTTGCTCTAGAGTGAGCTTCTCGAAGCGTAGCTTCTCATGAGATCTTAGGAGCTCTCTATGATCTTCTTGAGTTGTTTCATGAGCTAACTTAAGAGTGTTTAATTCTTTAGTTAGACGCTCAATCTCCTTCATAGCATTGTCATTCGACTCTTCTCGACTATAAAGACTACTAGCATTTTCATCATTACTAAGCTCACTAGATTTATCATGCAAGAGCTCATCTTCACCAAGTAAGTCATCCTCATCACTATCAAAGTCAATGAATTCAGGGTGTGTTACCTTGGGGCCTTTAGCCATGAAGCATCTTCCAATTCCCTCGTTTGGTGAATCAAATAAGTCGTAGGAGTTGGAATTGGAGGATACGAGTGCAAGTCCGGCAACACCTTCATCTTGACTATAGTCGGAGTCGGAGTGACAGCTTCCATCGGATTGACTGTCAGAGTCGGAGCCGGAGACCCATTCACCAACATGAGCTTGATGTCTTCTTCTTGTGTAGCTCCTTGATGACTTGTCTTTCCTCTCCGAATCCTTGCTTCTCCGAGAGGGTCTTCGTTCATAACGATCATCTCTACTCCTTCTCTCTCTCCGAGGTGACTCATCTCTTGCTCTTCTTCTTGGAGATTCTTCTCTTCTTTTGTGGGGAGCCGTACACTCATTTGAGAAGTGTCCGGGTCTTCCACAATTGTAGCAGTTTCGGTCACGACTAGAAGATCTCTTTTCATCATATGATCTAGACTTTGAGCTTCTTTCTTTGCTTCTATTCTTGTAGAACTTGTTGAAGTTCTTGACCATTAGGCTTATCTCTTCATTGGAAATTAGCTTGTCACTTGAGGTAGTAGGAGCATCACTTGTAGCTTTGTAAGCACCACTTGACTTGTTGTGAAGCTCTTCCTTATCCTTAAGTGTCATCTCATGAGCAACAATTCTTCCAATGACTTCAGTTGGCTTGAGAGTCTTGTAGTTTGGCATCATTTGGATCAAAGTGCACACGGTGTCATACTTTCCATCCAAAGCTCTGAGAATCTTCTTAATGATGAATCGGTCGGTCATTTCTTCGCTTCCTAAGCCAGCAATCTCATTTGTGATGAGAGCAAGCCTAGAGTACATTTCAGCGACTCCTTCACCATCCTTCATCTTGAACTTGTCAAGTTGACCTTGAAGAATATCTAGCTTTGATTCCTTCACAGATTCAGTACCTTCGTGCATTTCTACCAAAGTATCCCAAATCTCCTTAGCATTCTCAAGACGACTGATTTTGTTGAACTCTTCGGGACACAAAGCATTGAAGAGAATGTCACAAGCTTGAGCATTGTTTTGCAACATCCGCAACTCTTCGGGTGTAGCTTCGCGATCCGGAACTTTTCCTTCTTCAAAGAAATCACCTTGCATGCCAACACAAATAATGCCCCATGCGGCAGGATTATGACCAAGAATATGCATTTTCATTTTATGCTTCCAACTAGCAAAATTTGTACCATCAAAGTAAGGACCTCTACGATAATTACCCTCACTAGACGCCATACTCTCCTAGGTTGTGAAACCAAGCTTATGGAGTCCGATGCAATGGAAACCAAGGCAATGGAGACCAAAGCTCTGATACCACTTGTAGGATCGAAAGTAGGTCTAGAGGGGGGGTGATTAGACTACTTGACAATATAAAAAATCTGCCTTTAGATCATGCAAAGTTTTTGGCAGTTTCACAAACAAGATCAAATCAAGTAACACCCTACACATGCAATTCTAGAGTATATGCAGCGGAAAGTAAATTGCACATGTAAAAAAGGAGATGGATAAGATCAAACGCAGTTTGTTGACACGGAGATTTTTGTCGTGGTTCCGATAGGTGGTGCTATCGTACATCCACGTTGATGGAGACTTCAACCCACGGAGGGTAACGGCTGCGCGAGTCCACGGAGGGCTCCACCCACGAAGGGTCCACGAAGAAGCAACCTTGTCTATTCCATCACGGCCTACGCCCACGGAGGACTAGCCTTACTCGGGGTAGATCTTCACGAAGTAGGCGATCTCCTTGCCCTTACAAACTTCTTGGTTCAACTCCACATCATCAAGACGGAGGCTCCCAAGCGACACCTAACCAATCTAGGAGGCACCACCCCCCAAAAGGTAATAGACGGTGTTGATGGTGATGAACTCCTTGCTCTTGTGCTTCAAGTGATAAACTCCCCAACACTCAACTCTCCTCACTGATATGGCTGTGGTGGAAGAAAGATTTGAGTGGAAAGCAACTTGGGAAGGCTAGAGATCAAGTTTCATATGGTAGGAATGGAATGGCTTGATCTCAACACAAGGGTAGGTGGTTCACTTCTCAGAAAGTGTATGGTAGAAGTGGTGGTACTTTCTGATGGCTCTCCTAACGAATAAGGAGGGGGTGGAGGGGTATATATAGCCTCCACACAAAATCCAACCGTTACACACACATTTGACCAATCTCGGTCAGACCGAAGTGAAAACTCGGTCAGACCGAAAGTTCAAATATAGTGAACGTTGGGATTTTCGGTGGGACCGAAAATACCATCTCGGTGAGACCGAAGTGAGTCAAAGGTTAGGGTTTGCCATTTCGGTGAGACCGAAAATATAAACTCGGATATTCCGAATTGATGTCAACTGATCACAGAAGGTTGGCAGCCCTTTTTCGGTGAGACCGAAACTCAGAATCGGTTTGACCGAGAAGCTAGGGTTTGGAGAAACAACTGAAGAGGTTCATCTCGGTGGGACTGAGTTGGAGAAATCGGTGTGACCGAGATGTTAGGGTTTGTGTTAAGTAGTGAATAGTGCTGATAGTTGAGGGAGTTAGATCACCAAGCACTTGAGCAACAAGAACATTAACACAACCTCATCCCTTTTAATAGTATTGGCTTTTCCTATGGACTCAATGTGATCTTTGATCACTAAACCAAAAATGGAGTCTTGAGCTTTTGCCAATGCTTCTCTTAGCATTTTGAGGGGTCCACTTCTTCAGACATTTCCATACCCATATCATCGAACTTTTCTGAAATGATTCTCAAGATAATATTAGTTCAATGATATATATGTTGTTATTAATTACCAAAACCACCCGGGGATTAGTTGCACTTTCAACTACCTATGTAATCTCTGCCGTGCTGCGCTACACTTCTCCACTCTTTGTGCAACGTGCCCATCCCCCTACCGAACCAAAAGGGACTCCTGTCCCGAAGGTGGTCGTGCTTTTCCCGCGACACAAAGCATATTGATAAGTCTTCGTTGTATCTACTTTTCCCTTGTTTTGGACTCTAATTTGCATGATTTGAATGAAACTAACTCAGGCGGATGTTGCGTTCAGCAGAACTACCATGGTGTTATTTTTTGTGTAGAAATGGAAGTTCTCGGAAATGAATGAAACTTTTTGTAGATTTTTATGGAATATATAGAAAATACTAGAACTAAGACCCGCTAGAGGGGGGCCACCAGTTTCCCACAAGGCAATGATACATCTCCAACGTATCTACATTTTTTTATTGTTCCATGTTGTTATATTATCATTTTTGGATGTTTTATAATCATTTTCTAGCAACTTTATATCATTTTTGGGACTAACTTATTGACATAGTGCCAAGTGTCGGTTGTTGCTTTTTGCTTGTTTTTACTTTGCAAAAAACTAATATCAAATGGAGTCCAAATGTCACGAAACTTTTTGGAGATTTTTTTTGGCCGAGAAGACATCGAGGGAGTCAAGGAAGCGCACGAGGGGAGGCCCATGGGGCCCACTAGACACCAGGGTGCGCCCCAAGACCCACATGCGCCCTGGTGGGTAATGTTCCAGAAGCCCTAGGGGAGTCGACGAAAAATTGTTTCAGCCGCCGCAAGTTCCAGAACCACGAGACCCAATCTAGAGCCCCTTTTTGGCACTCCACTGGAGGGGAACACAATCATGGAGGGGTTCATCATCCTCATTGGTGCTCCTCCGATGATGCGTGAGTAGTTTAACAGACCTACGGGTACGTAGGCAGTAGCTAGATGGCTTCTTCTCTCTTTTTGATCTTCAATATAATGTTCTCTTCAGAGATCTATCCGATGTAATTCTTTTTGCGGTGTGTTTGTTAGGATCCAATGAATTCTGAGTTTATTATTCAGATCTATTTATATCCATACATGATTATTATAGTGTCGTATTTCTTATCTGATATTTCAGTTTTGTTCAATGGGAAGAGGTGCTTTGTAATGGGTTCGATCTTGCGGTGCTCAATCTCAGTGACCAAAGGAGAAGTGACACGCATGTATCATTGATATTAAGGATAAAATGATGGGGTATATTCCTACATGAATAGAGCTTGTCTAGATCATGTCATCATTCTTAAGGCATTACTCTGTTTCTCCATGATCGATGTGTGGAGTAATAGTAGTAGATCCAGGCAAGATTCGGTCCATGAATCTTGGATGTGATTCCTATATACATGATCACTGTCTTGGATATCGTCATAAATATTTGCTGTTCTATCAATTGCCCAATAGTAATTTGTTTACCCACCGTATGCTATTTTCTCAAGAGAAGTCACTAGTGAAATCTACGGCCCCCGAGTCTATTTCTCATCATATACTTTCAGATCTACATTGCTATTTGTGTTTCCGATTTATTTGCCTCTTTTGTTTCAGATCTATATTTTCAAAAACCCAAAAATATCTCGTTGCATTTTTTGCATCTATCAATCTATCTATTTACCATATTACAATATCCAAGAGGGATTGACAACCCCTCTATGCGTCAGGTTGCGAAGATTTGTTGTTTGTGTGCAGGTGTTGTCTACATAGCTTGCTTGGTTCTCCTACTGGATTGATAACCTAGGTTTCATAACTGAGGGAAATACTTACCGCCGCTGTGCTGCATCATCCCCTCCTCTTCGGGTAATTTACTGATGCCGTTCACGGTTAGTAGGAAGAATTTATGGTCTCGTTATCAGGGAGGATCAAGTCAATATCTACCAGGTTCCCACACATAAACTCTTATCTTCATGCAATTTACATTATTTGTCATTTGCCTCTTGTTTTCATCTCCCACACTTCTAAAACATTTGTACCAAAACACAAAAATAATTGTCGTCTTTCCTTTTGCCTTTTTCGTGTCAAGTATCTTGTTTGCTTGTGTTCTTGTTTGCGTAGTCACAATGTCTTAAGAAAACACGAAGTTGTGTGATTTTTCCAATACTAATAACTATGATTTTATTAGTACTCCGGTTGCCCCTCCCGTCGCTAGTGCGGAATCTTATGGTATTAATGCCGCTTTGTTGAATCTTGTTATGAAAGAGCAATTTTCTGGTACTCCTAATGAGAATGTCGCGTCCCATCTAAACACTTTTGTAGAATTGTGTGACATGCAAAAGAAAAAGGATGTGGACAATGATATTGTGAAGTTGAAATTATTTCTGTTGTCCTTGCGTGATCATGCTAAAATTTGGTTTTCTTCTTTGCCACGCAATAGTATTGATTCTTGGGACAAGTGCAAAGATGCTTTTATCACGAAGTATTTTTCCTCCCGCTATAATTATTTCCCTTAGAAATCAGATTATGAATTTTAAGAAACTTGAGCATGAAAATGTTTCCCAATCTTGGGAAAGGATGAAATTGATGATAAATTGCCCAACTCATGGTTTAAATTTGTGGATGATCATACAAAAAAAATTATGCGAGTTTGAATTTTATTTCTCAAAATCTTTTAGAATTCCGTTGCGGGTGGTACTTTTATGGAGATTACTTTGGGTGAAGCTACTAAATTGCTTGATAATATTATGGCTAATTACTCAGAATGGCATACTGAAGGAGCTCTTACTAGTAAAAAGGTTAATTTTGTTGAAGAAATTGGTACTTTGAGTAATAAAGTATATGCTCTTATAAAATTGGTTGCTAGTAAACATGCTCCTATTGATCCTAATGATGTGCCTTTGTCTACTTTGATTGGGCAAAATAATGATCATGTAGATGTGAATTTTGTCTCGTGGAACAACTTTAACAATAATGCTTATAGAGGCAATTTTAATCCTAGGTCATTTCCTATAAATTCCTCTAATAATTATGGCAATTCCTATGGTAATTACCATAATAATAATAATAATAATAATAATAATAATAATAATAATAATAATAATAATAATAATAATAATAGGATGCTGTCGGTGTACTAAAGTAGGGGTACCTTAGTATCCCGAACTTGTGCACGGGCAGTAGCAGCGTCCCGTGGCAGGGCTTGCCGCGCGTCCGCCAAGACCCGCTGTGGTCCCTTTGGAGCCATTCAAGAACAAAGTATTCAAGCTAAAGAGACAAAGCCCCCGGCAAGAAGAGCTTGCCGGGAAGGCCGCCCCAGGCTCAAGACCACTTCTTTTGCACAAGACCCTGGCAAGTGGAGCTTGCCGGGAAGGCCAAACTTGGCATTTCAAGAGACTTGTCGCGACGCGCCACGCGTCCCGGCAAGGCCCGGAGAGCGACAAGCTCCCGGGCGCGACAAGATGGTTGCCGCGGCAAGGCGCTTGCCGCGGCAAACTTCCACTAGGTACCCGCGCTCCAGCGCATCCGCCCACGCGTCGCCCTGGGGCCCTTCCAGGCGCACGTGGCGGAAGGCTGTGCAGCCTGGGGTACACGGTGGCGAGCTGCGATGACGAGGCTACCGTCGTGGCAAAAGGAGACGCCCTGACAGACGCTTTTTGCACTGTTTGGGGCGACGGCGACGGGCATTTAATGCCTTTGTCCCCTGCCGTTAGAGTTATGTATAGAGCACTATGCATACACTGTTCCAACTACCACCATTTTTACATTTTTACCCTCGACTGCGTTGCCACCTGTCGGGGACCCCTTTGACCTATAAAAGGAGGCCCATGCGCAACGTAGAAAGGGTTCTGAGGTTCGGACCATCGATCACTCTCACGCTCGGTGTTAGCGACCAACACTGTAGTTCTTCTCGCTCCCGAGCCCAGAACACAATAAGAACCAAAGCAGGAGTAGGGTTTTACGCCTCCGGGCGGCCCGAACCTGGGTAAACTGATCGCGTGCACGCCTCGATCCGCTCTTTGTGCATCCTCCACCCCCTTACCGTACCGAAAAGGGGCTCCGGTCCCATAGGTGTTCGTGGGCGATCAGTTTCCTCGACATCTTTGGCGCGCCAGGTAGGGGGTGCGTCGAGGTTGTGTGAACCTGATCCGGTGTTCGCGCGGGCGAAATCTCCATCAACTTCATCGACTTCATCGACATGCCGCCGAAGAAGAAGGCTTCGGAGGTAGCAGGCCCGTCCGCGTCGATCCCGCCGCCACTGGAGCCAACAGTCGGTGGGGTAGACGCTGGCGGAAGGGCGGACGCCGGCGAGGAAACTCACGGCGCCGCCAAGTCCAAGAACAAGACGGACGACCGGGCGCACTCCGAGACCTCGGCGTCCGTGCACGCACCGCGCCCCTCTCAGGAGGTGCCGGACCGGCAGCGATGTGGTACACAAGGTACCATACGCTTGTTGGGACAAGGTCAAACTGGCGGGTCGCGGGACGCTCAAGGCCAACCTGCTGGCACAAGCAAGGCGCGGTCGCCGGGACGAGACCCTACTCCTTCTAACGCAGTTAGAAGTCCGAGCATATCTCGCTCCTCGCACCGCTCGCCACCGCTCCCCTCCACTCTAGTAGAAGCTCTAGCTCGAGCTCAGCTGCTCCTCGACTTCCCTCCAGCGGCAGACAAGGCCGACGACTGGAGGGCCACCATCCAAAGCCTCATCGCCTTCGCCAATAACGACACGCCGCAGCAGCCGACGACGTCGCGGCCGCGGCAAGTTAGCCAGGCGCGGGCTGATGTAGACAAGACTGCAGGGGGTGCAACCACCGTGCACTCCCCGCCCCGAAGGCCGAAATCGCCGACTCGCCGGATCAACATCGACAACGACTCCACGGCGTCGTCGGATCCACGAGCTCGCCACGATCAACGCCAAGTCCTTGACGACAGACGACAAGAAGACGCTCGAACTCGCATCGAGCGTCGAAGAGAAGTACAGCGACAATCCGACCCTCGCGTTGGGCCCGCTGTCGACATGCACGCGCCCGGAGAACCAGGCGACTTGCCGTACGCGGCGGGTTGTCCTGCGTTCACCCGTGAGCTGCGGCAAGTCCAGTGGCCCAGCATGAAAAACTTCAAGCCCGACGTACCCGAGAAGTACGACGGCAAGACTCATCCGCCAGAGTTCCTCAGCATTTACACCATCGCGGTGCAGGCTGCCGGGGGACGAGACGAGAAGATACTCGCAAACTACTTCCCGCTCGTGCTCAAGCCAAACGTCAGGTCTTGGCTCATGCACTTGCCGGAGAACTCCATTTCTTCTTGGGCCGACCTGTGCCATCAGTTTGTCGGCGCC
The DNA here is from genome assembly GCA_902687465.1 of Secale cereale. Lineage (NCBI taxonomy): Eukaryota > Viridiplantae > Streptophyta > Magnoliopsida > Poales > Poaceae > Secale > Secale cereale. The sequence continues at coordinate 375,542,232 of LR738713.1, forward strand.
TTCACAGGTGGCCACAAGCCTCATGGCCAGGAGAGCGACCTTCATATACTCGCCCAGAAGGAAGGAGAGTCCCTGTGAAAGTACATCCAAAGATTCAGCCGCGTCCAGCACAACATCCCAGACGTCCACCCTGCCGCGGTTATCAGCGCGTTCCACCAGAACGTGCGTAACCGCGGGATGAGGGAGGAAATGGCGATGTGCAAGATCCGAGACGTCAGTGAGCTTTATGCCCTGGCCGACAAGTGCGCACGCGCTGAAGAGGGGAGGAGACTCCCCGGGGAGGATACTGGAGCAGGAGGAACAGATAGTGAGGATGCCGCCCCGGCGAGGAGGAACCGGTGGTGGAACAACAAGAAAAAGAAGAGCAAAGAAGTACTGGTCGTCGAGCAGTCCGGCAAGGAGGCTGGCGCCAAGAAAGCCTAGGCTGGGGGCTCCGGCAAGGAAGTTGCCGCTGTGGCGGCTGCCGACAAGCAGGACGGCTCCGACAAGCAGTACTGCAAGATCCACCGCACCAAGGGCCACGACCTCCAGAACTGCAAAAGGGTCGAGTACCTCGTCGAGCAGCAAAAAGCTGAGTACGAGCGACGCGACAAGGAGAAGGCCCAGGGAGGTGGTGGAGAGTCCGGCAAGAAGCGGCCATTGAATGGCCGGGGAGGACGCCGCGGCAAGGCCAAGCAGCGGCAAGGAGACAGACCTCCCCGCGGCCGCGACAAGGACGAAGACGAAGACGACGACGAAGACATGGACGATGGGGACAACAGAGAGCAGGAGTTCCAGAAGGCCACAGAAGTTCTGTGCGTCGATGGAGGTGCCTCTCTGCATACTTCCCACCGCCAACTCAAACAATGGGTGCGGGAAGTTAATGCAGCAGAGCTGCCCATCGAGTCGCGCAAACTTCTGAAGTGGTCCAGCACGCCCATCATCTTCGACATTGAGGACCACCCTGACCGCACAACTGTGGTCGGATGTTTGCCGATGTTGGTTTCACCAACCATCCGCAACCTCAAGGTCACCAAGATGCTGGTGGACGGCGGGGCCGGCCTGAACCTGATCTCCTCTGCTGTGGTCCAGAAACTACAGATCCCCGACAGCGAGCTCGAGGAAACCGGCGCGTTCCAAGGGATCAACCCGGGAAGGAGCAAGCCGAAGGGGAAAATCACATTGCCGGTGACATTTGGCAGAGAGCTGAACTTCAGGACTGAGAGGATCACCTTTGACGTTGCCGATATCCCATTGCCTTATAATGGGATACTTGGCCGTCCAGCGCTCGCCAAGTTCATGGCAGCCTCTCATTATGCCTACAACATGCTCAAGATGCCAGGCCCGATAAGCGTCATCTCTGTCCCCGGCGACAAGAAGGATGCGCTTATCTGTGCCGACAAGATCTACCAGGACGCAGCAGCCGCAACGGACAGCAAGACACTTGCCGCTGAAGCTCCCGGGGGGAAGAACAAGACCAAGTCCGGCAAGAACTCTGGGGCCCACTCCGGCAAACGCACCTCCTCGGAGTGCTGCGCTGCCGTCGAGGACGCACCATCGAGCTCCACCGGCAAGTGCAAGAAGGCGATGGCAGCTCCACCCACAACCAAGAAGGTGTCCGCCAAGGAGTACGACACTGGTGGTACTTTCACCATCAGTGCCACGCTCGATCCTGAATAGGAAAGCGCGCTCGTTACTTTCCTGCGGGTGAATGTCGATGTGTTTGCATGGCAACCGTCTGACATCCCTGGTGTTCCCAGGAAAGTGATTGAGCACAAGCTTGCCGTTTGTCCTCACGCGCGACCCGTCAAGCAGAAGGTCAGAAAGCAGGCGGTGGAGCGCCAAGAGTTTATCGCTGAAGAAATCAAGAAGCTGGAAGCGGCAGGCCTCGTCAGAGGTGTACTCCATCCCACGTGGCTGGCCAACCCTGTTGTCGTGCGCAAAGCGAATGGGAAGTGGAGGCTTTGTATAGACTTCACCGATGTGAATAAAGCTTGTCCCAAAGATCCATTTCCCTTGCCGCGCATTGACCAGATTGTTGACTCCACGGCTAGATGTGAGTTGCTTTCATTTCTTGATGCCTATTCAGGATACCACTAGATATTTATGGCTGAAGAAGATGAAGAGAAGACCGCGTTCATTACTCCATGTGGCACCTACTGCTTCATACGCATGCCCTTTGGATTTAAGAATGCTGGTTCAACGTTTGCGAGGGTAGTCCACACTGCTTTTGAGCCACAGATACACAGGAATGTAGAAACTTACATGGATGATATAGTGGTCAAGAGCAAGGACAAGGATACTCTGATTCAAGATCTAGATGAAACCTTTGCGAATCTGCGCAAGATACAACTCAAGCTTAACCCCGAGAAGTGCGTGTTCGGAGTCCCCTCCGGCAAGCTTCTCGGGTTCTTTGTGTCCCAGAGGGGGATTGAAGCCAATCCCGACAAGATCAAAGCCATCGAGCAGATTGAAGCTCCGAAGCGCGTCAAGGATGTGCGAAGGCTTGCCGGCTGCATGGCTGGTCTCAGCAGGTTCATTTCTAAGTCCGCAGAACGCGCCTGTCGGTGTACTAAGGTAGGGGTGCCTCAGTACCCCAACTTGTGCACGGGCAGTTGCAGCTTCCCGCGGCAAGGTTTACTGCGGGCTCGCCGGAGACCTTCCTGCTCCTTATTAAACCATTCAAAAACAAAGTATACAAGACATAAGACCGAGACCCCGGCGAGAGGAGCTTGCCGGGAAGGCCGTACCAGGCTCAAGACTGTTCCATTAACACAAGATCCTGGCAAGAGGAGCTTGCCAGGGAGACTAGAAGACATCGCCTCGGCGCTATGCGCGCCCCGGCAAGGGGCCCGGGGAGCGGCAAGTTCCCGGGCCCGGCAAGATCAAGGCCCCGGCAAGGTGCTTGCCGGGAAGGCTGTGCTGTGTGCCCGCGCTCCAGCTCATCGGCCCACGCGTCGCCCTGGGGCCTATCCAGGGACGCGTGGCGGATGGCTGTGCAGCCTGGGGTACACGGTGGCACTCCACGGCGATAAATCCGTCGCCGTGGCGGACGGAGACGCTAAGGCGGGAGCTTTTGGGGTCGACGGCGACGGGCATTAAATGCCCTTGTCCCCCACTGTTAGAGTAGGTATAGACCACTGTTCTGTACTGTAGCTCTACTGTTCCCGCACTGTTACAACTACCACCTCTTTTACATTTTTACCCCTTTCTCCTACGTTGACACCTGTCGGTGACCCCTTGCACTATAAAAGGAGGCCCAAGCACAACGTGGAGGGGGTTCGAAACCTAGACTACTCTCACGCACGGTGTAGCTGCTTCTCCAAGCTCCCGAGTGCTCAACTCAATACACAACCAAGCAGGAGTAGGGTTTTACGCATCCGTGCGGCCCGAACCTGGGTAAACTGCCCGCGTGTTTGCTTCGATCTGCTCTTTGTGCTCCCTCCGCCCTCGTACCGCATAGACAAGGGGCTCCGGTCCCATAGGTGTTCGTGGTGGACAGTTTCCCCCGACATCTTTGGCGCGCCAGGTAGGGGGCGTCGAGGTTGTGCGAACCTGATCCGGCGTTCGCGCGGGCGCATTTTTCATCAACCTCTCCAGTTTCATCAGCGACTTCATCAGCGACAACTCCATGGCCCCGAAGAAGAAGCCTTCGGAGGTCGGAGGCCCGTCTGCGTCTCATCCGCCGCCACCGAAGCCAACGGTGGGCGGGGGAGACGCCGTCGGAAGGGTGGTTGCCGGCGAGGACACTCACGGTGCCACCAGATCCAAGAACAAGACGGACGACCGGACCTCGGTCTCCGTGGACGCGCCGCGTCCATCACAACACACGACGACCCCGCAGCGCCATACCACGGGAGGTGGTATCCGCTTGCTGGGGCAAGGCCAAACTGGAGGTTCGCGGGACGCCCCGGACCCCCGTCCGGGCACAAGCAAAGCGAAAGCGCCGGCGCGGGACCCCGCTCCTTCTAACGTCGTTAGAAGTCCGAGCGTATCCCGCTCCTCGCACCGCTCGCCCGCGTTCCCCACTACTCCGGCAGAAGCGCTCGCGAGGGCGCAGCTGCTCCTCGATTTTCCTCCGGCGGCCGACAAGGCCGAAGAATGGAGGGCCACCATCCGGAGCCTGATAGACTTCGCCAACAATGATTCTCCACCGCAGCCGTCGGCCTCACGGCCACGGCAGGCCGAGAAGACGAAGGCTATCGGCGACAAGACTGCCGGGGGTGCGACAAGCGTGCACTCCCCGCCGCAGAAGCAGAAGACGCCGCCCCGCCGGAACAACCCCGACGACGGCTCCACAGCCTCGTCGGACCCGCGGGCCCGTCGGGACCAGCGCCAGGTCCTCGACGACCGGCGAGATGAAGACGCTCGAACCACAATCGAGCGCCGCCGAGAAGCTCGGCGACAATCCGACAAGAGAGCTGGAGACACTGTCGACGCGCGCGCGCCCGGTGAACCAGGCGACTTGCCGTACGCGGCAGGCTGCCCTGCGTTCACCCGCGAGCTGCGGCGCGTCCAGTGGCCCAGCATGAAGAACTTTAAGCCCGACGTACCGGAGAAGTACGACGGCAAGACGCACCCCTCGGAGTTTCTCAGCGTCTACACTATCGCAGTGCAAGCTGCCGGGGGGCGCGACGAGAAGATCCTAGCCAACTACTTCCCGCTCGTGCTGAAGCCGAACGTCCGTTCGTGGCTCATGCACTTGCCGGAAGGCTCTATCTCTTCTTGGGCCGACCTCTGCCATCAGTTTGTTGGCGCCTTCACCGGCGGCCACAAACCCCATGGCCAGGAGAGCGATCTCCACATTTTGGCCCAGAAGGAAGGCGAACCCCTGCGCAAATATATCCAACGCTTCAGCCGGGTGCAGCACAACATCCCCGACGTTCACCCTGCCGCGGTTATCAGCGCGTTCCATCAGAACGTGCGTAACCGCCGCATGCGTGAAGAGATGGCGATGACGAAGATTCGGGACGTCAGCGAGCTCTACGCTCTTGCTGACAAGTGCGCCCGCGCGGAAGAGGGGAGGAAACTCCCCGGGGAGGATGCTGGCGCAGGGGGAAGCGACAGCGACGACGCCGCCCCGGCAAAGAAGAGTCGGCGGCGGAACAACAGAAGGAAGGGCAAGAAGGAAGTGCTTGCCGTCGAGAAGTCCGGCAAGGAGGCCCCCGCCAAGCAAGCGCAGGCTGGCGGCTCCGGCAAGGAGCCTGCCCCTGCGGCGGCGGCCGACAAGCCGGGTAGCTCCGACAAGCAATACTGTAAGATTCACCGCACCAAGGGTCACGATCTCTCCAACTGCAAGCGCGTCGAGTACCTCGTTGAGCAGCAAAAAGCTGAGTACGAGAGGCGCGACAAGGAGAAGGCCCAAGGTGGCGGGGAAGAGCCCAGCAAGAAGCGGCCGTTCAACGGCCGGGGAGGACGCCGCGGCAAGGCCAAGCAGCGGCAAGGAGATCGACCTCCCCGGGGCCGCGACAACGACGAAGACGACGATGAAGACATGGAGGACGACGAGAACAGCGAGCAGGAGTTCCAGAAGGCCACGGAGGTCCTGTGCGTCGACGGTGGCGCCTCCCTGCATACCTCCCACCGCCAGCTGAAACAGTGGGTGCGTGAGGTGAATGCAGCGGAGCCGCCCGTGGAGTCGCGCAGGCTCCTCAAATGGTCCAGCACGCCCATCGTTTTTGACCTTGAGGATCACCCTGACCGCACCACGGCGGTCGGGTGTTTGCCGATGCTGGTCTCTCCCACCATCCGCAACCTCAAGGTCACCAAAATGTTGGTTGACGGCGGGGCCGGGCTGAACTTGATCTCCTCTGCTGTGATCAAGAAGCTCCAAATTCAAGACGGCGAGCTCGAAGAGACCGGTTCATTCCAAGGAATCAATCCGGGAAGGAGCAAGCCCAAGGGAAAGATCACTCTGCCGGTGACCTTTGGCGGGGAGCTCAACTTCAGGACTGAGCGCATCACCTTTGACGTTGCTGATATTCCATTGCCCTACAATGGAATACTCGGCCGTCCCGCCCTCGCCAAGTTCATGGCGGCTTCCCACTATGCTTACAACGTGCTGAAGATGCCGGGGCCAATAAGCGTCATCACTGTCCACAGCGACAAGAAAGATGCGCTTATTTGCGCCGACAAGATTTACCGGGATGCGGCAGCTGCGGCCGAGAAGGATACTCTTGCCGCTGAAGCTCCCGGGGTGAAGAAGACGAAGACCAAGTCCGGCAAGTGCTCTGGGACCCACTCCGGCAACCGCACCTCCTCGGAGTGCTGCGCTGCCGTCGAGGACGTTCCATCGAGCTCCACCGGCAAGAGCAAGAAAGGAATGGCTGCTCCTCCGGCAACCAAGAAAGTGTCCGCAAAAGAGGATGGCACTGGTGGTACCTTCACCATCAGTGCCACCCTTGACAGCAAATAGGAAAGCGCGCTCGTCGCCTTCCTGCGGGCGAATGTCGATGTGTTTGCTTGGCAACCATCTGACATCCCCGGTGTTCCCAGGAAGGTGATTGAGCACAAGCTTGCTGTCTGTCCTCATGCGCGGCCCATCAAACAGAAAGTGAGGAAGCAAGCCGTGGAGCGCCAAGAGTTCATCAATGAGGAGATCAAGAAACTAGAGGCAGCAGGTCTAGTTAGAGGTGTGATCCATCCGACATGGCTGGCAAACCCAGTCGTCGTGCGCAAGGCCAACGGGAAGTGGAGACTGTGTATAGACTTCACCGATGTCAATAAAGCATGTCCCAAGGATCCCTTCCCTTTGCCGCGCATTGACCAGATCGTTGACTCCACTGCCGGATGTGAGCTACTCTGTTTTCTTGATGCATACTCAGGCTACCATCAGATTTTCATGGCCAAGGAAGATGAAGAGAAGACTGCGTTTATCACTCCATGTGGCACTTATTGCTTTATCCGCATGCCATTTGGGTTGAAGAATGCAGGCTCAACCTTTGCAAGGGTAGTGTGCACTGCTTTTGAGCCACAGATCCACAGGAATGTAGAAGCTTACATGGATGACATCGTGGTGAAGAGCAAGAGCAAGGAAACTCTGATTCAAGACTTGGAAGAAACGTTTCAGAACCTGCGCAGAATACAGCTCAAGCTGAACCCCGAGAAGTGCGTCTTTGGAGTCCCCTCCGGCAAGCTTCTCGGGTTCTTTGTATCACAGAGGGGGATTGAAGCCAACCCCGACAAGATCAAAGCCATCGAGCAGATAGAGGCCCCGAAGCGCGTCAAGGATGTCAGAAGGCTTGCAGGTTGTGTTGCTGCCCTCAGTAGGTTCATTTCAAAATCCGCAGAGCGCGCCCTACCTTTCTTCAAAATCTTGAAGAAGGCAGGTCCCATGAAGTGGACTCCGGAAGCGGAGGCGGCGTTGCAGGATTTGAAACGGTACCTGTCCTCCACTCCTACACTTGTCGCACCTAGACCACAGGAAAAGTTGTTGCTATACTTAGCGGCAACCAACCAGGTGGTTAGTGCTGCGTTAGTGGCGGAGAGGGAGTCCGACGAGGAGTCAGCATCACCGGCAAGCGAACCTAGCGACAAGCAGGGGGCTGTTCCGACAAGCTCTGGCCCCGACAAGGAAGACTCTGCGCAGGAACAAGGAGAGGTGCGGAAGAAGATGGTGCAGCGCCCAGTGTATTTTGTAAGTTCCCTTCTCCAGGGAGCTAGATCAAGGTACTCTGGTGTGCAAAAATTGCTTTTCGGCCTCCTCATGGCCTCGAGAAAACTGCGCCACTACTTCCAAGCCCATGAGATAACAGTGGTCACTCGCTTTCCGTTGAAGAGGATATTGCACAATCCTGAGGCAACAGGCAGGATCGTCGAGTGGGCACTAGAGCTATCAAGCTTTGGACTCAAGTTTGAAAGTACTTCAACCATACAGAGCCGAGCCTTGGCAGAATTCATTGCCGAATGGACCCCAACACCGGAAGATGAAGTTCAAGAAACAAGTGTACCCGTACAAGAAGCGACAAGTGAATGGGTAATGTATTTTGACGGTGCCTTCTCGCTGCAAGGCGCCGGTGCCGGCGTGGTACTCATCGCGCCCACCGGAGAGCACCTCAAATATGTTATCCAGATGCACTTTCCCAGGGAGCAAGCGACAAACAACACTGCAGAATATGAAGGCTTGCTTGCCGGCCTCAGAATTGCGGCCGAACTTGGGATCAGAAAGCTGATTGTGCGGGGCGATTCCCAGTTGGTGGTCCGACAAGTTAATAAGAGCTACCAGAGCCCTTTGATGGAAGCATATGTCGATGAAGTGAGAAAGCTTGAAGAGCACTTTGAAGGTTTGCAGATGGAGCACGTCCCGAGAGCTCAAAATGAGATTGCAGATGGCCTTTCAAAGTGCGCCGCGATGAAGTTACCTGTGGAACCAGGGACCTTCTTACTCAAGCTCACTCAGCCATCCGTTACACCATCAATTGAGCAGACCAAGAAGAGAAAGTTGGTCTCTGGCGACTACTTGCCGGCGGATCTTCCTGAGACCGCCGCTAAAGTTCCCAAGATCAACAACAACGCTGAGGAACAGTTTGCTCCTGCAAGCCCTCGGGCTTGTGCAGTCGAAGCAAGTGTTCCCGACAAGCCTCGCCCCGACGAGCTTGCCGGGGGACCATCAGCTCCGGCAGGATCAGAGGTCTTTGCCGTAGAAGCTGAGGTTCCCGCAGCGGCCCTCGAGCCTTTGGTCCTTGCCGTCGAGCCTCGGGCTCCGGCATGGGCGCAGCAGATCGTCCGTTTTCTGCGAACTGGAGAACTTCCCGACGACCCTCAAGAGATAGAGAAGATAACCAGGCAGTCAAGTATGTATCAGTTCGTGGATAACGAGCTATACAGAAGAAGACTCAACGGTGTCAGATTGAAGTGCATCTCCAGAGAAGATGGACAGAAGCTGTTGGCAGAAATACACGGAGGCATATGCGGCCACCACATTGGCGCAAGGGCACTTGCCGGGAAAGCTTTCCGGCAAGGGTTCTTTTGGCAAGAAGCCCTCCAAGATGCAACTGCACTAGTAACCAAGTGTGAAGCGTGCCAGTTCCATGCAAAGCAAATTCATCAGCCAGCTCAAGCTCTCCAAACAATCCCTTTGTCATGGCCCTTCTCGGTCTGGGGGCTCGATATCCTCGGCCCTTTCCCTCGCGCTGTCGGGGGCTTTGAGTACTTGTACGTTGCAATCGACAAGTTCACAAAGTGGCCAGAAGTAGAGCCGGTGAGGAAGGTGACAGCACAGTCAGCAGTCAGGTTCTTCAGGTCGATTGTTTGCCGTTTCGGGATCCCGAACAGGATCATCACCGACAACGGTACGCAATTTACTAGTCGCACCTTCATGCAGTACGTCCAAGACCTTGGCGCCAAGGTCTGTTTCGCTTCTGTTGCTCACCCGAGGAGCAACGGCCAAGCGGAGAGGGCAAATGCTGAAGTGCTGCGCGGACTCAAGACAAGGACCTTTGACAGGCTGCGCAAGTGCGGAAGGAATTGGATAGAGGAGCTCCCGGCGGCTCTTTGGTCAATCAGAACGACACCAAGTCGAGCCACCGGGCAGACACCTTTTGCTCTAGTCTATGGAGCAGAGGCAGTTCTCCCCACGGAACTCGTATACGGATCTCCTCGAGTACTCGCTTATGATGAGCTCGAGCAAGAGCAACTGCGGCGAGATGACGCATTGCTCCTTGAGGAGGGACGTCTCCAGGCTGCTGTACGAGCTGCTCGATACCAGCAAGCTTTGCGCCGCTACCATAGCCGCAAAGTCAAGGCCAGGAGTCTCGAGGAAGGCGACCTTGTTCTTCGGCGTGTTCAGTCCGCCAAGAATTCTAACAAGTTGACGCCGAAGTGGGAAGGCCCTTATCGGGTGAGACAAGTTACGAGGCCCGGCGCTGTCCGCCTCGAGACCGAAGAAGGCTTACCGGTGAGCAACTCCTGGAACATAGAGCATCTTCGCAAGTTTCACCCCTAAGGCGCGGTTGCCGTGATCCGCTCCGGCAACCACCTTTTGTACAAGCCTTGCCGCTGTTGCATGTAACCCTTTGTACAAAGCCGGGCGCAGACCCCGTGCATCAGTAAAGTTTTCGTGTTTTCCGCATCGATTGCCTTTTGCATGCTTCTCTTTGCCGTTTGCATGTTCTGTTTGGCATTTGATGCAACACTCAGACATACGGTAAGCACTATTACGCCGAAAGGCAATATGCTTGTTTCCCTCTCCCTTTTCCTTTTCTCTTAAGCAGAAGGAACGTTCCTCGCGCACAAGTTTGCCGGGGGGGAAGGAGATGGAGGAGGAACTAAGTGCTGTTCAAGTAAGAGAAGCCTTACCGGAAAGTAAGAGAAGCCTTACCGGAAAGCAAGCAACATGAGCAAGCAGCATATGAAAGATAAGTTGTTAGAATTTGACCAGTTCAAATTTTAAATTTTGGTTGTCTTCCTTGAACGATCACACTTTGTATGGAAAACCTGTGCGCGGAGGAACCTACCCGTAGCTTGCCGCACCCTTATCTTGTTTTCGAGTTCACTCAACGATTTAAGTGAGCTGCGACAAGTGTCGCGCCCTTGCCTCGTTTCCGAGTACGCTCAGCAAGCTAAGTGCGTTGCGACTAGCTGCGGCAAGGTTGCTTGCCGGCGAGGACCTTGGCCAGCAGGCTGCTTAGAGTTCAACACTCAGCGCTCGCGACAAGGGTCCCTTGCCGGCGAGCTCCCCGGGAGCGTAGGGTGAAAAACATGCAAAGTCAAAGATTGAAACAAGGAAGATAACATGGCACTGATTGATCGAAATAAAGCAAATATCTTACAAAGGATAGTTTGTCGCGATGGACTAATGAGTTCATAACATAATGTGCAGCAACAAAAAGATGAAGATAAACGGAGCCCTAGTCTACGCGGTCGCCTTCCTTCCTGCCAAGCTTTGCCACCTTGGCGATAATGTGGCCGACCTGCTCCTTCAGGGCCTCCGTGTCTGCGTCTGCCGGCAGGGTGCGAAGAACGTTCGTGAGGTTGATTCCCGGGTTGCGGTACACGATCTTCGTCAACACCCGCTCCAGAGTTCCCGCGCAGAGCCGGCGCGACTCCTCGGCCAGCTGCGCGGGGATGCGGTTCCGGAGACCTGCAAGAGCCGGAGCGACGCCTCTGAAGAAGAGGCTGAGCTTGGCGTTGTGCGGGAGATCTGGATCCGGCGAGTAGATAAGGTGTTCAACCTTCAGCGCCAGCAGCTCTTGATCAATATTGGACGCAGAAGAAACCAGCTCTTCGGTCCACACTTCGATAGTCTGCCGGAAGAGCTCGGATGCCTTGTTGACGCTCTCCATCAAGGTTCGCTCCTTGCGGAGCTCATCCTTCAACTTGGTCTCCTGGGCCCGGGCAGCATCAAGCGATTCCTTTAGGGTGGTGACCTTCAGCTCCAAGTCCTCAATGGAGTCCTTGGCGGCCTTCAACTCGTCGCCCCTCTTGGATAAACTCACCTGGAGCTCTGAGTTTGTGTGAGCATCCTTCTCGCGCTCCAAGATGAGCGCGGCAACCTTCTCGGCGCTCACCTTCATCGCCTTCTCCAGTTGTTCGACCTTGGCGGCGAGCTCTTTCTTGGCGTCCTCCGCGGCAACCGCGGCGGCTTTCGCCTCCTTCAGCTCCCCGCCAAGGACAGCCTCGCGAGCGGCAAGGTCTTCTTCATGGGAGTCCAGCTCAACCTTCCGCTGCGCGAGCTCTCCCTCTCGCCGGAACATATCCACTCCGGCGAGGCGCTGCTGTTCTTCTGCTTCAGCCTTCTCGAGCACCCATTCTTGGTACTCGCCGGCGAGACGCTCACGTTCCTCCGCCACCTGGCGGAGGGCAGCCTGATTGGCGGCGCTGAGCTCCGCCGCACGCTTCTCCATCTCTGCCGCAGCCTTGGCGGCAAGAGCCTCCCGGGAAGCGAGCTTTGCTTGCCTGGCCCGATAAAGGGCCAGGAGCTGATGAAGCAATCGCTCCTCCTCGGGCCCCTCACCTCCACCGGGCGCCTGGACGATCTTCAGGCCTGCGGAGGCAAGGACTTCTCCGTCGAACGCCTCGCCCTCCGCAGGAGCTCGCGACGAAGACCCCCACGGCATCTGAATGAAGACGCCATTGGGGGCCTCGAGATAGAACCTCTGCTCTTCGCCGGCGGAGGGACCGGTGGCCGGTGCAGCATCAGATGCTCCCGCCGCCTCCGGGTCGGCGGTGCGGCCACCGTCCCCCTCCCCGGCCGCTGCGTCCGCAGCCGGGGCAGTTTCTTGCGCGGCCGGCTCGGCGGCCTCGGTTACCTCCTCGACGACTGGAGCGTCGCCGCCGCCGCCCTGCGCGTCCTCCTCCTCGAGGATAATCACCTCCGTATCCATGGGCGCGGGAGGAGGAAGATCTAGAAAGAAGAAGAAGACAAAGGAATTCAAGACTCAAGCAAATATCCAAAAAAGAGACAAGCCAAGAAGACAAGTTACAAAGATTACCTTGGCGGACGTCCTCAGCGGCGGGCTCCCTCGCCGGGGAGCTCGGCCTCGTCGGAGTAGTCGCCCTCACCGGGGAACTTGGCCTCGGCGGGGTGGCCGCCCTTGCCGGGCTGCTCGTCCTTGGCGGGGTACTCTGCCTTGGCGGAGTACCCGCCCTTGACGGAGCACTCTCCCTTGCTGGAGAGTCCTGCCTTGGCGGGGATGGCGGGGCCTGCGGCTCCTCAGCTGTGACCTCCGGGCGCTCTTCCCGCTGGGGCTCCTCCTCTGCACAGAACAAGACAAGAGATATCAACACGTGAAGACAAAATCAAAGCCTCAGGCGTACCCCGACAAGCGAAAAGAAAGAACCCCAGACTTACGCTGGGGGCTGCGCTGCGGGCTGCGCTGGGGGCTGCTCGTCGGAGCAGTGCCAGAGTCCGGCAGGCTCGGCTCCGGCACACCCTCTGTTGCCGCTGCCACAGAGCTTTCCGCGACCTCGGCCTCGGACGCCTTGGCCTTCTTCGTTGCGCGGTGGGCCAGGGTCCTGAAATCAAAACAGTAAACAGAGTCAACATCAGCAGAAGTTCAAGACAAAAATCAAGAAGATGAAGAATCTCGGATCCTTACTCCTGGTCCTCCTCGTCGTCCTCGCTCAGGGCGGAGAAGTCATACTCCACCGTGGGCGCGTCGACGCGAGGAGCGGGAGGCGAAGACTCCCTCGCGCGCTTGGTGCTCACCGGGGCTGGGGGCTGCGAAGACCCAGCCCCTGTGGCTGCCGGCGCCCGGGGGGCGGGCGGAGCCGTTGCTCCGCTCCGAGAAGACCCCTGCCGGCTCGCTGCCGGCCTGCGGGGCGCCTCCGTCGTGGTCCGCGCACGGGCCGCCTCCGCTGCGGCTGGTGCGCCGGACGGCCTTGGCGCGGCTTGACTCCCCCGGGGAGCCGCCCGCCGAGGTGGCTGTTGCCGGGGCGCCTGCGCCCTTTCCCCCGTCGCCGTCTTGCGGAGGCGTTTTGCCGGGGACTCCTTCGGGCTTGCCGGGGGCGGGGAGCTCTCCGACGAGGAGAGGTCGTCGGCGTATAACTCCGTGGATCCGCCGGAGTCTTCGGCCTCCTCCTCCTCCTCCTCCTCTGCCCCGGCCGGCTCGCTGGGCCCAGCATCCAGCGCTGCGGCCCTCTTTCCCTTGGCGCCTCCGCCCCTTGCGGCGCCCCTGCTCCCTCCGGCGGTGCCCTCTCTTGCCGCAGCCTCCGTCGCGATCCCATGGATCCCGGAGTGCCTCAACGAGGGGACCCCGGCGAGCGCGTCGGGTGGGAGGTTCAGCAATCGGCGGATCTCCGCCTCTTCCGCCTGGGTGGACGCCTCTTCGGCCTCCGCCTCCTCCGGCGAGAACCCGAAGACTCCTGCCGCCGCGGCTGCGGCGGCCTCCTCAGCCCGAGAAGCTATGTAGGCGATTTCCTGGTCGGTGGTGTCCCGCGTATGCAGCTTGAGGTCCTCCTTGTTACTCGCCACCTCGGCGAGGTTGTCGTAGAAGTTGAGGACGTCGATGGGCTTCGGGGCGATCCACGAGCGGTCCAAGCCATGCGAGTCGCACATCGGCATCATGGCAAGGATCCGGTCCCTCGCGGCGTTGTTGCAGAGCGGCACCACTTCCCGGGGAGTCCTGAACCACTCGGGGTGCGTCGGGTCGTACTTGAAGAGTTCCCGTACCATCCCGCGCAGCTCCAGGGTGGTGAAGTTGAAATTAAGCCCGGGGCGCAGCCTCATGATATCTGCCGGGCCGCCGTACTCCCAGGCCGGCCTCTTCCGGTCTTGGAGAGGGGCGATGCGCCGGCGGAGGAAATCTGCGCCCACCTCGGCAACCGACAGCCGGGCCATCCGAAGACGGAGAATCCGGACGAGGGCGATGTCGAGCTTGACGTCGTCGGAGTCTAGATCACTCCAATCCCTGCCGCGCACGATGGGCGTTGTGCGCGGCGCGGTGAAGGCTTGCGGCTGGTCTTCTACAATCCAGCACCACTCCGCTCGCCATTCCTCCCACTTGCCGCGGAGCTCCCCCGGCAAGTACGACCCCTTCTTATTGAGACGGAAGACCCAAGAAATTCCTCCGGAGAGGGGGGCATCGGCCTCGGCTCTAGGAGTGAAAAAGTGTCTAAAGAGGGCTACGTTGGGGTGGACTCCTATGAAGTTTTCGCACATATGTGCGAAAACAGCCATGGTGAGAATGGCGTTGGGGGTGAAATCAAGCAGATGGAAGCCATACGTATTCATGATATCACAGAAGAAGTTCGAAAAAGGAGGACAGAGACCACAATGGAAAAAGGCAGCAAAGAAGTGATACCCGCCGGGATAGTTGTCCTTGGCGGCGGCCGGGTATGCTCGGGTGCGGGGATGCGCATCGGTGCCCTTGGACCAGAACAAGTAATACTTGTTCCAGAGTTCTTGCATGCCGAGCTTCGGTGGGAAGACGACGTGCCGCTTCCGGTAAGCGATGAGCTTGGCTGCTTGCTCGGATTTCTCCTTCTTGGACTTCTCCGCTTTCGCCTTGTCGGTCTTTGGGGCCATGGTGGACGCGGCGGAAGGAAGGGGACGAAGAGCTCGGCGGCGGCGGAGCTGTGGAGGCGGAGCGCAAGAAGGAATCTTTTGCAGGTAGAAGACGACGTAATGAGAGCGCAGGGAGGGGAACCGCGCCTGCTACCTCTGCTTTTATGGGGGAGTGGGGGGCGTTTCGCCCTTTCCATTAAGAGATCGTGGGCACGTCCCATCCCACGGCGCCGCAATCGACGCGTGCCGTTACCGTGGAATGCGGCGGATATGGAAGTGGATTCGGCGCGCCGCGGGCCGCGGGTGCCCGTGCCCTGTTTTGGCCCTGGCCCAACAGCGCTCGGCACCGTGTGTGGCCCAGGCCCGGGGGCTCCTGTCGGTGTACTAAGGTAGGGGTGCCTCAGTACCCCAACTTGTGCATGGGCAGTTGCAGCTTCCCGCGGCAAGGTTTACTGCGGGCTCGCCGGAGACCTTCCTGCTCCTTATTAAACCATTCAAAAACAAAGTATACAAGACATAAGACCGAGACCCCGGCGAGAGGAGCTTGCCGGGAAGGCCGTACCAGGCTCAAGACTGTTCCATTAACACAAGATCCTGGCAAGAGGAGCTTGCCAGGGAGACTAGAAGACATCGCCTCGGCGCTATGCGCGCCCCGGCAAGGGGCCCGGGGAGCGGCAAGTTCCCGGGCCCGGCAAGATCAAGGCCCCGGCAAGGTGCTTGCCGGGAAGGCTGTGCTGTGTGCCCGCGCTCCAGCTCATCGGCCCACGCGTCGCCCTGGGGCCTATCCAGGGACGCGTGGCGGATGGCTGTGCAGCCTGGGGTACACGGTGGCACTCCACGGCGATAAATCCGTCGCCGTGGCGGACGGAGACGCTAAGGCGGGAGCTTTTGGGGTCGACGGCGACGGGCATTAAATGCCCTTGTCCCCCACTGTTAGAGTAGGTATAGACCACTGTTCTGTACTGTAGCTCTACTGTTCCCGCACTGTTACAACTACCACCTCTTTTACATTTTTACCCCTTTCTCCTACGTTGACACCTGTCGGTGACCCCTTGCACTATAAAAGGAGGCCCATGCACAACGTGGAGGGGGTTCGAAACCTAGACTACTCTCACGCACGGTGTAGCTGCTTCTCCAAGCTCCCGAGCGCTCAACTCAATACACAACCAAGCAGGAGTAGGGTTTTACGCATCCGTGCGGCCCGAACCTGGGTAAACTGCCCGCGTGTTTGCTTCGATCTGCTCTTTGTGCTCCCTCCGCCCTCGTACCGCATAGACAAGGGGCTCCGGTCCCATAGGTGTTCGTGGTGGACAGTTTCCCCCGACAGCGCCCTTCCGTTTTTCAAAATTTTGAAAAAGGCAGGTCCAATGAAATGGACTCCGGAAGCGGAGGCAGCGCTGCAAGATTTGAAAAGGTACCTGTCCTCCACTCCAATACTTGTCGCACCTAAGCCCCAAGAGAAGTTGCTGCTGTACTTAGCAGCAACCAATCAAGTGGTTAGTGCTGCGTTGGTAGCGGAAAGAGAGGCGGATGAGGAACCCATAGCCCCGGCAAGCACGTCCAGCGACAAACAGGGGGCTTCCCCGACAAGCTCTGGCCCCGACAAGGATGGGTCTGCGCAGATGCAAGAAGAGGTGCGGAAGAAGATAGTGCAGCGCCCAGTTTATTTTGTTAGCTCCCTTCTCCAGGGGGCTAGGTCAAGATACTCTGGGGTGCAAAAGCTGCTTTTGGCCTCCTCATGGCCTCGAGAAAGCTGCGCCATTACTTCCAAGCACATGAGATAACAGTGGTCACTCGTTTTCCGCTGAAAAGGATACTGCAAAATCCAGAAGCGACAGGCAGGATTGTCGAGTGGGCACTGGAACTGTCAAGCTTTGGCCTCAAATTTGAAAGTACTTCAACTATTCAAAGCAGAGCATTGGCAGAGTTTATAGCAGAATGGACGCCAACACCAGACGAAGAGAATCCAGAGACGAGCATCTGATACGTCCAAAACGTATCTATAATTTCTGCTTGCTCCATGCCTCTTTTGGGTGATATTACTATGATATTTATACACTTCCATACACTTTTGATCATATTTGGACTAACCTATTCACTCAGTGCACCCCAGTGCCAGTTATTGTTTTCTGCTGTTTTTGTATTTCAGGTTTTCCCATTATGAGAACTGCCAGAAAAATCCCGGAAAAATTATATAAAAAATCAGCGTTCCAAAAGCTTCCCAGCAGCCAAAGTACAGCCGGAGGGGGGCCACCAGGGCTCCAGGCGCCCTGGTGGCGCGGCCCCCTCTGGCCGCGCCGGGGGGGGGGGCGCCTTGGCCCCCCGAGCCTCCGCTGATGCCCCCCTTTGGCATATATTTATATCGTGTCCCGAAACCCTCGAGACGGGAACCCTTTTTCGCGATCTCATCTCTGTTCCGCCGCCGCCGCGCTTCCAAGATCGGGAGCACCAGGAGAACTCTTCCCGGCACCCTGCCGGAGGGGAGGATCACCACCGGGAGCTTCTCCACCACCATGGACGCCTCCCGGATGAGTTGCGAGTAGTCTCCCTTGGACCATGGGTCCATGACCAGTAGCTATGTGATGTTCTCCTCCCGTTCTTGTGCTTCACTAATTAGTCCTCGTGAGCTGCCCTACATGATCGAGGCACATATGTAATCCTTATGCTGTTGCTATGATGAGTTTGCTGGGATCCGATGGATTGTGAGATTATGTTCAGATTGTGTTTGAGTAATATATTTGATCTACCTCTTTTATATTTATGTTCGTAAGTAATTCTTGCATGTTCTCTGTTGTTATTTATTGCTTTGGCCAAGTAGTAGGTAGTGACTCCAAGAGGGAACGTTATGCTTGATTGTGGGTTCATGCCCCTCGATGACTAGCTTGAGTGACAGAAACATGAGTCTAGGGAATGTGCTGTTGCCACAAGGGGGAAAACAACGGTGCTTGTGCCCGCGGGTGCAAGGATTGTTTACTTTACGCAAAGTTCTTTTAATGTAGTTGTCTGTTGCTTTGAGTTTACACTATGGGTGGGACTCGCAACTTAATACCAGCGAGATGTTCTCGATAGATATCTCAAGGTGGATGATTAGTAGTAGATGCATATGGATTTTGGTCTACTTGCCTTGGCGTACCGCCCATGCTTTGAACCTCTACCTTTCTTGTAACATAGTTAGCATTGGTTTGCGCACATAATTCTGTCAATTGCCCAGCTGTAATTCGTTTACCTCACATAGCCGTTTTATCGTCTTTTGGGAGAGAGACATCACTAGTGAACATCATGGGACCCCGGTCCATATTACCATCATTGATCACACCCGCTATTTACTTTCCGTTTTTTACTTACTATTGCAGCATTACCAATCACTATTATCACTTGCGTTTGATCCTTTGTAAACTACAAGGCCGGAGGGATTGACAACCTCTCTGTACTCGTTGGGAGCAAAGTTATTTGTATCTGTGTGCAGGTCCACGTTGATTGCTAATATCTGGCGCCGTTAGCAGTTGACACCTTCTTGTTGAAACTGGGAGTCTCAGGGAAATCGATCCTTGGTATCTTTGCCAAGGGAAAACTTTCGCTACACTGCATCTCAAACCTTCCACTTGGGGTAACCAACGAGGGGCGAGAAGCCATCAAGCAAAGTTTTCTGGCGCCGTTGCAGTGGACTCCACTCTTCAGGATAGGGGAGTTGCACGCTATCTTTTACCTTTGCTTTTAGTCTTGTTAGTTTACCTTTCAGTTTTTGCTTTATTATCTTTTATCAAAAATCACAAAAATAGTTATCTTGCTTGCTTGCTGCTATGGGTTCCACCGAGAACACCAAGTTGTGTGACTTCACTAGTCACAACAACGATGACTTTATCTGCACACCTATCACTACACCTGCCACTTCAGCACCTTCGTATGAAATTAAACCTGCTTTACTGAACTTAGTTATGAAAGATCAATTCTCCGGTGCTGGAGAGGATGCTGCTTTACACTTAAACAATTTTGTTGAACTCTGTGATATGCAAAAGTACCAAGAAATAGATGGTAATATTGTTAAGCTTAAGCTTTTTCCTTTCTCCTTGAGAGGAGGAGCTAAAATTTGGTTTCAGTCTTTGCCTAGAAATAGCATAGATTCATGGGACAAGTGCAAAGATGCTTTTATTGGAAAATATTATCCACCTGCTAAAATTATCCAACTAAGAAGTAACATAATGAATTTTAAACAATTGGATAATGAACATGTTGCCCAAGCTTGGGAACGTATGAAATCTCTTATCAAGAACTGCCCTACTCACGGTTTGACTACTTGGATGGTTATCCAAACTTTTTATGCATGCTTGAACTTTACCTCGCGGAACTTGTTAGATTCGGCCGCGGGAGGAACCTTTATGTCAAGTACACTTGGTGCTGCCACAAAGCTTCTCGATGAGATGATGACCAATTATTCCCAATGGCACACCGAACGCGCTCCAACAGGTAGGAAGGTAAACTCTGTCGAGGAGATTTCCTCCCTAAATGAAAAAGTTGACTTGATCATGTCTCTACTTTTGAAGCAATCTTCTGTTGATCCTCGTGATGTTCCTTTAAATTCTTTGATTGTTCAAGAACAAGTAGATGTGAACTTTATCTCTAGAAACAATTTCAACAACAATGCTTATAGGAGTAATTTTGGTAGCAATCCTAGACCGTTCCCCTCTAATTCTTATGGGAACAAGAATGCTTATCCTAGCACCAAGAACTCCACTACTGAACTAGAGATTATGCTTAAAGATTTCATCACTACCCAAAAAGCCTTTAATAAGAGTGTAGGAGAAAAACTAAACAAACTAGATGATCTCTCTTTGAAGGTAGACAATTTAGCCAATGAGGTAGAATTGCTTAAAATTAGAAGTTCTCCTCTTGAGGAGAGGAAGGTCACTCCTATGAATGCTATTCAAGTGCAAATTAATGAAAACATTAGGATGTTGGCTAAATTTAAAGAGAGATGGGCTAGAGAAAGGGAGGAAGAAGATAGAATTAAGAGCCTTCCTACCCACCACACTGTTGCTACTATCCAAGTTGTTGAGGATATCCAAACTCTTAGCACCCAATGCACTCCTGGTCCCAATGGACCTATTAATGGTGATGCTATGACTATAGAAACTACCAAACAAGTGAACCTAAAGGACACCACTACCACCTTACTTGATAGTAGTGACCTTGATTTTGATAATTGCACTCTTACCGAAGTTATTGATTTCCTTCACAAGATGTCTAGAGATCCCCGCACTAGCACGCTTAACCTTGCCTTCACAGAGCATATCACTAATGCTCTCATCAAAGCTAGGGAGGAGAAACTTAGAGTAGAAGCCTCCATACCTAGAAAGCTAGAAGATGGTTGGGATCCTATGATTAAAATTAAGTTAAATAACTTCTCTTGTTATGCTTTATGTGATGTTGGTGCTAGTACCTCTGTTATGCCCAAAAGAATATATGATATGCTTAAATTGAAACCTTTTGATTCTTGTTCTTTTGGTGTTCGTCTCGTTGATTCTTCCATAAAGAAACCTTTGGGGAGGATCGATGATGTTCTTATCATTGTCAATGACAATTACGTTCCCGTTGATTTTACTATTATGGACATTGAATGTGAACCTTCTTGTCCAATTATTTTGGGACGTCCTTTCCTACGCACCGTTGGTGCTATCATTGACATGAAAGAGGGGAATATAAAATTCCAGTTTCCTCTCAAGAAAGGGATGGAACACTTCCCTCGAAAAAAGATTAAGTTACCTTTTGAGTCCGTTATACGGGCTAGCTATCTTTTACTCTTGATAAAACTTGATCTCTATGCATTATGCCTAGCTTAAAGGCATAAAAGAAAGCGCTTTTGGGAAGCAGCCCACATGAATAAATTTTTATTTTGCTTTTGTTGTGTCTTGATGTTGTTACTACAGTGGCATCATCATTGTATCTTTGCTTTTCAACTTTGTGCCAAGTATAGCCTCTGATTGCAAGAAAGTGCAAAAGTTGTGACGTGCTGTCCAGGAAACTGATTCTGTCCTTGGATAGAAAAATTCGTATAAAATCACCAGACCATCTTTTTGGTCTGAATTTTTTCGACAGCATGCTCTATATAATTGTCTTTCGTGCGTCTGTTTTGAGTTTGTTGATTAGAGTTGCAGAAGTGCCCCGAAAAAATCATTTACTACCTGCTGTTCTGTTTTTCACAGATTTTGTCTTGTTTTGCCTTTCCTTCATTTTGCAAAACTAGAGCTTGCTTTTTCTTTGCAAAAACCTTTTGGCAATCTTGAGAAACAGTAGATCTTCAAGAATATCCTTATTTCCAGCAAGGAACAATTATTTTAGTATGGGTACTAACCTCGCTAATCAGATTATGATGAGTTATGTATGAAGGGAGTTTTCAAGTGTGCGAGGGAAGATGATAAAAAGATTCAGGAGTGTCAAACGCTCAAGCTTGGGGATGCCCCCGTGCACCCCCAAGAAATATTCAAGGAGACTCAAGCGTCTAAGCTTGGGGATGCCCCCGTGCATCCCCTTCTCCATCAACATTATCAGTTCGTCTTTCGTTCCAGTATATTTTTATCACTTCATGTGTTATGTGCTATGCTTGGAGCGTCTTGCTTTTAGTTTTCCTTTTTAGTTTTCTTTAGCTTTTCATAACGAGTCGGAACTCAGCTTTCTTTATGTGGGAGAGAAACACGCTCCACTTCTACCTAGAACATAACATAGAATTTTCATGTCTATATTTGATGTGTGTGTGTTCTTTGTCTTTCAATAGCTACTATCATGTTCAGCTCTTATTTTTCATGCTTATCTTTTTAAAGAGCTTTTGTTTAGTTGGTTGCTTGAACTCTCTTTATTTATCATGATTATCTTATTAAGAGAGTTTGCTTCCGTTGCATTGGTTGGTATGTCTATGATAAAGATGCTACGTGCATAATGGTGCTTAGTAGTTCATGTTTTCTTATGGTTAGTCTCAAATAGCTGGGGGGGTTCCAATGTGTTATTGGAATACCAACATGATTTGTTTGCCTATGATGTGGTATGGTTTAGTAATATCTTCCTTCAAGAATTTATTTTCATTGACTTGGCGTATTCTCACGCATATTTAAGACTGTAAAGAAAGTCTGTCAAGCCTTGATGATCTTTTGTTTCTGAGTAGCGATATAACTACCATGCCTGATTCAATGTTGCTTTGTCGCTCTGCATGATTATGACCGTCATTGCTCTCTTAGTTGGTCGCTCCCAGTCTTTTGCTAACCTCCACCTGTACTAAGCAGACTGACTACTTGTGCATCCAAATTCTTTTAAACCAGTTATGCCATATGAGTCCACCATACCTTCCTACATGGTATTTACCTGCCATTCCTAACGGAGACTTTCATGTACCATCTCGAAATTATTCAAAAAGAAAATAAAAAAATGCATTCCTATTTTGTGCCTCTGTTTTAAGTCCATGAGGAAGTAGTAGTTAATTCATGATCTTTTTAAGTTGGACAAGCTTCACCCCGGGATTGCATGTATAATGTGCAAATCCATAACACGAGAAGGAACTAGCATTGAGTGCGCCCGACTCAAAATTAATATAACAAACAAACCCTCCTTCACGCTTTGTTCATGAGAAATCAGAAAACTTTGGCAGTGATAAACAAAGGAGATTAAGAGGATGTGATCGTCCTCATTCGGGAGCCGTTCCTCGAAACTTGTCCATCTCAAGAAGTAATTGAGTTATCTGCTAGCATTCGTTGACGAAACATGCATGATCTAAGAAAAAAATATTATTACCTCTGTTTTTAAAACCAAGAGCTCTGGTACATGTTTTGTCTTTGTTTCCGACTACGGGTTTTCAACCTTGCCAACAAAAGCCACGGTTCGAGAGTCTCCACCTTCTTTTAAAGCACCAACTACTGAGAGCATGATTGTCATTCTGAGTGTAATGTGCATTGTCCCAAAGTAGCATTGTCTTTTGCATGATTATGATATCGTTTATTTTGAAATCATTGTATCTAGTCATCACTTAAACCTTGGAGGTGCCCCTGCATTTATGTTTTGCTTCACTAAAGGGGGCAAGCGAGATATCACTTTATCATATTTGCACACCATGCTCATTACAAATCTATTTGATGTTTCAATACCATATTGTAAAACTTTCAGTTCTTTGTGATTTTCTCATGAGGCAACTTAATTACTACAGATTCATTGTCTCAGTAAGCTTTTGTCATATGACTATGAAAAGTCCTATATGGTTAATAGCATGTCACCATAGAAATTATTCTTGTTATCATTTACCTACTCGAGGACGAGCAGGAATTAAGCTTGGGGATGTTGATATGTCCAAAACGTATCTATAATTTCTGCTTGCTCCATGCCTCTTTTGGGTGATATTGCTATGATATTTATACACTTCCATACACTTTTGATCATATTTGGACTAACCTATTAACTCAGTGCACCCCAGTGCCAGTTTCTGTTTTCTGCTGTTTTTGTATTTCAGGTTTTCCCATTACGA
Organism: Secale cereale; assembly: GCA_902687465.1. Lineage (NCBI taxonomy): Eukaryota > Viridiplantae > Streptophyta > Magnoliopsida > Poales > Poaceae > Secale > Secale cereale. The sequence continues at coordinate 375,565,655 of LR738713.1, forward strand.
GAACTGGCAGAAAAATCCCGGAAAAATTATATAAAAAATCAGCATTCCAAAAGCTTCCCAGCAGCCAAAGTACAGCCGGAGGGGGGCCACCAGGGCTCCAGGCGCCCTGGTGGCGCGGCCCCCCTGGCCGCGCCGGGGGGGGGGGCGCCTGGGCCCCCCGAGCCTCCGTTGATGCCCCCTTTGGCATATATTTATATCGTGTCCCGAAACCCTCGAGACAGGAACCCTTTTTCGCGATCTCATCTCTGTTCCGCCGCCGACGCGCTTCCAAGATCGGGAGCACCAGGAGAACTCTTCCCGGCACCCTGCCGGAGGGGAGGATCACCACCGGGAGCTTCTCCACCACCATGGACGCCTCCCGGATGAGTTGTGAGTAGTCTCCCTTGGACCATGGGTCCATGACCAGTAGCTATGTGATGTTCTCCTCCCGTTCTTGTGCTTCACTAATTAGTCCTCGTGAGCTGCCCTACATGATCGAGGCACATATGTAATCCTTATGCTGTTGCTATGATGAGTTTGCTGGGATCCGATGGATTGTGAGATTATGTTCAGATTGTGTTTGAGTAATATATTTGATATACCTCTTTTATATTTATGTTCGTAAGTAATTCTTGCATGTTCTCCGTTGTTATTTATTGCTTTGGCCAAGTAGTAGGTAGTGACTCCAAGAGGGAACGTTATGCTTGATTGTGGGTTCATGCCCCTCGATGACTAGCTTGACTGACAGAAACATGAGTCTAGGGGATGTGTTGTTGCCACAAGGGGGAAAACAACGGTGCTTGTGCCCGCGGGTGCAAGGATTGTTTACTTTACGCAAAGTTCTTTTAATGTAGTTGTCTGTTGCTTTGAGTTTACACTATGGGTGGGACTCGCAACTTAATACCAGCGAGATGTTCTGGATAGATATCTCAAGGTGGATGATTAGTAGTAGATGCAGATGGATTTCGGTCTACTTACCTTGGCGTACCGCCCATGCTTTGAACCTCTACCTTTCTTATAACATAGTTAGCATTGGTTTGCGCACATAATTCTGTCAATTGCCCAGCTGTAATTCGTTTACCTCACATAGTCGTTTTATCGTCTTTTGGGAGAGAGACATCACTAGTGAACATCATGGGACCCCGGTCTATATTACCATCATTGATCACACCCGCTATTTACTTTCCATTTTTTACTTACTATTGCAGCATTACCTATCACTATTATCACTTGCGTTTGATCCTTTGTTAACTACAAGGCCGGAGGGATTGACAACCTCTCTGTACTCGTTGGGAGCAAAGTTATTTGTATCTGTGTGCAGGTCCACGTTGATTGCTAATATCTGGCGCCGTTAGCAGTTGACACCTTTTTGTTGAAACTGGGAGTCTCAGGGAAATCGATCCTTGGTATCTTTGCCAAGGGAAAACCTCCGCTACACTACATCTCAAACCTTCCACTTGGGGTAACCAACGAGGGGCGAGAAGCCATCAGCATCCCCGTCGAAGAAGCAAGCAAAGAATGGATAATGTACTTTGATGGTCCCTTCTCGCTGCAAGGCGCCGGCGCTGGCGTGCTGCTTGGCGCACCCACCGGCGAGCACATCAAGTACGTCGTCCAGATGCACTTTCCCAAGGAGCAAGCAACGAACAATACTGCAGAGTATGAAGGTTTGCTTGCCGGCCTCAGAATCGCAGCTGAGCTTGGGATCAAGAAGCTGATTGTGCGGGGTGATTCACAATTGGTCGTCCGCCAAGTAAACAAGAGCTACCAGAGTCCGCTGATGGAGGCATACGTCGACGAAGTGAGAAAACTTGAAGAGCACTTTGAAGGCTTGCAGATGGAGCACGTTCCAAGAGCTCAAAACGACATCGTAGACGGCCTGTCAAAGTGTGCCGCACTAAAGCTACCTGTGGAACCAGGGATCTTTGTGCTCAAGTTAACTCAACCATCCGTTATACCATCGGCTGGACAAAGTAAGAAGAGAAAGTTGATTTCCGGTGACTATTTGCCGGCAGAACTTCCTGAAGCCGCCGCCAACAAGGTCCCCAAGATCAACGATAAAGTTGTTGAGGAACAGTCTGCTCCTGCAGACCCTAGTGTTTGTACAGTTGAAGCAGGCGTTCCCGACAAGCTTTGCCCCGGCAAGCTTGCCGGGGAACGTCAAGCTCCAGCCGAGCCACAAGTTCTGGCCGTAGAAGCTAACGTTCCCGCGGCAGCACTAGTGCCTTTAGTCCTTGTTGTTGAGCCACAGGCTCCAGCATGGGCACAGCAGATTGTCCGCTTCCTTCAAACAGGAGAACTTCCCGAAGAGCCAGAAGAAGCAGAGAGAATAACCCGGCAGTCAAGTATGTATCAGTTTGTCGGCGAGGAACTATACAGAAGAAGGCTCAACGGTGTCAAATTGAAGTGCATTCCCCAGGAAGATGGGCAAAAGCTGTTGGCAGAGATACACGGAGGCATATGTGGCCACCACATTGGCGCCAGAGCACTTGCCGGAAAAGCGTTCCGGCAAGGTTTCTTTTGGCCAGAAGCCCTCCAGGATGCAACTACACAAGTAACCAAGTGTGAAGCGTGCCAGTTCCACGCCAAGAAGATACATCAGCCAGCTCAAGCTCTCCAGACGATCCCTTTGTCCTGGCCATTTTCGGTCTGGGGGCTCGACATCCTCGGCCCCTTTCCCCGCGCATCCGGGGGCTTTGAGTACTTGTACGTCGCCATCGACAAGTTCACAAAGTGGCCGGAAGTGGAACCAGTGAGAAAGGTGACCGCACAATCAGCAGTCAAGTTCTTCAGGTCGATTGTTTGCCGTTTCGGAATCCCTAACAGGATCATCACCGACAATGGCACACAATTCACAAGCCGCACCTTCATGCAATATGTCCAAGACCTTGGCGCCAAGGTCTGCTTCGCTTCTGTTGCTCACCCGAGAAGCAACGGTCAAGCGGAGAGGGCAAACGCTGAAGTGTTGCACGGGCTCAAGACAAGGACTTCCGACAGGCTGCACAAGTGCGGAAGAAACTGGATTGAAGAGTTGCCGGCGGCTCTTTGGTCAATCAGGACGACACCAAATCGAGCCACTGGACAGACACCCTTTGCTCTTGTCTACGGAGCAGAGGCAGTTCTCCCCACGGAAATCGTATACGGGTCGCCTCGAGTGCTCGCTTACGATGAGCTCGAGCAAGAGCAGCTGCGGCAAGATGACGCACTGCTCCTTGAGGAGGACCGTCTTCAGGCTGCTGTACGAGCTACTCGATACCAGCAAGCTTTGCGCTGCTACCATAGCCGCAAAGTTAAAGCCAGAAGTCTCGAGGAAGGCCACCTTGTTCTTCGGCGTGTTCAGTCCGCCAAGAATTCCAACAAGTTGACGCCGAAGTGGGAAGTCCCTTATCGGGTGAGACAAGTCACAAGGCCTGGCGCTGTCCGCCTTGAGACCGAAGAGGGCTTACCGGTGAGCAACTCCTGGAACATTGAGCACCTTCGCAAGTTTTACCCATAAGGCGCAGTTGCCGCGATCCGCTCCGGCAACCACTTTTTGTACAAGTCTTGCCGTTGTTGCATGTAAACCTTTGTACAAAGCCGAGCGCAGACCCCGTGCATCAGTAAAACTTATGTGCCTCGCACAACTAGTCATTTCATGCCTTTTCATTTTTCTTGCATATACTATATGACACCTTGTGCAGCACGCATCCCCGGTAAGCAATAACGAGCCGCGAGGCTCCATGTCTATGTTTCCTCCCTTTTCTTTTCTCTCAAACAGAAGAAGTCTTCCTCGCGCACAAGTTTGCCGGGGGGGAAGGAGATAGTGGTATGGACCAAGTGCCGTTCAAGAAAGCCTCGCCTTGCCGGGAAGCAAACGACACAAAGGCTAAGTTGCCAAAGTTTGAGTGATCAATTTTTTTAAATTTTAAAGTTATTTTCCTTGAACGACCACACTTTGTATGGAAAACCTGTGCACGGAGGAACCAACTCGTGGCTAGCCGCGCCCTTACTTTGTTTCGAGCACGCTCAACGGCTTAAGCGTGCTGCGACAAATGTCGCGCCCTTACTTCGTTTTCGAGTTCGCTCAACAATATAAGTGTGATGCGACTAGCTGCGACAAGGTTTCTTGTCGGCAACGGCACTGCCAGCAGGCTGCTGAAGTTCCGCACTCAGCGCTCGCGGCAAGGGTCCCTTTGCCGGCAAGTTCCCTAAAAGCGAAGGGTAAAAGCATACAAAGCGAAGAAGTCGAGTAAAGGAAATAACATTGCATTAACTACCCAAAATAAAGTTGTGTTACAAAATGACTTGTCGCTGTTCTAATAGACTATTGTTCATAACATGGTTGGCAGCGACAAAGGAAGCAGAAAGGAAAACAGCCTACTCTGCGCGGTCACCGTCAACTCTCTTGATCTTGCCCACCTTGGCCACGATGGGTGCGACAAGGGCCTTGAGCGCCTCCTGGTCGGCGTCGGGCGGCAAGGACCTGAGGACGTTATTGAGGTTGAGTCCTGGATTGCGGAAGACTATCGTCATCAACACCCTCTCCAGGACGCCCGTGCAGAGCCTGCGCGCCTCGTTCGCTAGCTGCGTGGGGATCCTTTCTCGAAGCTGCTGGAGGGCCGGCGCCACTCCCCTGAAGAACAAGCTCAGCTTGGCGCTATGAGGGAGATTCTCGTCGGTGGAGTACCCGAGGTGATCCGTCCCCAACCCCGCCAACTCCCTGTCAATATTGGCGGCGGCGGCGACAAGCCCCTCGGTCCAGTGCTCCACCGTCAGCCTGAAGTTGTTTTGGGAGAGGGCGGCGCTGTCCAACAGTGCCCTCTCGGCCCTGAGATCCTCCTTCAGCTTCGTTTCCCGCTCTCTGGCGCCATCAAGCGATGCGGTGAGGGTGGAAAGTTTCAACTCCAGATCGGCGATGGAGTCCTTGGCGACGGCAAGCTCCTTGCCCTTGTCAGAGAGGCGGACCTGCAGCTCGGAGTGGCTGTGGGCGTCCTTCTCCCTCTCCGACGCAAGTGCGGCAACCTTCTCTTCGCTCGTCTTCAAATGGACCTCCAGCTGCGCCACCCTCTCCTCCAAGTCTCTCTTGGCGGTCTCAGCAGCTGCAGCAGCGTCCTTCGCCTCCTGCAGAGCCCCGCCGAGGGACTGTTCGCGCGCGGCAAGGTCGTCCTCATGGCTGTCGAGGTCGACCTTCCGCTGCGTTAGTTCGCCTTCTCGTCGGGACAACTCCTCGGCGGCGAGCCGTTGCTGCTCCTCTGCTTCGGCCTTCTCAAGAATAAACGCCTGATGCGCCTCGGCGAGCTCCTCCCGCTCCTCCGCCAAGGATCGGAGGGCTGCTTGGTTGGCGGCCTGGAGCTCTTCAGCGCGCTTCTCCAAGTCAGTGCCCGCCTTGGCGGCCAGGGCCTCTCGGGACTCCAACTTGGCCTGCCTGGCGCAGTACAGGGCCAGAAGCCTCCGCAGAAGCCGCTCCTCCTCGGGCTCGCTACTGCTGCCGGGCGCGTCGACGAACTTCAGCCCAGCGGAGGCGAGGACTTCCCCGTCGAAGACCTCTCCCTCCGCGGGCGCCCTTGACGTGGACGCCCACGGGAGCTGGATGAAGACTCCATTGCCGGCCTCCAGATAGGCGCCGGGCTCAGCCGCGGCAGTAGAGGGGTCGGCAGCCGGCGCAGCGTCTGATGCTCCTGCGACCTCAGGGCCATCAGTGTGACTGCCAGATTCCCCCTCAGCTGCCACGCCGGCAGCCTCGGCGGTCTCGCCGGTGGCAGGCTCATTAGCACCGGCCGCCCCTTCATCGGTTGCGACGTCACCGGTGTTGTCGTGCGCGTCCTCCTCGGTGGTGGCCTCTGCCTCCATTGGCTCTGGAGCGGACGGGTCTGGCAGAAAAGAAAAAAGAAAGAAAATAGTCAAGCAAATATCCAAAAAGAAAAACTCAGAAAAAGAAAAGTCCAAGGATTTTACCTGCGCGGACCTCCTCTTCGATGGGGTTCCTTGTCGGGGAGTTCTCCCTCGGCTGCGTGGTGGTAGCTCCCGCCTGCGGAGGGCCGCTGGCGCCTTCACTTGGCGGGGTGCCTTCCCTTGGCGGAGTGTTCGCCCTTGGCGGGGTGCTCGCCCTTGGCGGGGTGCTCGCCCTTGGCGGAGTATCCTCCCTCGCCGGGGAGCTCCTCCTTGGCGGAGAGGTCGAGACGTGCGGCTCGTCGGGAGCAATCTCTTGGCGCTCCTGGGGCTGCTGCTCTGCTTCTGCGCAAGTCAACCAAACAAATGAAACGTCAACAAGGACAGGAAGCCCGCGCGCGCCCGACGAAGCGGAGAATAGACAGAAGACTCACGCTGGGGGCTGCTCTGAGGAGCAGTTGCCTGGTCCGACAAGCTTATTGCAGGCGCATCCTCTGCTGCTGCGACGGGCTCGTCCTCAAGATCGACCACCGGGATCTTGGCCCTCTTCGCCGCCCTCTGGGCCAGGGTCCTGGAGGACAGACAAAATCAGAATCAGGCAAAGGAAATTCAAGACAAGAGCAACAAAAATCAAAGGAAACAAGAAGTTACCGGTACTTACTCTCCCTCATCTTCATCGGAACTGAGCGCGGAGAAATCAAAATCCGCCTCACGCGTCCCGGCGCGAGGAGCTGGAGGAGTAGGCTCCCTCGGCCACTTGGCGGGAGCAGGGACGGTGGTCTGAGAAGACCCCGCTCCAGTTGTCGCCGAGGCCCGAGGGGCAGCGGGAGCGTTGGCCCCAGCCCGGGAAGACCCTCCTCCAGCCGCTGCTGAAGCGCGAGGCACTTCCTTGGCGTCCTTGCTCGCCGCGGTGGCGCGTGTCGGGTGGCGCTGTGGCTGCTGGCCCACCTGCCGCCCCGCCGCGTCAGCGGCCTTGCGAAGGCGCCTCCTCGTCTGAGCCGGAGGACTTGCCGGTGGCGGCGAACTACCCGAGGACGAAGAAGAGGAGTCGAGATTCAGCGACCTGCCTGAGTCTTCGGCAGGATCGCTTGATCCGACGCCCTGCTCGGCGGGCCCGCTCGACTCTGTGCCTTGCTCGGCGGCCTCGCTTGTCCCGGCAGGTTGCCCGGCAAGCTTTGCCACTTTGAGGAACTCTTCCTCCTCGGCCAGACTTACCGCCTCCGCTGCGTCCGCCTCCTCCATAGTATATCCAAATTCACCCGCAGCCCTGGCTGCGGCTGCCTCCTCCAACCTGGTGGCAATATACGCCATCTCCTCATCGGTGGTGTCACGGGTGAGGCCCCTCTTCTCGTCGGGCTTGATTGGTAGCTCCACCAGGTTGTCGAAGAATGTTTGCACAGCCTCGTCGGAAGGTTCCCGCCAAGTCGGGTCGATTCCCTGGGAGTCACACCACGGCATCACCGCGCGAATGGCGCTGAGCGACGCGTTGTTGCACAACGGAACTACGCCCCGCGGCAACGCAAACCACTCTGGATGGGCGGAGTCATACTTGAATAGCGCTCGGAGCATCCCGTTGAGTTCCATCACAGTGAAAGTATAGTTGAGGCCCGGGCGCAGCCTCATGATGTCTGCCGCGTTATCAAACTCCCAAGCAGGCCTTTTTCTCTCCTGCAAGGGAGCGATGCGGCGGCGAAGAAAGTCCGCCCCGACGGCACCTACTGTGAGCTTGGCTTGCCGGAGGCGAAGAATCCTAGTGGTGGCTATCTTCAGCTTATCGTCCTCGGGGGCCAGGTCACTCCAGTCATTGCCGCGCACTACTGCAACTTGGCGCCGGGAAGTGAACTGCTGTGGGTCGTCCTCCATGATCCAGCACCAGTTGGCCCTCCACTCATCACACTTGCCGCGGAGCTCCCCCGTCAAGTAAGCCTCTTTATTATGAAGCCTAAAGATCCAAGAGATCCCGCCGGACAGAGGAGACCTAGACTCGACTCGAGGAATGAAGTAATGACGGAAGAGGGCTACATTGGGGTAAACTCCGACGAAATTTTCACACAGATGTGCGAAAACGGCCATGATCAAGACAACGTTTTGGGTGAAGTCAAGAAGATGAAACCCGTAGGTATTCATGATATCACAGAAGAATTCGGAATATGGCGGGCAGAGTCCGCAATAGAAGAACAGATCAAAAAAGGCATATCCGCCCGGGAACATGTCGCAGGCCACAGCAGGGAGTACCTTGGTGCGTGGATGCTCTTTGGTCTCCCTCGACCAGAAGAGATAGAAGTTTTCCTTCAGCTCCTCCGCGCTTAGCTGTGGCGGAAAGACCGCCATCTTCTTCCGCATTGACGCTAGCCGCAGCGCCTTGGTAGTCTTCGCGGCCTTCGCCTTGTCACTCTTCGGGGCCATGGCAGGGGCAGCGAGGGAAGTCAACGGCGCTGGAGGTGCTGGCGGCGGCGGACGGGGGCGGAGCGCTGCTCTCTTTCGATCTTCGGGAGGAAGGGAGTGGCGGGGGTTTCTGGAGGTTGAAGAAGCAACGGGCGAATGGAAAGAACTGCCCCTGCTTCCCCTGCTTTTATGGGGGAGGAGGGGACATTCCGCATTTTCCCCATTAAAGAAACAAGCCACGATCTCTCCCACGACGCCGCGATTGACGCGTGCCGTTAGGAAGGGGCGCGGTGGATACGGAGTGGGATACGGCGCGCCGTGGGCCGCGCGTGCCCGTGCACTGTTTTGGGCCTGGCCCAACAGCGCTCGGCACTGTGTGTGGCCCAGGCCCGGGGGCTCCTGTCGGTGTACTAAAGTAGGGGTACCTTAGTATCCCGAACTTATGCACGGGCAGTAGCAGCGTCCCGTGGCAGGGCTTGCCGCGCGTCCGCCAAGGCCCGCTGTGGTTCCTTTGGAGCCATTCAAGAACAAAGTATTCAAGCTAAAGAGAGAAAGCCCCGGCAAGAGGAGCTTGCCGGGAAGGCCGCCCCAGGCTCAAGACCACTTCTTTTGCACAAGACCCTGGCAAGTGGAGCTTGCCGGGAAGGCCAAACGTGGCATTTCAAGAGACTTGCCGCGACGCGCCACGCGTCCCGGCAAGGCCCGGAGAGCGACAAGCTCCCGGGCGCGACAAGATGGCGGCCGCGGCAAACTTCCACTAGGTACCCGCGCTCCAGCGCATCCGCCCACGCGTCGCCCTGGGGCCCTTCCAGGCGCACGTGGCGGAAGGCTGTGCAGCCTGGGGTACATGGTGGCGAGCTGCGATGACGAGGCTACCGTCGTGGCGAACGGAGACGCCCTGACGGATGCTTTTTGCACTGTTTGGGGCGACGGCGACGGGCATTTAATGCCTTTGTCCCCTGCCGTCAGAGTTAGGTATAGAGCACTATGCATACACTGTTCCAACTACCACCATTTTTACATTTTTACCCTCGACTGCGTTGCCACCTGTCGGTGACCCCTTTGACCTATAAAAGGAGGCCCATGCGCAACGTAGAAAGGGTTCCGAGGTTCGGACCATCGATCACTCTCACGCTCGGTGTTAGCGACCAACACTGTAGTTCTTCTCGCTCCCGAGCCCAGAACACAATAAGAACCAAAGCAGGAGTAGGGTTTTACGCCTCCGGGCGGCCCGAACCTGGGTAAACTGCTCGTGTGCACGCCTCGATCCACTCCGCCCCCTTGCCGTACCGAAAAGGGGCTCCGGTCCCATAGGTGTTCGTGGGCGATCAGTTTCCCCGACAGATGCCCTATGTCTTGAGATTAATACTTAAGAATTTATCAATGCGCAAAAATGTTCTCAACATTACGATAGAAGAAAAGTTGAAGAAGATTGATGATATGGCTAGAAGCATTGATAGAATTACTCATGATGTATAAAATCTCAATTTTAAATTTTTTCCACCCAAGGTTGATATCAATGAATCAATTAAGCTTTATATGTTTCTATAGATGAAAGTAAGAAAATAACCACTATGCTTAGAGCTAAAAGAGAATTTTTAGAAAAAGCATTTCCCAATTGCTTTCGCAACAATGATGAAGAGATTAAAATGATTGGTGTTTATGATTCCTTGTTTAGTAAAATTAAAATTTATGATGAGGGAACTAAAGAAGAGTCAACTTTATCTAGAAGGCATTCCCATGATTTAGAGGGTGAAAATCTTGTTCAAAAAGGTGAAAAGGTGGATTTGAAGAAGAAGAAACTTTAACTAGTGATGTGCCCACTCCTTTGGATTACAAAGACTTTAACTATGAAAGTTGCTCTTTTATTGAGTGTGTTTCTTTGTTGCAATCTATGATAAATTCACCCAATGCATATGAACAAAAGAAAGCTTTTACTAAACATATTGCCGAAGCGGTAATGAAATCCTTGGAAGAAAAGCTAGAATTAAAGATTCCAATTCCTAGAAAATTATATGATGAATGGGAACCTACCATTAAAATCAAGATAAAAACTATGAGTGCTATGCTTTGTGTGATTTGGGTGCTAGTGTTTCCACAATCCCGAAATCTCTATGTGATGTGCTTGGTCTTACCAATTTGGAAGAATGTTCCCTTAATTTGCACTTGGCGGGTTCTACTATTAAAAAGCCTTTGGGAAGAATTAATGATGTTCTTATTCTTACAAATAGGAATTATGTGCTCATAGACTTTATTGATCTTGATATTGATTGTAATCCGTCTTGTCCAATAATTCTTGGTACATCGTTTTTACGAACTATAGGTGCCGTGATTGATATGAAAGAAGGTAATATTAAGTTTCATTTCCACAAAGAAAGGGTATGGAACACTTACCTAGAACTAAGATTAAATTACCATATGAATCAATCATGAGGGCAACCTATGGATCTACACACAAAGATGACAACACGTAAGAATATATGGATTATGCCTAGCTAGGGGCATTAAACAATACGCTTGTTGGGAGGCAACCCAATAGTTATCTTTTCGCTTTTCAGTTTTATTTCTGTTTTTCAATAAATACAAATATTAATTCTTTAGTGATTGTGTTTTTGGTGTTTTACTTAGTGTTTATGCCAAGCAAATCCTTTGGGATTGATTTGGGTGAGAGTTGATTCGATTCGGTGCATCCATAGAAATTTTTGTGTCCAGTAGCAGAATTACGTTCAATTGATAGGGCGTAAACAATTGTTGAATTTATTTCACATAATTGGTATATAAATTTCCCACGTTGCCCTAATTTTTCAGGATTTTCAGAGTTACATAAGTATGACTAAAAAATACGTCTTTACAGACAGTTCTGTTTTTTACAGATTGTGTTTTCGTTCCATTATGTGCATATTTTGATGAATCTATGGTTTGTATTGGGGGTATGAGCCTTGGTAAAGTAAGAATACAGTAGTTATAATGTAAGAAGAAAACATTAATGGGTTTTCAACAGTACTTACAGTAAAGATCATTTTTATTATACTAACAGATCTCATGAGGTTTTGTTACGTTTTTGTGTGATTGAAGTATTCATGTTTTGGGTGAGATCACGATGGATGAAGGAATAAGGAGTGAAAAGAGCCTAGGTTTGGGGATGCCCCATGGCACCCCAAGATAATATTCAAAGAGTACCAATCAACTAAGCTTGGGGACGCCCTGGAAGGCATCCTCTCTTTCTTCTAACGATCATCGGTAATTTTACTTGGAGCTATATTTTTATTCATCACATATCATGAGTTTTGCTTGGAGCGTCTTGTATTATATGTGTCTTTGCTTTTTCTTTTCTTTTTAGTTTGTCACAATCATCCTTGCTGGACACACCTATTTGAGAGAGCCAAAATTATGCTATGATTTATTAGAATCGCTCTTTATGCTTCACTTAAATTGTTTAGAGCCATGGAATTGCTCTAGTACTTCAGTTATCTCTTTTTGAGCACGGTGGTGCTGTTATTTTGAAGAAATATGCTCTCATGCTTCACCAAGATTATTTTGAGAGTTAGTAGAAATTTTGAAGAAATCCTCTCATGCTTCACTTATATTATTTTGAGAGATGAAACTTTGAAGAAATATGTGCTCTCGTTCTTCACTTAAGTTTGTTTAAGAGCTTGTTATTATCAATGGAAATTTGCTTTACAAGAATTTGGTCCCAAAGTGATAAATATTCAGGGAGGATATAATAAAAACTTCCATGAAGATCACTGGATATTGAACTTGATTCCCTTCAATAGTTTTGTGATATGATGATAGTGATATATGAGTTATGTTGGTAAGTAATTATTCTTTAGTAAGAATATTGGTGTTAAGGGTTATGAGTCCCTATGTGTGCACATTAAGTCAACAGTTATGCAATGAAGTTACATCCTACGTGTGATGCATTATTTGGTGTTAGTTATGTTTAATGTTCGTTTATGATGGCTTTCGTTCCTTGGTTGGTCGCTTCTCAATCTATTTGCGAGCCTTCACTTGCACTAAGCGGGAATGTTGCTTGTGCATCAAACTCCTTAAACCCAAGTTGTGCCAAATGAGTCCACCATACCTACCTATATGCGATATTTCCATGCCGTTCCAAGTAAATTTGTATGTGCCATCTCTAATTTTCAAAATAAACTTCTCTTTTGTGTGCTCGTACCGCTCATGAAGCAGCGAGGGGTGACTGATATTTTCTATGCTGAGTAGGTTATTCTCAAGATGAGAGTTTATTCACTTGCCATTACACGAGAGTGTGGCGGTAATAGGGATACCCGGTCCTGAAATGCAAAAAATGCTAAATTTTTTTATATGTGTTAGTATGGAAGGCACCCGTGGATACGACTAGCCATGGATTGTGAAAGAATGGTGGAAAAGGAAATGAAATTTATTTTTATGTTTGGGAACCGCCCATGATTTATTTAGCACAATAGATATTGGGAACTCTTAGTCATTTCCGTTGATAGGAAAAACATGCCACCCAAAATTATTTTATCTCTCAATTTAAGCTTTGATCTCTCGCACCTCTACAAATCTCTGGTTCCCTCTGCGAAGGGTCTATCTATTTACTTTTATGCATATTTTATTTTCATCGAGTCTCCATCTTCTCTTATAAAGCACCAACTACGAAACACTATTATCACACTTGAGCATTGGATGTAGTTAATATTCGGATGTGCTTCATGAATGAATCAACGATTGAGCATAATGGGCTAGAGATAACTTTCTTTAGCGTTGATATTTTGAAAGACATGGTTGCTTGTTGATATGCTTGAGTATTAAAGTCTTCATGTCAAATTATAGACTATTGCCTTGAATCATCTAAAAGTCCATATGTCATGCTACAAAGAAAAGAATATACATGAACATGTTAGGCAACATTCCACATAAAAAATTATGTTTTTATCATTTACCTACTCGAGGACGAGCAGGAATTAAGCTTGGGGATGCTGATACATCTCCAACGTATCTATAATTTTTAATTGTTCCATGCTGTTATATTATCATTCTTAGATGTTTTATAATAATTTTCTAGCAACTTTGTATCATTTTTTGGTACTAACCTATTGACATAGTACGAGTTCCTGTTTTTCGCTTGTTTTTTACTTCACACAACGTCAATATCAAATGGAGTCCAAATGCCACGAAACTTTTTGGAGTTTTTTTTGGCCCGGAAGACATCCAGGGAGTCAAGGAAGCCCACAAGGGGAGGCACGTGGGGCCCACTAGACACCAGGGCGCGCCCTAGGCCCCTCGCATGTCCTGCTGGGTAGGGGACCCATGGGACTCTTTTCCACCGACCTTCGACACTATAAATACCACAATATTCCATAAACCCTATGAGTCCATGAAAATTTATTTCTGCCGCCGCAAGTTTCAGAACCACGAGATCCAATCTAGAGCCCTTTTCCGGCACTCCGCCGAAGGGGAACACGATCGCGGAGGGGTTCATCATCCTCATTGGTGCTCCTTCGATGATGCGTGAGTAGTTTACCATAGATCTACGGGTCCATAGGCAGTAGCTACATGGCTTCTTCTCTCTTTTTGATCTTCAATACAATATTCTCTTCGGAGATCTATTCGATGTAATTATTTTTGCGGCGTCTTTGTTGGGATCTGATGAATTGTGAATTTATGATCAGATCTATTTATATACATACATGATTATTATAGCCTAGTATTTCTTATCCAATATTTAGGTTTTGTTTGGCCAACTTGATTGATTTATCTTGCAATGGGAAGAGGTGATTTGTAATGGGTTTGATCTTGCGGTGCTCAATCTCAGTGACAGAAGGAGAAGTGACGTGCATGTATCGTTTCTATTAAGGATAAAACTAAGGGATCTATTCCTACACGAATAGATCTTGTCTACATCATGTCATCGTTCTTAAGGCATTACTTTGTTTCTCCATGAACTTAATACACTAGATGCATGCTGGATAGCGGTCGATGTGTGGAGTAATAGTAGTAGATGCAGGCCGGAGACGGTCTACTAATCTTGGACGTGATGCCTATGTACATGATCACTGTCTTAAATATCGTCATAATTATTTGGTCCTCTATCAATTGCCCAATAGTAATCCCACCGTATGATATTTTCTTGAGAGAAGCCACTAGTGAAATCTACAGACCCGAGTCTATTTCTCATCATATACTTTCAGATCTATATTGCTATGTGCGTTTCCAATTTATTTCAGATCTATATTATCAAAAATCAAAAATATCTCACTTCATTTTTTTGCTTTTATTTTATTTGCATCTATCAATCTATTTATTTACCATATTACAATACCCGAGAGTGATTGACAACCCATCTACGCGTCGAGTTGCGAGGATTTGTTGTTTGTGTGCAGGTGTTGTCTACATAGCATGCTTGGTTCTCCTACTGGATTGATAACCTTGGTTTCATAACTGAGGAAAATACTTACCATTGTTGTGTGATATGTCTCCGTCGTATCTACTTTTCCTAACGCTTTTGCTCTTGTTTTGGACTCTAATTTACATGATTTGAATGAACTAACCCGGACTGACACTATTTTCAGCAGAACTACCATGGTGTTGTTTTTGTGTAGAAATAAAAGTTCTCGAAATGGAACGAAACTTTTTGGAGAATTATTTCAGAATAAAGAAAAATATCAGAGCCAAGAACCATCGGATGGGAGCCCCTTGGTGAGCACAACCCACTAGGGTGCCTCCCCTCTAGGCGCGCCCAGGTGGGTTCTGTCCACCTGGTGGCCCCTCTGACCCTATCTCTGACGCTATAAAATCCCATATTTCCAGGAAAAAATTAGGAGAGGAAGAATTATCTCGTTTCACGATACGGAGCCGCCGCCACCTCCTGTTCTTCATCGAGAGGTCGGATCTAGAGTCTGTTTGGGGCTCCAGAGAGGGAAATCTTCGGTGTTCGTCATCACCAACCTTCCTCCATCGCCAATTTCATGATGCTCTCCACTGGGAGTGAGTAATTCCTTCATAGGCTCGCTGGTTGGTGAGGAGTTGGATGAGATTCATCATGTAATCGAGTTAGTTTTGTTAGGGCTTGATCCCTAGTGTCCATTATTTTCATAGATTGATGTTGTTATGACTTTGCTATGCTTACTGCTTGACACTTTGGGCCTGGGTGCCATGAATTCAGATCTGAACCGTATATGTGAAGGAAATATGCCCTAGAGGCAATAATAAAGTTGTTATTTATATTTCCTTATATCATGATAAATGTTTATTATTCATGCTAGAATTGTATTAACCGGAAACTTAGTACATGTGTGAATACATAGACAAAACAGAGTGTCCCTAGTATGCCTCTACTAGACTAGCTCATTGATCAAAGATGGTTATGTTTCCTAACCATAGACATGAGTTGTCATTTGATCAACGGGATCACATCACTAGGAGAATGATGTGATGGACAAGACCCATCCGTTAGCTTAGCACTATGATCGTTTAGTTTTACTGCTATTGCTTTCTTCATGACTTATACATGTTCCTATGACTATGAGATTATGCAACTCCCGAATACCGTAGGAACACCTTGTGTGCTATCAAACGTCACAACGTAACTGGGTGATCATAAAGATGATCTATAGGTGTCTCCGAAAGTGTTCGTGGTGTTGGCATAGATCAAGACTAGGATTTGTCACTCCGAGTGTCGGAGAGGTATCTCCGGGCCCTCTCGGTAATGCACATCATAATAAGCCTTGCAAGCAAAAGACTAATGAGTTAGTCACGAGATGATGTATTACGGAACGAGTAAAGAGACTTGCCGGTAACGAGATTGAACTAGGTATAGAGATACCGATGATCGAATCTCGGGCAAGTAACATACCAATGACAAAAGGAACAACGTATGTTGTTATGCGGTTTGACCGATAAAGATCTTCGTAGAATATGTACGAGCCTATATGAGCATCCAGGTTCCGCTATTGGTTATTGACCGGAGATGAGTCTCGGTCATGTCTACATAGTTCTCGAACCCGTAGGGTCCGCACGCTTAACGTTTGATGACGATCGGATTTATGAGTTTATGAGTTTTGATGTAATGAAGGAGTTCGGAGTTCCGAATGAGACCGGGGACATGACGAGGAGTCTCGAAATGGTCGAGATGTAAAGATCGATATATTGGACGACTATATTCGAACATCGGAAAGGTTCCGAGTGATTCGGGTATTTTTTGGAGTATATGGGCCTTATTGGGCCATACGGGAATAGAGGAGAAAGGCCAAAAGGAAGGAGGCGCTCCCCCCCCCCTCTGGTCCGAATTGGACAAGGGGTGCAGCCCCCTTTTCCTTCTCCCTCTCCACCTCTTTCCTTCTCTCCTACTCCGGAAAGGAAAGGGGAATCCTACTAGGACTTGGGAGTCCTAGTAGGACTCCCCACACTTGGCGCGCCCCCTCTAGGGCCGGCCTCTCCCTTGCTCCTTTATATACGGGGGCAGGGGGCACCCTAGGACACACAAGTTGAATTGTTTTAGCCGTGAGCGGTGCCCCTCTCCACAGAAACACACCTCGATCATACCATTGCAGTGCTTAGGCGAAGCCCTGCGCCGGTAGATACATCATATCTGTCACCACGCCGTCGTGCTGGTGAAACTCTCCCGTGAAGCTCAACTGGATCAAGAGCTCGTGGGACGTCATCAAGCTGAATGTGTGCTGAACGCGGAGGTGCCGTACGTTCGGTGCTTGATCGGTTGGATCGCGAAGAAGTTTGACTACATCAACCGCGTCACTTGACGCTTCCGCTCCCGGTCTAGGAGGGTACGTAGACACACTCTCCCCCTCGTTGCTATGCATCTAGTAGATAGATCTTGCGTGATCGTAGGAAAATTTTGAAAATACTACGTTTCCAAATAGTGGCATCAGAGCCAGGTCTATGCGTAGATGATATGCACGAGTAGAACACAATGAGTTGTGGGCGATACTACTCATACTGCTTACCAGCATGTCATACTTTGCTTCGGCGGTATTGTGAGATGAAGCAGACCGGACCGACATTACGCGTACGCTTACGCGAGACTAGTTTCACCGTTATGAACACTCGTTACTTTAAGGTGACTGGCAGGTGTCTGTCTCTCTCACTTTAGCTGAATCAAGTGTTGCTACGCCCGGTCCTTGTGAAGGTTAAAACAGCACATACTTGACGAAACATCGTTGTGGTTTTGTATGCGTAGGTAAGAACGGTTCTTGCTATGCCCATAGCAGCCACGTAAAACTTGCAACAACAAAGTAGAGGACGTCTAACTTGTTTTTGCAGGGCATGTTGTGATGTGATATGGTCAAGACATGATGAGAAATACGGTTTTGTATGAGATGATCATGTTTTATAAAGTTATCGGCAACTGGCAGGAGCCATATGGTTGTCGCTTTATTGTATGAAATGCAATCGCCATGTAATTGCTTTACTTTATCACTAAGCGGTAGCGATAGTCGTAGAAGCAATAGTTGGCGAGATGACAACGATGCTACGATGGAGATCAAGGTGTCGCGCCGGTAAAGAAGGTGATCATGACGGTGCTTTGGAGATGGAGATCAAAAGCACAAGATGATGATGGCCATATCATGTCACATATTTTGATTGCATGTGATCTTTATCTTATTATGCTTCTTATTTTGGTTCGACGGTAGCATTATAAGATGATCCCTTACTAAATTTCAAGGTATAAGTGTTCTCCCTGAGTATGCACCGTTGCGAAAGTTCGTCGTGCCGAGACACCACGTGATGATCGGGTGTGATAAGCTCTACGTTCAAATACAACGGGTGTAAGCCAGTTTTGCACACGCAGAATACTCGGGTTAAACTTGACGAGCCTAGCATATGCAGATATGGCCTCGGAACACTGGAGACCGAAAGGTCGAGCGTGAATCATATAGTAGATATGATCAACATAAGATGTTCACCATTGAAACTACTCCATCTCACATGATGATCGGACATGGTTTAGTTGATTTGGATCACGTGATCATTTAGATGACTAGAGGGATGTCTATCTAAGTGGGAGTTCTTAAGTAATATGATTAAATTGAACTTTAATCTATCATGAACTTAGTCCTCGTAGTATTAGCATATCTATGTTGTAGATCAATAGCTCACGATGTTGCTCCCCGTTTATTTTTTATATGTTCCTAGAGAAAATTAAGTTGAAAGATGTTAGTAGCAATCATGCGGAATTGTTCCGTGATCTGAGGATTATCCTCATTGCTGCACAGAGAATTATGTCCTTGATGCACCGCTAGGTGACAGACCTATTGCAGGAGCAGATGTAGACGTTATGAACGTTTTGACAAAAGCTCGGTATGATGACTACGTGATAGTTTAAGTGCACCATGCTTTACGGCTTAGAACCGGGACTTCAAAACCGTTTTGAACGCCACGGAGCATATAAGATGTTCCAAGAGTTGAAATTAGTATTTCATACTCATGCTCGTGTCGAGAGGTATAAGACTTCTAACAGTACTTTGCCTACAAGATGGAGGAGAATAGCTCAACCAGTGAGCATGTGCTCAGATTGTCTGGGTACTACAATTACATGGATCAAGTGGGAGTTAATCTTCCAGATAAGATAGTAATTGACAAAGTTCTCTAGTCACTATCACCAAGTTAGTAGAACTTCGTGATGAACTATAATATGCAAGGGATGACGAAAGGAACTCCCGAGCTCTTCGCGATGCTGAAGTCGGCGAAGGTAGAAATCATGAAAAAGCATCAAGTGTTGATGGTTAACAAGACCACTTGTTTCAAGTAAAGGGCAAAGGGATAGAAGGGGAACTTCAAGAAGAATGACAAGCAAGTTGTCACTCCCGTGAAGAAACCCAAAGCTAAAACTCAAGCCTGAAACTAAGTGCTTCTACTACAAAGGAAATGGTCACTGGAAGTGGAACTGCCCTAGATACTTGGCGGATAAGAAGGATGGCAAAGTGAACAAAGGTATATTTTGATATACAGATTATTGATGTGTACTTTACTAGTGTTCATAGCAACCCCTAGGTATTTGATACCGGTTCAGTTGCTAAAATTAGTAACTCGAAACGAGAATTGCAGAATGAACAGAGACTAGTTAAAGGTGAAGTGACGATGTGTGTTGGAAGTGGTTCCAAGATTGATATGATCATCATCGCACACTCCCTATACTTTCGGGATTAGTGTAAAACCTAAATAAATGTTATTTGGCATTTGCATTAAGCATGAATATGATTTGATCATATTTGTTGCAATACGGTTATTCATTTAAAGTCATAGAATAATTGTTATTCTGTTTACATGAATAAAACCTTCGATGGTCATACACCCAATGAAAATAGTTTATTGGATCTCGATCGTGGTGACACACATATTCATAATATTGAAGCCAAAAGATGCAAGGTTAATAATGATAGTGCAACTTATTTGTGGCATTGCCGCTTAGGTCATAATGGTGTAAAGTGCATGAAGAAACTCCATAGTGATGGACTTTTGGAATCACTTGATTATGAATCACTTGGTGCTTGCGAACCATGCCTCATGGGCAAGATGACTAAAACTCCATTCTCCGGAACGATGGAGCGAGCAACAGATTTGTTGGAGATCATACATACAGATGTATGTGGACCAATGAGTGTTGAAGCTCGTGGCGGGTATCGTTATTTTCTGACCTTCACTGATGATTTGAGCAGATATGGGTATATCTACTTAATGAAGCACAAGTCTGAAACATTTGAAAAGTTCAAAGAATTTCAGAGTGAAGTGGAGAATCATCGTAACAAGAAAATAAGAGTTTCTACGATATGATCGTAGAGGTAAAATATTTGAGTTAGCGAGTTTGGCCTTCAGTAAAAACAATGTGAAATAGTTTCACTACTCACGCCACCTGGAACACCACAGTGTAATGGTGTGTCCGAACGTCATAACCGTACTTTATTAGATATGGTGCGATCGATGATGTCTCTTACCGATCTACCACTATCGCTTTTGGGGTTATGCATTAGAGACAGCTACATTCACGTTAAATAGGGCACCATCTAAATCCGTGGAGATGACACCGTATGAACTGTGGTTCGACGAGAAACCTAAGCTGCCATTTCTTTAAGTTTGGGACTGCGATGCTTATGTGAAAAAGTTTCAACATGATAAGATCGAACCCAAATCGGAGAAGTAAATCTTCATAGGATACCCAAAAGAAACTGTTGGGTACACCTTCTATCACAGATCCGAAGGCAAGGTCTTTGTTGCTAAGAGTGGATCCTTTCTAGAGAAGGAGTTTCTCTCGAAAGAAGTGAGTGGGAGGAAAGTAGAACTTGATGAGGTAATTGTACCTTCTCCCGAATTGGAAAGTGGAACATCACATAAACTAGTTCTAGTGATTCCTACACCAATTAGTAAGGAAGCTAATGATGATGATCATGAAACTTCAGATCAAGTTTCTGCTGAACTTCGTAGATCAACGAGAGTTCGTTCCGCATCAGAGTGGTACGGCAACCCGGTTCTGGAAGTCATGTTACTGGACCATGATGAACCTACGAACTATGAGGAAGCGATGATGAGCCCAGATTCCGCAAAATGGCTTGAGGCCATGAAATCTGAGATGGGATCCATGTATGAGACCAAAGTGTGGACTTTGGTTGACTTGCCCGATGACCGGCAAGCCATCGAAAATAAATGGATCTTCAAGAGGAAGACTGACGCTGACGGTAATGTTACTGTTTACAAAGCTCGACTTGTTGCGAAAGTTTTTCAACAAGTTCAAGGAGTTGACTATGATGAGACTTTCTCACCCGGAGCGATGCTTAAGTCTGTCCGAATCATGTTAGCAATTGCCGCATTATGAAATCTGGCAAATGGATAACAAAATTGCATTCTTTAATGGATTTATTAAAGAAGACTTGTATATGATGGAACCAGAAGGTTTTGTCAATCCTAAAGGTGCTAACAAAATGTGCAAGCTCCAGCGATCCATCTATGGACTGGTGCAAGCATCTCGGAGTTGGAATATACGCTTTGATAAGTTGATCAAAGCATATAGATTTATACAGACTTGCGGTGAAGCCTGTATTTACAAGAAGTGAGTGGGAGCACTACAACCTTTCTGATAAGTATATGTGAATGACATATTGTCGATCGGAAATGATGTAGAATTTTCTGGAAAGCATAAATGAGTGTTTGAAAGGAGTTTTTCAAAGAAAGACCTTGGTGAAGCTGCTTACATATTGGGCATCAAGATCTATAGAGATAGATCAAGACGCTTGATAAGACTTTTGATGAGTACATACCTTGATAAGATTTTGAAGTAGTTCAAAGTGGATCAGTCAAAGAAGGAGTTCTTGCCTGACTTGTAAGGTGTGAAGTTGAGTAAGACTCAAAGCCAGACCATGGCAGAAAAATATAAGAGAATGAAAGTCATTCCCTATGCCTTAGCCATAGGTTCTATAAAGTATGCCATGTTGTGTACCAAACATGTTGTGTACCTTGCCATGAGTTTGTCAAGGGGGCACAATAGTGATCCAGGAGTAGATCACTGTACAGCGGTCAAAATTATCCTTAGTAACTGGATGACTAAGGCAAATATTCTCGATTATGGAGGTGATAAAGAGTTCGTCGTAAAGGGTTACGCCGATGCAAGCTTTGACACTAAATCCAATGACTCTAAGTATCAATCTGGATGCGTATTGAAAGTGGGGGCAATTATCTAGAGTAGCTCTATGCAGAGCATTGTAGACATAGAAATTCGCGAAATACATACGGATCTGAATGTGACAGACCCGTTGACTAAACTTCTCTCACAAGCAAAACATGATCACACCTTATTACTCTTGGGTATTAATCACATAGAGATGTGAACTAGATTATTGACTCTAGTAAACCCTTTGGGTGTTGGTCACATGGCGATGTGAACTATGGGTGTTATTCACATAATGATGTGAACTATCGGTATTAAATCACATGGCAATGTGAGCTAGATTATTGACTCTAGTGCAAGTGGGAGACTGAAGGAAATATTCCCTAGAGGCAATAATAAAGTTGTTATTTATATTTCCTTATATCATGATAAATGTTTATTATTCATGCTAGAATTGTATTAACCGGAAACTTAGTACATGTGTGAATACATAGACAAAACAGAGTGTCCCTAGTATGCCTCTACTAGACTAGCTTATTGATCAAAGATGGTTATGTTTCCTAACCATAGACATGAGTTGTCATTTGATCAACGGGATCACATCATTAGGAGAATGATGTGATGGACAAGACCCATCCGTTAGCTTAGCACTATGATTGTTTAGTTTTACTGCTATTGCTTTCTTCATGACTTATACATGTTCCTATGACTATGAGATTATGCAACTCCCGAATACCGTAGGAACACCTTGTGTGCTATCAAACGTCACAACGTAACTGGGTGATCATAAAGATGCTCTACAGGTGTCTCCGAAAGTGTTCGTGGTGTTGGCATAGATCAAGACTAGGATTTGTCACTCCGAGTGTCGGAGAGGTATCTCTGGGCCCTCTCGATAATGCACATCATAATAAGCCTTGCAAGCAAAAGACTAATGAGTTAGTCACGAGATGATGTATTACGGAACGAGTAAAGAGACTTGCCGGTAACGAGATTGAACTAGGTATAGATATACCGACGATCGAATCTCGGGCAAGTAACATTCCAATGACAAAAGGAACAACGTATGTTGTTATGCGGTTTGACCGATAAAGATCTTCGTAGAATATGTAGGAGCCAATATGAGCATCCAGGTTCCGCTATTGGTTATTGACCGGAGATGATTCTCGGTCATGTCTACATAGTTCTCGAACCCGTAGGGTCCGCACGCTTAACGTTTGATGACGATCGGTATTATGAGTTTATGAGTTTTGATGTACCGAAGGAGTTCGGAGTCCCGGATGAGACCGGGGACATGACGAGGAGTCTCGAAATGGTCGAGACGTAAAAATCGATATATTGGACAACTATATTCGGACATCAGAAAGGTTCCGAATGATTCGGGTATTTTTCGGAGTATATGGGCCTTATTGGGCCATACGGGAATAGAGGAGAAAGGCCAAAAGGAAGGAGGCGCGCCCCCCCTCTGGTCCGAATTGGACAAGGGGTGCAGCCCTATCGTGGAATTAACACGGCAGATGTCCGGTTTAGCGGACTTGATGATGGAACCATCGCACAGGTTAGCTTGAAGGGGTTAAAAGCACACAAAGGACACAGAGGGTTTATACTAGTTCGGCCCCTTCGATGAAGGTAAAAGCCTACGGCTAGTTTGGTTTGGTATTGCTTGGGCGTCGATGAACAGGGAGCTATTTGCTTGCCTGTCTCGATGGGTTGTTTCTTGCCTGTCCTTGAACCGTCGCCGGGTCGTCCCTTTATATAGAGGCGACGCCTGGTCCGGTTTACAGAGTCCCGAGGCCGGCTCATACTCGTGTCTGCCTCGGTCTCTGTTCTTTCTTCCTTATCTCTCAAGTTACATCATCCGGCGGTTTACAAACCATAACTCTATACATGGGCCCTAAGATTTCATGGGCCGTAACCTTTACTAAGTATTACAACCATACAAACATATTATAATAAGCCGGTTTACACTAGCCGGTTCATACCTGCTAGTAATATCCCTGACATTAGGCCCCAGAATGATTTGAACTTGTTCACATCAATCTTCTCAGTTTTGCATAATTTTCTTCCTTTGTGTCTTCTCATTTTTTTGTAAACCGGCCCTAACGTCATCCTCGAGAATCACTTAATCTGACCATGACATCACTCCCGCATTTAACGCCGTGAGCTGTCAATCGGCTTTGTTTAAGGGTTGTTCCGAAAATCGAGGCGACAGAGGATCTTTATCCAATCCTTTGCCTCCTCGAATCCCGCGCCTGTCGCTTTGGATCTGCTTTTCTTCTATAAATACCGTTGTCCCCATTCATTATCTGCTTCCGCTCTTTCTTCCTCCTCCGTCGCCTGAACTCAAAGCTCCATTGCCGCCCAAGCTCAAGCCGCCGCCGCTGACTGCTGAAACTACGTCTTCGCCGGCCGCTGCATCGACCTGAGCTTGACTAGAAAAGACTCCGCCGCCGCTTCTCAGGTTTTTATCTTCTTCCTCATTGTAGATCCGTAACCTTTAGGGTTCTTCTTCTTACCTCCGCCATTAAGTTTCAGCGATAGTTTCATCCGTTCATCGTAGATGCCAAGTTCCACCGAAGTTTTGACCATTACATCTTGTCCTTAGATCTTGCCTTTACTCCGCTGTTATATACTTTAAATCTCGTTATTTATACACAACATGTAGATTCATCCGCTCCGTATATCACCCTTGTAGTTCTTCCCTTATATCCTTGCATTTATTTTTCTTTTTCTTGCGTGTTCAGATCTGTTCCGCCTTAGCTGTCTGTGAAAACCTGTTTTCTTCTCCCTTGTAGATCTGTTAAGTATACTCCGGTTTAAGCTGTCATGCATGTGCTCTGTAAAAAAAATTAAAGACATACGCGACGGTTTAGCTCTTTCTCTATTGCTGTCATGAACCGGTAATAGCATAGCTCCTATTATTGCCGGGTTATCCGTGTCATTAGTCCCTTGATTAAACCGTAGCGTGACCCTTGCATGTGTCTTCCGGTTTATGCTGCTGTACTCGAATAATCCGGTTTTACACTTTATCTTTTCAGCACTTGTTTCATCTGTTGCTATGGCAAAACAATTTGTCTCCTGCAACTGGGTTCCCTCCACTGTAACAGAAGAAGTTTTAGCTAATGCTGTTGAAAACGGTATCTTAGGCCCTCAGGCCGTTTTAAAATGGAGGGCTCCAGGAGAAGAATGCCCTCCTACTCCCAAAGAGGGGGAAATTATTGTCTTCTTTGACCACATCGCTCGAGGCTTCACTCCTCCCGGTTCAAAGTTTTTCCGGGATGTACTTGCTGCCTTCCATCTCCATCCTCAGGACATAGGTCCCAACTCTATTTCCAACGTCTGTGATTTCCAAGTGTTCTCTGAAGTGTATTTGCAGGAAGAACCGTCAGTCGACTTATTCCGGGACTTTTTCCACCTGAACCGGCGGACTGAGTTCACTAGTGGACCTCATGAAGAGTTAGGAGGGGTCAGTATTCAGAAGAGAAAAGATGCAGTCTTTCATCATGCCGCTCTCCACACACACCCCAAAGACTGGAATAAATCTTGGTTTTACTGTATCGACACTTCACCTGAGGGGGAAAACCCATTGCCGGGTTACCGCGAGCACCATCTTCCGGAGGATCACCCATTGCCACAGCGCCTTAGTTCCGCGGAGCGACCCCAGTTTGCCTCGCAACTTGACAGGTTAAAAGCTTTTATGGCCAACGGTTTAACCGAAGTAGATTTTACAAGATGCTGGCTTTCTTGGAGGATCCTTCCTTTGAGCCAGCGTCCAAGCTTGATGTGTAAGTATTCCGGTAAACTGGATGACCCTCAACGGTTTACCAAGGAGAAATTTTCCGAGTCGGAAGTTATCGAATCAGCCAAGAAAATGCTCAATGTCCCTATAGACGAATGCAGCCAAACCGGGTTGGCTCCGTACTACAAGAAAAACAGACTGCCTGCAGTAAGTCTTATTCTTTGTCATGTATCTGTAATCTGTTCCTTTAAACTGTTCTTTCAATTATCTTTCTTCTTTTGAACAGGCTGAGGATCCCTTTTGGAAGAGGAAACCTCAGGAGAAAACCGGAAAACAGGCACGCCGGAAAACCTTTGCTAGCAAGAAGAGAAAAGCGGCTGGTGGCTCCAGTTCTCACGCTGAAGATGACGATCCGGACTCTGTGGTATGAATTAATCCGGCTTTAACTTGCTTGCTTTTACTCATATCTGTATCTAATGATAACTTTTCACAGGAGTTGGCGGAAGGAGATAAACCGGCCGAAGTTGAGGTAACTATCCTTTCTTCCGATTCAGAACCTCTTCCACCAAAAAGTCGTCGGACAGTCCGGAAATATCAGTTTTCTCACCCATATGCTCAATTGGATCCTAATTTTCTTTTGAAGAAACAACAACATGAAGCTCTTCGCCGGACCACTCGCCACATCGGCCTTGCTGTGGAATCATCCGGAATATCTCTTACTCCGGCCCGGAAACGCCGCTCTGAGGTTATACTCTCTCCAACCCTTCTTCATCCCAAGGCCGGGCTCATACGCAAACCTCTTAAACCGTCTGACCCTGATTATCAGGAGACTCCGTTATCTTCTTTCGGTGAATCAACTGCCACACAGCTTCCACCCCTAAAAACCGTCCCAGGGTAAGTCTTTAAATTTATCCGGTTTATGATTGCACTTTGTCTTATAACTCTAACTTGTTTTTCAACTTCTTTTAGCAAGCCAAAGCCTAGCAAAAAAGCAAAAATCAACCAACCAACTGCTGAGACCGCCGTTGATAATCCGGCAGCTGATCCGGACTCAGCTATCCCTCCGGAAGGCGAACCTACAATTCCACTTGAGGATCCTGCTCCTGCTGACCATCACACTATGCCTGAGAACCCCAATGTTGAAGATGTTCATGAACCGGCAAGTCCTGCCCGGGCCAATCCTCCTCAGACCAATCCGGCTCCTCCCAGTCCGGTTCACACTGCAACCCCACCACCAACTACTGCTTCTCCGGATGTGGAAATAACTCATACAGCTTATACCGCTCCCGCTGAACCCACTGTTTTAGCCAAACATACGGCTAAAGCGGAGAAGGTGTATAAAGAAAAGGGTAAGTGGAGTACCGAACTGTCCGGCTTTGCTGACATGAGTGCCCAGGAGCTCTATTTCGGGTACTTAAACCGGCTCCACACTGGTCGAGATTATGAAGCGGGCCTGATTAACATGATGAAGGACAAGTATGAGGTAATCCCTTGCATCTTCTTTTAACTTTCAATGTACTTCTGTCCATATCGTATCAGCCCCCAAGTTCCGGTTTAGCTATGTTTAGAAGGTGAACCGGTACTTCCTGATGAATCGAATGATCTTACATTAGTCCCCAAGTGTCAAGTAGACAACTTGTTTTGTGTGTTTGAGACTTAGTCTTTGAATTACTTCTGCTTTTTACTTCAACTGCCCATTAGCCCCCAAGTGTCAAGTAGACAACTTGTTTGTGTCCTTGAGACTTTTGTCTTTAAATTACTTCCACTTACCACTTGATCTTCCTTGTAGGCTGATTTAAACCGGAGGGACGAAGAAATCAGTGAACTCCGGAGCAGACTTGCTGAAATGGAGGCTGCTGCTTCTAAGGCCAAGAAAGATTTGAAGCTGAGTTTAAAGACTTCTGAACAACTGAAGAAATTCTTTGAAGAAGAGCGGACCGCCTTTGAGGTTCAAAAGAAAGATCTGGAGAAAAGGGCCAAGGATGCTGAAGAAGCTCTTAATCCGGTGACTGAAGAGTTATCCGGTTTAAAGCGGCAAATAGAGTTGATGACTTCTGCAATCTTTGGTAAGTATTTAATCTGTATTTCTGCTCTCATCCTTGTAATCTTCTACCTGTGCCGGTTTAACTGTGATAATCATATGCAGGGCGCCGTGTCACCCATCTTGGGGATGACTTACGGAAGAAACTTAAGGCATGTTACACTTTGGTCGAGCAGCTGTATTCCGGCGCTCAAAGGATCATAAATGCAACATCATTCAGTAAACCGGCCCCCACTACCATCCAAGGCACGTTAGAAAAGCTGTCTGTTCTGCCAGTGCGCTTGGAAGAAGTTAAGAAATCTGCTGCTCGAGCCGGTGCCCTCGTGGCGCTTACCAGAGCGAAGGCATGGGTTCCGGACTTTGATCCGGAAGAAGCTTTAAATGGGTATCCAAATACCAAGGATGACGGATCATCGTTTACTGCAAAAGATCTCCATGCTTTGACGAAGGAGATGCGTCCTCTCGCCAGCCAACTTGCAATCGAATCCGATTTATCCAGGTATCATCCGGGGTACGACTTGCAGAACGAGCGGGTGGAGCGGCCGGTTTATGATACCGTCAATCTAATCCCTCAAGTGCGCCCTCATACCTTCGCTCCAGATATCGATCCGTCTGAACTTATCAACGAAGAAATGTACTTCTGTGCCTTAACGAAAATCGACTGGTGCGTCCCGGACTTCCAGCCGCTTCAAGAAGAAGAGGAGACTCCGGATCAAGTTGATGTCCAGCCGTCTCAGCAGGAAGGAGCATAACCCATAGCCTATCTTTGTAGTTGCAACCTCATTTTGCCGAACAATTTTTAATCCGTCAGGCTTGCTATGCCTTGTAATAGGATAGCTGAAAACATTTGTCTGTGTTGATCCGGGTACTCCGACTTTGTTTTGTTATTGCCAACTTTGTTTGATATGGATTATCTTATATATCATCTTTACCTGCATAGATAATGAAGATATGTCCTAACGGTTTTACCGTTGGACCCATTAAATTGTTCTCACAACATATCAAACGAGTGTATACTTATATCAAAAATAACTTTATACCTGAGACCAAGTATGCTTGATACTCTTAAGCCGGCAAATTTTCCCTTCTTGAAGGGAGTCTTTGAATAGACCCATTAATAATCCCTGGTCTCATAGAAGCTCATGATTGTTCCGGGCTATGATGAACGCCGGATTAACTCGTGCTGGTGTTTTATAACCCAGACTTTTTTACTCATGCTGGTGCTCATGACCCAGATCTTTAACTTTGTAGATGTGTGGTCAATTTCTTGAATTGTCCCACTCCGGATTAAAGAACCATAACACATAAGATCGGAAATGCAAAATTACAAATAAAATCGTGTAGTCGAGGCTTTTTACGAGCTGCCAGGCTCAAAGCAAGGTTTAGCCAATCAATGGAATGGGCTTGCCATCTAGAGGGCCGGTCGATGAATGTGGCCGGATCATCCATAGGAACCATAAGAAAATCTTTAGCCAATCACTGGGTGGCCGTCGCCTGTCCAGAGGGCCTCCATGGTTCCATGAAACCATGGGTAAACATAAGCCAATCACTGGATGGCTATCGCCTGTCCGGAGGGCCTCCATGGCTCCATGAAGCCATGGGTAAACATAAGCCAATCACTGGATGGCTATCGCCTGTCCAGAGGGCCTCCATGGCTCCATGAAGCCATGGGTAAACATAAGCCAATCACTGGATGGCTATCGCCTGTCCAGAGGGCCTCCATGGCTCCATGAAGCCATGGGTAAACATAAGCCAATCACTGGATGGCTATCGCCTGTCCAGAGGGCCTCCATGGCTCCATGAAGCCATGGGTAAACATAAGCCAATCACTGGATGGCTATCGCCTGTCCAGAGGGCCTCCATGGCTCCATGAAGCCATGGGTAAACATAAGCCAATCACTGGATGGCTATCGCCTGTCCAGAGGGCCTCCATGGCTCCATGAAGCCATGGGTAAACATAAGCCAATCACTGGATGGCCATCGCCTGTCCAGAGGGCCTCCATGGCTCCATGAAGCCATGGGTGAATCTTGAACCAATCACTGGATGGATTACCATCCAGAGGGTTTTCATGAAGCGTCCTCTTTGAGCCGGATGTGACCTTACGCTCTTCAGGGAGTTTTATTACTTCTGAGTATATACTCTGCAAAATCAGTTTTAAACCGATCGATATGTTTGAAATATGACATATGATACTATATGTATTGTTGTCCTCATGAGATATTAGTATTGGAAAAAAGGCTGAGCCCTCGGTTTACCGAGGGTGCCGGTTTATTCATTAATCATAATATATACATAGGATACAGTGGAGCTCATGGCTCAAGTATAGTAGGGCCGTAAGAGGGCGATGTTCCATGGCCTCTTTGTCTCCTCTTCCGATGTCCGTGAGTCCTTGTGTTCTCGAACGTCCACCAGGTAATATGAACCGTTGTGCAGATTCTTGCTGACCACAAAGGGCCCTTCCCAAGGTGGGGATAGCTTGTGCATATCTGTTTGGTCCTGGATGAGCCGGAGTACTAAGTCTCCCTCCTAGAATGTTCTGCTCTTAATCCGGCGGCTGTGATATCTGCGCAAGTCTTGTTGATAAATTACAGACCGTGCAGCTGCCATATCACGCTCTTCATCCAGCCGGTCCAAACTGTCTTGTCTTGCCTGTTCGTTAGCCGCTTCAACATATGCTGTCACCCTTGGTGAATCATGACGGATATCACTTGGAAGGACCGCTTCAGCACCATACACCATAAAGAAAGGCGTATAACCTGTGGACCGGTTTGGCGTAGTGTTAATACTCCAAAGGACAGATGGTAACTCCTCAACCCAACAACCCGGGGTTCTTTGCAAGGGAGTCATAAGCCGGGGCTTGATACCTCGCAAGATCTCCTGGTTTGCTCTTTCAGCTTGACCATTGGTTTGAGGGTGGGCCACAGAAGATACATCTAGGCGAATATGTTCTCGTTGACAAAATTCTTCCATCTCACCCTTAGATAAATTGGTGCCGTTGTCTGTGATGATGCTGTGTGGAAAGCCAAACCGGAAAATTACCTTTTTTGATGAATTTGACCGCTGTGGCTGCATCACACTTGCTCACGGGCTCTGCCTCAATCCCCTTTGTAAACTTATCCACCGCCACAAGTAGATGAGTTTTCTAATCTTGGGATCGCTTAAAGGGTCCAACCATATCAA
This sequence comes from Secale cereale, assembly GCA_902687465.1. Taxonomy (NCBI): domain Eukaryota; kingdom Viridiplantae; phylum Streptophyta; class Magnoliopsida; order Poales; family Poaceae; genus Secale; species Secale cereale. The sequence continues at coordinate 375,596,445 of LR738713.1, forward strand.
GCCCCCAAGTCGCAAACGGCCAGGTTATTGGTATCATCCGGAGCTCCTGTGCCGGAACAAGAGCACGTCGTGAAAACTTCTGACAAGCATCACACTTCCGGACTAGATCCGCCGCATCAGCATGAGTTGTTAACCAATAGAAACCATGTCGAAAAGCTTTAGCCACTAATGATTTTGAACCGGCATGATGACCACAATCCCCTTCATGGATCTCGCGAAGAATCTCGCAACCTTCCTCAGCTGATACACACCGCTGAAACGCTCCAGACACGCTGCGATGATGAAGTTCCCCGTTTGCAATTGTCATGGGCTTAGAACGCCGGATTATCTACCGTGCTTCTATTTCATCGTCCGGTAGCTCTCCTCGGCTGAGATATGCCAAATAAGGCAGCGTCCAATCCGGAATAACATGAAGTGCTGCAACCAACTGTGCCTCCGGATCAGGAACAACTAGGTCTTCCTCCGATGGTACTTGCACTGATGGACTGTGCAGCTCATCCAGAAAAGTATTTGGTGGCACCAGTTTACGTTGAGAACCCAACCGGCTTAAAGCATCAGCCGCTTCGTTCCTTCGCCGGTCTATGTGGTCCACTTGATACCCTTTGAAATATCCAGCAACTGTTTCCACTTCTCGTCTGTAAGCCGCCATGAGGGGATCTCTCGAATCCCATTTGCCTGAAACTTGTTGTGCCACCAAATCTGAATTGCCGAAGCATTTAACCCGGCTTAAGTTCATCTCCTTTGCCATCCGCAAGCCATGAAGTAACGCTTCATACTGTGCTGCATTATTAGTACAAGGAAACAATAAACGGAGGACGTAACAAAACTTATCACCTCGTGGGGAAGTTAAGACAACTCCAGCCCCCGAGCCTTCTAACTGTCTTGAACCGTCAAAGTGAATCGTCCAATATGTAAGATCCGGTTTCTCCTCAGGTGTTTGTAATTCTGTCCAATCATTGATGAAATCCACCAACGCCTGAGACTTTATAGCGGTGCGTGGCACATATTTCAACTCATGTGGGCTGAGCTCAATAGCCCACTTTGCCACTCTACCTATTGCTTCTCTGTTCTGGATGATATCCCCCAAAGGTGCTGAGCTAACCACAGTTATTGGATGACCCTGGAAATAGTGCTTCAATTTCCGGTTTGCCATAAACACACCATACACCAGCTTCTGCCAATGTGGGTACCTCTCCTTAGACTCAATGAGTACTTCACTCAAGTAATAAACCGGACGCTGAACCGGGTATTCCTTTCCTGCTTCTTTGCGTTCAACCACAATTGCCACACTAACTGCCCGTGCATTGGCGGAAACATATAACAACAAAGGCTCATTATCAACAGGGGCAGCTAGGACCGGGGGCCTCGCCAGCTGTCGCTTCAAATCCTCAAACGCAGTATTTGCCTCATCACTCCATATAAACCGATCCGTCTTCTCAACATCTGATAAAGCGGAATCGCCTTCTCCCCCAAACGGCTAATAAACCGGCTCAATGATGTGATCCGGCCAGCGATACGCTGAACATCATTAATGCAAACCGGCTTTGTTAAAGATGTGATTGCCTTGATTTTCTCCGGATTAGCTTCGATTCCTCTGTGTGACACCAAAAACCCAAGGAGCTTGCCTGCCGGAACACCAAAAGCACACTTCTCCGGATTAAGCATCATCTTATAGGCCCGAAGATTGTCGAAGGTCTCCTTGAGGTCCTCTATCAGTGTCTCTTCCTTCCTTGACTTCACCACAATATCATCCACATAGGCATGAACATTTCTTCCTATCTGCCCCTTAAGACAGTTCTGAACGCAACGCTGATAGGTTGCTTGGGCACTCTTGAGCCCAAAAGGCATAGATACATAGCAAAAAGCACCAAAAGGAGTTATGAAAGCTGTCTTCTCCTGGTCTTTAACTGCCATCTTGATCTGGTGATATCCTGAGTATGCATCCAAAAAACTTAGCCGCTCACATCCTGCTGTAGCATCGATAATCTGATCAATGTGAGGGAGAGCAAAAGGATCGGTTGGACAAGCTTTGTTGAGGTCTGTGTAGTCCACACACATTCTCCACTTTCCATTCTTCTTTAGCACCAGCACCGGATTAGCCAACCACTCTGGGTGAAAAACTTCCACTATGAACCCTGCAGCCAAAAGTCTGGCCACTTCCTCTCCTATGGCAGTGCGCCTCTCTTCGTTGAAGCGGCGCAGGTACTGTTTGACAGGTTTAAACTTCAGATCAATATTAAGACTATGCTCAGCGAGTTCCCTCGGTATACCTGGCATGTCAGAAGGTTTCCATGCAAAGATATCCCGGTTCTCACGGATGAACTCGATGAGCGCGCTTTCCTATTTGGGATCAAGGTTAGCGCTGATCGTGAACTGTTTGGATGAAACGCCTGGCACGAAATCAACTTGCTTGGTCTCCTCCGCCGATTTAAACTTCAATGCCGGATCATGCTCTGTAGTTGGCTTCTTCAACGGAGTCATGTCTGCCGGATCAACATTATCTTTATAAAACTTCAACTCTTCTGTGGCACATACTGCCTCCGCATAGGCAGCATCTCCCTCTTCACATTCCACTGCTATTTTCCGACTTCCGTGAACCGTGATCGTGCCTTTGTGACCCGGCATTTTGAGCTGCAGATAAACATAACATGGCCTAGCCATAAACTTGGCATAAACCGTCCTCCCAAACAGAGCGTGATAAGGGCTCTGGATCTTGACGACTTCGAAAGTTATCATCTCTGACCTGGAATCATGCTCATCTCCAAAGGTAACTTCCAAGTCAATTTTCCCAACTGGATAAGCTGACTTACCTGGAACCACCCCATGGAACACCGTGTTTGACTGCCTCAGCTTCTTATCCGTCAAGCCCATCCGACGAAAAGTCTCATAATACAAGATATTGATGCTGCTGCCACCGTCCATAAGAACCTTAGTGAATCTATAACCTCCCACTTGTGGTGTTACCACCAAGGCCAAGTGGCCCGGATTATCCACCCGCATCGGGTGATCGTCTCTGCTCCATACAATGGGCTGCTCTGACCAGCGCAGGAATTGCGGTGTCGCCGGTTCAACCGCGTGGACTGCCCGCTTTAAAACCTTCTGATCTCGTTTACACAGACTCGTGGTGAACACATGATATTGCCCACTGCTCAACTCCTTCGGATTACTCTGATATCCGGATTGTGGCTGCTGTTGCTGACGCTGCTGATTACCCTGGTTATTGTGATTACCTTGGCCCTGCTATTGGCTGCCTTGGTTATTGTAACCACCCTGACCATGCGGCGGATTACCCTGGTTATTATAACCACCTTGACCATATTGATTATTGGCCCGGCCATGATAACCGTTGCCATTGCCCCGATATCCTGATCCGGAGCTATTTCCCTGATGACCCGGACCATAGAACCCGGAGCCTGAACCACCATTCGGAGGCCTGTCATTAGAATTGAAGCGGCCCGCTATGGCTTCCATCAAGGGCCTGCATTCTCCTATAGTGTGTTTCGCTGGTTGTCCTCTTGTGCTATGTTTCGGACAAGGCTGATTTAACTCCTGGTCCCAACTAACATTTCCTCCGCCGGTTTGTGGGGGTAGTTTTCCCCTATTGCGCTGGAAACCCTCTTGAACTTGGGTATTGGCCACGAAATCAGAGCCACCCTCCGCCTTTCGCTTGCCCAAGAAGCTTGTTGTAGCCTGATTAACCTGCTCCGGTTTACCGGGTTTGTTAACTTTCCCTGCTTTGTCTCCCTCTGCTTCTGGGTACTTAGTGTTGTCCGAGTCCCCATACTTCACCAGAGCACTCATGAGAGTTCCCATGTCGTTACAATCACGTTTAAGCCATCCCAGTTTTAGCTTTAGAGACTCAAACCGGCAATTGTTCTCTAAAGTCACTATTGCCGTACTGGGATTGATACTATTTGACGAATGCAAGATCTCTGATACTCGCCGCACCCATGCACTTGTAGATTCCTGCTCTCCCTGCACGCATGCTGCTAGATCCACTACTGACATCGGCTGCTTGCATGTATCCTTGAAATTTTTGATAAACTGGCGACGTAGCTCTCCCCATGACCTGATGGAATTTGGGGGTAAACCCTTTAGCCAGGTCCGGGCTGTACCTTCAAGCATCATAGTAAAGTACTTTGCACAAGCCGCTTCATCTACATCCAACATCTCCATGGCCATCTCGTAACTCTCAACCCAAGCTTCAGGAGCCAAATCTACGGTGTAATTAGGCACCTTACGTGGCCCTTTGAAATCCTTGGGCAGCTTCACGCTTCGTAAGGCGGGGATAAGACACTGTACCCCAAAGGAACTCGTTGGGACTCCTGTCTCCGCCGTGGTCGTGTGAACCGGCGTCGTCTGACGGATTTCCTCCCGGGCTATCGACCTAACCCGGTTTACATCCTGAGCTTATGCAGCTGCGCCTGCCGGATTATCCTGTCTGTGCCGATGCCGCCTGCGTTCACTACTAGACACTTCTGGTTCCTCCCAATGCCTAGTGTAACTCCGGCTGTGACATGGTGTTGAATGTAACCTCTCCCTGCTATGAGAATATGCTTGCTGTTGTATCAACGCCGTGTTGAGTAGATCCTTGACCCTGCGTGCCTCCAATGCCACCGGAGACGTCCCCTCAATGGGTAAAGCGGCCAAGCGTGAAGCAGCTGCAACGATATTGTCCAAAGGATTCGAGTAATGACCCGGAGGGGTAGGAACATGAGGTGTAGATGTGATCCGTCGATCTTGCTCTGCAGTAGGCTGCTGAACCGGCTCCTCCCTCGCTGGGGGTGCCCTCCAGTTTAAAGCTGGATCATTGCTAGTTCCTGCCCCTGGCGTCCTAAACAGATTAGTCGCTTCATAAACCGGCGGTATATGGGATTGGTAGTTCCGACTTCTTACTCCCTGTGTAGAGGCCTGTTCCATCCTTAGGTGAAAAGCCTGATCATTCAATTCCGCTTGCCTTATTGCTATCATAGCCTTCTCTGCTTTCAGATCATCCCTTGCTTGATCAATCCGGCCCTTTAGTTGAAGGAGCTCTGCATCATGCTGCGCCTTGTCTGCTGGAGCTACCTCTGCCACAGCCTTGGCCGTGAACTCCTCGACTAAGGTGGATAGAACGTCAGTAGGTGAGAGGGTCGGGCCGCTCCCCCCTACACCAGCTTCTGCTGTCGCCCCGTTCACCGTGGGCTGTGAACCGGCCATAAATACAGCCACCCGGTTTGGCGGGTCAAAGGGGTCCGGAATACTGTTCCCGTCGGACTCACCCTCAGACCGGCCGTCCTGCAACTGATACAGAGATTCAGTTTCTTCGGATGAGGATCCGTCGTCGGAATAGACAACTGTTTCACCGCCAGATTCTAATCCGTCCTCGGTTTGGACCCTGTGAACTACTCCAACAAAAACGTGCTCCATGGCGGGCTGAATCCGGGTCGATCTCACACGCTGAGCCAGCTCGATGATGTTGGAGAAGATGTCCGGCTCAGGTCCCGGTTCGCCGATCTTGCCGATGAAGACATGGATGCCACCAAAGGGAACTCGGTACCCGTATTCGATTGAATCGGCCTCCGGTCCCCAACCCGCGTCGTCGATGTAGATCCGGCCGCGGCGATTCTGGGTCATCCGGCCGGCAACGTAGCCCTTGAGCCCTTCAAAGCTGCCCTTCAAGAACTCGAAACCATCGTGCGGAGGCCCCACGGTGGGCGCCAACTGTCATGGAATTAACACAGCAGATGTCCGGTTTAGCGGACTTGATGATGGAACCATCGCACAGGTTAGCTTGAAGGGGTTAAAAGCACACAAAGGACACAGAGGGTTTATACTAGTTCGGCCCCTTCGATGAAGGTAAAAGCCTACGTCTAGTTTGGTTTGGTATTGCTTGGGCGTCGATGAATAGGGAGCGATTTGCTTGCCTGTCTCGACGGGTTGTTTCTTGCCTGTCCTTGAACCGTCGCCGGGTCGTCCCTTTATATAGAGGCGACGCCTGGTCCGGTTTACAGAGTCCCGAGGCCGGCTCATACTCGTGTCCGCCTCGGTCTCTGTTCTTTCTTCCTTATCTCTCAAGTTACATCATCCGGCGGTTTACAAACCATAACTCTATACATGGGCCCTAAGATTTCATGGGCCGTAACCTTTATTAAGTATTACAACCATACAAACATATTGTAATAAGCCGGTTTACACTAGCCGGTTCATACCTGCTAGTAATATCCCTGACAAGCCCCCTTTTCCTTCTCCCTCTCCACCTCTTTCCTTCTCTCCTACTCCGAAAAGGAAAGGGGAATCCTACTAGGACTTGGGAGTCCTAGTAGGACTCCCCACACTTGGCGCGCCCCCTCTAGGGCCGGCCTCTCCCTTGCTCCTTTATATACGGGGGTAGGGGGCACCCTAGGACACACAAGTTGAATTGTTTTAGCCGTGTGCGGTGCCCCTCTCCACAAAAACACCCCTCGGTCATATCGTTGCAGTCCTTAGGCGAAGCCCTGCGTCGGTAGATACATCATATCTGTCACCACGCCGTCGTGCTGGCGAAACTCTCCCGTGAAGCTCAACTGGATCAAGAGCTCGTGGGACGTCATCAAGCTGAACGTGTGCTGAACGCGGAGGTGCCGTACGTTCGGTGCTTGATCGGTTGGATCGCGAAGAAGTTCGACTACATCAACCGCGTCACTTGACACTTCCGCTCCCGGTCTACGAGGGTACGTAGACACACTCTCCCCCTCGTTGCTATGCATCTAGTAGATAGATCTTGCCTGATCGTAGGAAAATTTTGAAAATACTACATTTCCCAACAATATGTTTTCACCATTATATCTATGATCTAGATCTGATGTTGCAAGTCATATTCACTTACTATGTCTTCTGATCTGTAAACCCCGTAGTGACAATATTCAGGATACTTTCCGATGATGACCTTAGTTTGAGGAGTTCATGTATTCACTATGTGCTAATGGTTTGTTCCGGTACTCTATTAAAAGGAGGCCTTAATATCCCCTAGTTTCCTTATGGACACCGCAACCACGGGAGGGTAGGACAAAAGATGTCACACAAGTTCTTTCCATGAGCACGTATGACTATTTACGGAATACATGCCTACATTACATTTATGAACTGGAGCTAGTTTTGTATCGCTCTAGGTCATGATTGTTATTGAAGGAAATATGCCCTAGAGGCAATAATAAAGATGTTATTTGTATTTCCTTATATCATGATAAATGTCTTTTATTCATGCTAGAATTGTATTAACCGGAAACTTAGTACATGTGTGGATACATAGACAAAACAGTATGTCCCTAGTATGCCTCTACTAGACTAGCTCATTGATCAAAGATGGTTATGTTTCCTAGCCATAGGCATGAGTTGTCATTTGATCAACGGGATCACATAATTAGGAGAATGATGTGATGGACAAGACCCATCCGTTAGCATAGCACTATGATCGTTTAGTTTAATTGCTATTGCTTTCTTCATGACTTATACATGTTCCTATGACTATGAGATTATGCAACTCCCGAATACCGTAGGAACACCTTGTGTGCTATCAAACGTCACAACGTAACTGGGTGATCATAAAGATGCTCTACAGGTGTCTCCGAAAGTATTCGTGGTGTTGGCATAGATCAAGATTAGGATTTGTCACTCCGAGTGTCGGAGAGGTATCTCTGGGCCCTCTCGGTAACACACATCACAATAAGCCTTGCAAGCAAAAGACTAATGAGTTAGTCACGAGATGATGTGTTACGGAACGAGTAAAGAGACTTGCCGGTAACGAGATTGAACTAGGTATAGAGATACCGACGATCGAATCTCGGGCAAGTAACATACCGTTTGACAAAAGGAACAACGTATGTTGTTATGCGGTTCTGACCGATAAAAGATCTTCGTAGAATATGTAGGAGCTAATATGAACATCCAGGTTCCGCTATTGGTTATTGACCAGAGATGAGTCTCGGTCATGTCTACATAGTTCTCGAACCCGTAGGGTCCGCACGCTTAACGTTTGATGACGATCGGTATTATGAGTTTTTGAGTATTGATGTACCGAAGGTAGTTCGGAGTCCCGGATGAGATCACGGACATGACGAGGAGTCTCGGAATGTCCGAGACATAAAGATTGATATATTGGACGGCTATATTCGGACACCGGAAGTATACCGGAAAAGTTTCGGATTTATCGGGAATGCCGGAGGGGGTTACCGGAACCCCCTACGAGAGGGGATGGTCCATAGTGGGCCTAAAGGGTGAGAGAGAGGCAGCCCATAGGGCTGGCCGGCGCCCCCACCTAGCAATCCTAGTTGGACTAGGATTGGGGGGGCGCCACCTCTCCTAATCCCTTCCCCCTTCTTCCTTCCGGTGAATCCTACTAGGAATAGGATATTCCTAGTAGGAGTCCCCTCCCTAGCCGCACCATAGGAGGTGGCCGGCCCCTCCTCCCTTGCTCCTTTATATACGGGGGCAGGGGGGCACCCAAAGACACACAAGTTGATTTGTTTTAGCCGTGTGCGGTGCCCCCCTCCACAGAAACACACCTCGGTCGTACCGTCGCGGAGCTTAGGCGAAGCCCTGCGCCGGTGAACACATCATATCCGTCACCACGCCGTCGTGCTGACGAAACTCTCCCGTGAAGCTCAACTGGATCAAGAGCTCGTGGGACGTCATCAAGCTGAACGTGTGCTGAACGCGGAGGTTCCGTACGTTCGGTGCTTGATCGGTTGGATCGCGAAGAAGTTCGACAACATCAACCGCGTCACTTGACGCTTCCGCTCCCGGTCTACGAGGGTACGTAGACACACTCCCCCCTCTCGTTGCTATGCATCTGGTAGATAGATCTTGCGTGATCGTAGGAAAATTTTAAAATACTACGTTCCCCAACAGTGGCATCATGAGCCAGGTCTATGCGTAGATGATATGCACGAGTAGAACACAATGAGATTGTGGACGATACTAGTCATACTGCTTACCAGCATGTCATACTTTGCTTCGGCGGTATTGTGAGATGAAGCGGCCCGGACCGACATTACGCGTACGCTTACGCGAGACTGGTTTCACCGTTACGAGCACTCGTTGCTTAAAGGTGACTGGCGGGTGTCTGTCTCTCTCACTTTAGCTGAATCAAGTGTGGCTACGCCCGGTCCTTGTGAAGGTTAAAAAAGCACATACTTGACGAAACATCGTTGTGGTTTTGTATGCGTAGGTAAGAACGGTTCTTGCTAAGCCCGTAGCAGCCACGTAAAACTTGCAACAAACAAAGTAGAGGACGTCTAACTTGTTTTTGCAGGGCATGTTGTGATGTGATATGGTCAAGACATGATGAGTTATACGGTTTTGTATGAGATGATCATGTTTTGTAAAGTTATCGGCAACTGGCAGGAGCCATATGGTTGTCGCTTTATTGTATGAAATGCAATCGCCATGTAATTGCTTTACTTTATCACTAAGCGGTAGCGATAGTCGTGGAAGCAATAGTTGGCGAGACGACAACGATGCTACGATGAAGATCAAGGTGTCAAGCCGGTGACGAAGGTGATCATGACGGTGCTTTGAAGATGGAGATCAAAAGCACAAGATGATGATGGCCATATCATGTCACATATTTTGATTGCATGTGATGTTTATCTTATCATGCTTCTTATTTTGCTTAGAACGACGGTAGCATTATAAGATGATCCCTTACTAAATTTCAAGGTATAAGTGTTCTCCCTGAGTATGCACCGTTGCGAAAGTTCGTCGTGCCGAGACACCACGTGATGATCGGGTGTGATAAGCTCTACGTTCAAATACAACGGGTGTAAGCCAGTTTTGCACACGCAGAATACTCGGGTTAAACTTAACGAGCCTAGCATATACAGATATGGTCTCGGAACACTGGAGACCGAAAGGTCGAGCGTGAATCATATAGTAGATATGATCAACATAAGATGTTCACCATTGAAAACTACTCCATCTCACGTGATGATCGGACATGGTTTAGTTGATTTGGATCACGTGATCATTTAGATGACCAGAGGGATGTCTATCTAAGTGGGAGTTCTTTAAATTAATATGATTAAATTGAACTTTAATTTATCATGAACTTAGTCCTGATAGTTTAGCATATCTATGTCGTTGTAGATCAATGGCCCGTGCTACCGTTCCTTTGAATTTTAATGCATTCCTAGAGAAAGCTAAGTTGAAAGATGATGGTAGCAATTACACGGACTGGGTCCGTAACCTGAGGATTATCCTCATTGCTGCACAGAAGAATTATGTCCTTGAAGCACCGCTAGGTGACAAGCCCCCTTCCGCTGATGCAGACGCTTTGAACGTCTGGCAGTCGCGGTCTGATGACTACACGATAGTTCAGTGTGCCATGCTTTACGGCTTAGAACCGGGACTTCAACGACGTTTTGAACGTCATGGACCATATGAGATGTTCTAGGAGTTGAAGTTAATATTTCAAGCAAATGCCCGGATTGAGAAATATAAGATTTCCAATAAGTTCTATAGCTGCAAGATGGAGGAGAATAGTTCTATCAGTGAACACTTGCTCACAATGTATGGGCACTACAATCATATGACTCAACTTGGTTGCCAAGTTGATGAGAATAGTGTTATTGATAGAATTCTTCAATCACTACCACCAAGCTATAATGGCTTCGTGATGAACTATAATATGCAAGGGATACAAAAGACAATTCCCGAGCTCTTCACTATGCTCACAGCTGCGGAGGTAGAAATCAGAAAGGAGCATCAAAAGTTGATGGTTAACAATACCACTAGTTTCAAGAAAAAGGGCAAGGAAGGGATTTTCAAGGAGAATAGCAAGATTGTTGCTGCTCTCACAGAAAACCTCAAGTTTGGAACCAAGCCTGAAACTGAGTGCTTCTACTGCAAGGGGACTGGACACTGGAAGCGGAACTGCCCCAAGTATTTGGCGGATAAGAAGGATGGCAAGATGAACAAAGGTATATGTGATATACATGTTATTGATGTGTACCTTACTAATGCTCGTAGTAGTACCTGGGTATTTGATACCGGTTCGGTTGCTAATATTTGTAACTCGAAACAGGGACTACGGATTAAACGAAGATTAGCTAAGGACGAGGTGACGATGCGCGTGGGAAACGGTTCCAAAGTCGATGTGATCGCCGTCGGCACGCTACCTCTACATCTACCTTCGGGATTAGTTTTAGACCTAAATAATTGTTATTTGGTGCCAGCGTTAAGCATGAAACATTATATCTGGATCTTGTTTATTGCGAGACGGTTATTCGTTTAAATCAGAGAATAATGGTTGTTCCATTTTAATGAATAATATCTTTTATGGTCATGCACCCTTGAAGAGTGGTCTATTCTTATTGGATCTCGATTGTAGTGATACACATATTCATAATATTGAAACCAAAAGATTCAAGGTTAATAATGATAGTGCAACTTATTTGTGGCACTACCGTTTAGGTCATATTGGTGTAAAACGCATGAAGAAACTCCACAATCATGGACTTTTGGAATCACTTGATTATGAATCACTTGGTGCTTGCGAACCATGCCTCATGGGCAAGATGACTAAAACTCCGTTCTCCGGAACTATGGAGCGAGCAACAGATTTGTTGGAAATCATACATACTGATGTATGTGGACCAATGAGTGTTGATGCTCGCGGCGGGTATCGTTATTTTCTGACCTTCACTGATGATTTGAGCAGATATGGGTATATCTACTTAATGAAACACAAGTCTGAAACATTTGAAAAGTTCAAAGAATTTCAGAGTGAAGTAGAGAATCATCGTAACAAGAAAATAAAGTTCCTACGATCTGATCGTGGAGGAGAATATTTGAGTTACGAGTTTGGTCTTCATTTGAAACAATGTGGAATAGTTTCACAACTCACGCCACCTGGAACACCACAGCGTAATGGTGTGTCCGAACGTCGTAACCGTACATTATTGGATATGGTGCGATCTATGATGTCTCTTACCGATTTACCACTATCGTTTTGGGGTTATGCTTTAGAGACAGCTGCATTCACGTTAAATAGGGCACCATCTAAATCCGTTGATACGACACCTTATGAACTATGGTTTGGCAAGAAACCAAAGTTGTCGTTTCTTAAAATTTGGGGCTGCGATGCTTATGTGAAAACACTTCAACCTGATAAGCTCGATCCCAAGTCGGAAAAATGTGTCTTCATAGGATACCCAAAAGAGACTGTTGGGTACACCTTCTATCACAGATCCGAAGGCAAAATATTCGTTGCTAAGAACGGATCCTTTCTAGAAAAAGAGTTTCTCTCGAAAGAAGTGAGTGGGAGGAAAGTAGAACTTGATGAGGTAATTGTACCTTCTCCCGGATTGGAAAGTAGTACATCACAGGAAATTGTTCCAGTGATTCCTACACCAATTAGTGAGGAAGTTAATGATAATGATCATGAAACTTCGGATCAAGTTTCTACTGAACGTCGTAGATCAACCAGAGTACGTTCCGCACCAGAGTGGTACGGCAACCCAGTTCTGGAAATCATGTTACTAGACCATGATGAACCTACGAACTATGAGGAAGCGATGATGAGCCCAGATTCCGCAAAATGGCTTGAAGCCATGAAATCTGAGATGGGATCCATGTATGAGAACAAAGTATGGACTTTGGTTGACTTGCCCGATGATCGGCAAGCCATCGAAAATAAATGGATCTTCAAGAGGAAGACCGACGCAGACGGTAATATTACTGTTTACAAGGCTCGACTTGTTGCGAAAGGTTTTCGACAAGTTCAAGGAGTTGACTACGATGAGACCTTCTCACCCGTAGCGATGCTTAAGTCTGTCCGAATCATGTTAGCAATCGCCGCATTTTATGATTATGAAATCTGGCAAATGGATGTCAAAACTGCATTCCTAAATGGATATCTCAAAGAAGAGTTGTATATGATGCAACCAGAAGGTTTTGTCGATCCAAAAGGTGCTAACAAAGTATGCAAGCTCCAGCGATCCATCTATGGACTGGTGCAAGCATCTCGGAGTTGGAATATACGCTTTGATGAGGTGATCAAAGCATATGGTTTTATACAGACTTTTGGAGAAGCCTGTATTTACAAGAAAGTGAGTGGGAGCTCTGTAGCATTTCTAATATTATATGTAGATGACATATTGTTGATTGGAAATGATATAGAATTTCTGGATAGCATAAAAGGATACTTGAATAAAAGTTTTTCAATGAAAGACCTTGGTGAAGCTGCTTATATATTAGGTATCAAGATCTATAGAGATAGATCAAGACGCTTAATTGGACTTTCACAAAGCACATACCTTGATAAGATTTTGAAGAAGTTCAAAATGGATCAGTCAAAGAAAGGGTTCTTGCCTGTTTTACAAGGTATGAAGTTGAGTAAGACTCAATGCCCGACCACTGCAGAAGATAGAGAGAAAATGAAAGTCATTCCCTATGCCTCAGCCATAGGATCTATCATGTATGCAATGCTGTGTACCAGACCTGATGTGTGCCTTGCTATAAGTCTAGCAGGGAGGTACCAAAGTAATCCAGGAGTGGATCACTGGACAGCGGTCAAAAACATCCTAAAGTATCTGAAAAGAACAAAGGATATGTTTCTCGTATATGGAGGTGACAAAGAGCTTGTCGTAAACGGTTACGTCGATTCTAGCTTTGACACTGACCCGGATGACTCAAAGTCACAAACCGGATATGTATTTTTATTGAACGGTGGAGCTGTCAGCCGGTGCAGTTCCAAGCAGAGCGTCGTGGCGGGATCTACGTGTGAAGCGGAATACATAGCTGCTTCGGAAGCAGCAAATGAAGGAGTCTGGATGAAGGAGTTCATATCCGATCTAGGTGTAGTACCTAGTGCATCGGGTCCAATGAAAATCTTTTGTGACAACACTGGAGCCATAGCCTTGGCGAAGGAATCCAGGTTTCACAAAAGAACAAAGCACATCAAAAGACGCTTCAATTCCATCCGCGATCTAGTCAAGGAGGGAGACATAGAGATTTGCAAAATACATACGCATCTGAATGTTGCAGACCCGTTGACTAAGCCTCTTCCACGGGCAAAACATGATCAGCACCAAGACTCCATGGGTGTGAGGATCATCACTTTGTAATCTAGATTATTGACTCTAGTTCAAGTGGGAGACTGAAGGAAATATGCCCTAGAGGCAATAATAAAGATGTTATTTGTATTTCCTTATATCATGATAAATGTCTTTTATTCATGCTAGAATTGTATTAACCGGAAACTTAGTACATGTGTGGATACATAGACAAAACAGTATGTCCCTAGTATGCCTCTACTAGACTAGCTCATTGATCAAAGATGGTTATGTTTCCTAGCCATAGGCATGAGTTGTCATTTGATCAACGGGATCACATCATTAGGAGAATGATGTGATGGACAAGACCCATCCGTTAGCATAGCACTATGATCGTTTAGTTTAACTGCTATTGCTTTCTTCATGACTTATACATGTTCCTATGACTATGAGATTATGCAACTCCCGAATACCGTAGGAACACCTTGTGTGCTATCAAACGTCACAACGTAACTGGGTGATCATAAAGATGCTCTACAGGTGTCTCCGGAAGTATTCGTGGTGTTGGCATAGATCAAGATTAGGATTTGTCACTCCGAGTGTCGGAGAGGTATCTCTGGGCCCTCTCGGTAACACACATCACAATAAGCCTTGCAAGCAAAAGACTAATGAGTTAGTCACGAGATGATGTGTTACGGAACGAGTAAAGAGACTTGCCGGTAACGAGATTGAACTAGGTATAGAGATACCGACGATCGAATCTCGGGCAAGTAACATACCGTTTGACAAAAGGAACAACGTATGTTGTTATGCGGTTCTGGCCGATAAAAGATCTTCGTAGAATGTGTAGGAGCCAATATGAACATCCAGGTTCCGCTATTGGTTATTGACCGGAGATGAGTCTCGGTCATGTCTACATAGTTCTCGAACCCGTAGGGTCCGCACGCTTAACGTTTGATGACGATCGATATTATGAGTTTTTGAGTATTGATGTACCGAAGGTAGTTCGGAGTCCCGGATGAGATCACGGACATGACGATGAGTCTCGGAATGTCCGAGACATAAAGATTGATATATTGGACGGCTATATTCGGACACCGCAAGTATACCGGAAAAGTTTCGGATTTATCGGGAATGCCGGAGGGGGTTACCGGAACCCCCTACGAGAGGGGATGGTCCATAGTGGGCCTAAAGGGAAAGAGAGAGGCAGCCCATAGGGCTGGCCGGCGCCCCACCTAGGGTTCCTAGTTGGACTAGGATTGGGGGGGGGGCGCCACCTCTCCTATTCCTTTCCCCCTTCTTCCTTTCGGTGAATCCTACTAGGAATAGGATTGCAATCCTATTCCTAGTAGGACTCCTTCCCTAGCCACACCAGGAAGGTCCGGCCGGCCTCCCTCCCCTCCTCCTTTATATACGGGGGCAGGGGGGCACCCAAAGACACACAAGTTGAATTGTTTTAGCCGTGTGCGGTGCCCCCCTCCACAGAATCACACCTCGGTCATACCGTCGCGGAGCTTAGGCGAAGCCCTGCGCCGGTGAACACATCATATCCATCACCACGCCGTCGTGCTGACGAAACTCTCCCGTGAAGCTCAACTGGATCAAGAGCTCGTGGGACGTCATCAAGCTGAACGTGTGCTGAACGCGGAGGTGCCGTACGTTCGGTGCTTGATCGGTTGGATCGCGAAGAAGTTCGACAACATCAACCGCGTCACTTGACGCTTCCGCTCCCGGTCTACGAGGGTACGTAGACACACTCTCCCCTCTCGTTGCTATGCATCTGGTAGATAGATCTTGCGTGATCGTAGGAAAATTTTAAAATACTACGTTCCCCAACAGTTATATGATGAATATCATCCAACGAGTTGTCGATCCAATGCCTACGAATTTCCTACTTATTGACCTTGCTAAGTTACGACTTCTGTTGTTACTGTTACAACTGCTATAAAATCATTGATATCACTGTTATCGTTACTATTGTTGTTACCACTACTACCAAAACTATCATATTACTGTGCTACTAAACACTTTGCTGCAGATAATTAATCTCCAAGTGTGGCTGAATTGACAACTCAGTTGCTATTACTTGCAAATATTCTTTGGCTCCCTTGTGTCGAATCTGTAAATTTGGATTGAATACTCTACCCTCGAAAACTGTTGCGACCCCATATACTTGTGGGTTATCAAGACCTTTTTATGGCGCCGTTGCCGGGGAGCATAGCTATATTTGTCACTTGGGATTATTATCCGTCTATCACTATGAGAAATTTGAAGGACGAAAGAACTGAGATCTTTCCTTCAACAACGAGGGGAGTTTAGGAATTTTGATCTAGCTCTGCACTTGATTCTCCTTCAATTACAAGTAAGCTTGCAACACCACAATTTGCTATTAATCCCAATATGTTGCAAGTTATTGATGATGCTACTTCTACTATGAATGATGTTATAAATGATGCTTATGATGATGCTAGTACCTTGCTTGATAAGATTGTGCCATTGGGTGAACTACTTGATGAACAACTTGCTAGACTTAACGATATTGAGAATGTTGCAACTGATGAAACTGTTGAAATTGATGAAGTGCTTGAAACTAAAAATCTTTATACACCTATTATATCTAGCCATCCTAGATATGAATTGCTAAAAGTACAAGAAGGTTATGTTATGGATGAGGAGACAACTAGACACTTCCTTGCTTGTAATGATAGAGATGATCTTAAGAAATTATTATGCAAACTGAAAGAAAAATCTTTGAATGCTAGAATAAAGTGTGATCCTAAGTTTGCTACTTCACCTATTTGTGTTGCTGATGAGGATTATGAGTTCTCTGTTGATCCATAGTTAATTACTTTGGTAGAATCTGATCCTTTCCATGGCTATGAAACTAAAACTGTAGTGGCACATCTTACTAAATTAAATGATATAGCCACCCTATTTGCTCATGATGAGAAAACTCGCTTTTATTATATCCTCAAATTGTTTCTGTTTTCATTAACGGGTGATGCTAAAGATTGGTACAATACTCGTACTCCTGGTTGTGTGCGTAGTCCCGGGATATGATTTATTACTTCTCTGAAAAACATTTCCCTGCCCATAAGAAACAAGATGCCTTGCAGGAAATATATAACTTTGTGCAAATTGAAGAAGAGAGTCTCCCACAAGCTTGGGGGAGGCTTCTCCAATTTCTTAATGCTTTGCCTGATCATCCACTTAAGAAAAATTAAATACTTGATATCTTCTATAATGGACTAACATATGCTTTTTAGGGATTTCCTAGATAGTTGTGCTCGTCGTGTTTTCAGGGAAAGAACTGTTGAACAAGCTGAGGAATTATTGAATAATATATTAAAGAATTATGATGATTGGACACTTCCTGAACCACCGCCTAAACCCACTCCGAAGAAGAGGGGTATCTTATATCACAGTCCCGAAGATATGCAAGAGGCAGAGAAAAGTATTAAGGAAAAAGGCATTAAAGTAGAGGATGTCAAAATTTTACCACCTATTGAAGAGATACATGGACTTGACATACCGCCATCCAAGGTGGTAGAGGTAAATTCTTTAATGAAATTTGATGAAAGTGATATCCTATACAATAAACATCATGGTCAATGTCTATATGAGTTTGATAATTATATTAGAAAACAAGATCACTTCAATACCAATGTTATGAGACAATTGAAATACAACTCTGATATGATTGCACGTTTGACTGACTTGTTATTTAGATATCTAATGATGTTTGGGGCGTGGGGGAAACATGCTTCTATGCTTCAAACTCAATTAGAACAAGTTGCTCAATCTCAGAAAGAATTGCTAAATGAAATGAATAGTGATATAAATGATTTTGCTGTTAGAGTAGCAACTAGAGGTGGTAAAATGGCTCAGGAACCACTTTACCCTAAGGGGCACCCTAAGAGAATTGAACAAGATTCACAAAGACTAAACACTAGTGCACCTAGTCCCTCTAGAAAGAAAAAGATAAAGAAAAATGATAAGACTTTGCACAAGTCTAGTGAACCTGAAAGACCTCCTAAAATAGTAATGATGTCTCTATCTCTGATGCTGAAACTCAATCTGCTAACGAACATGCACCTAGTGATAATGAAAAAGATAATAATGATGTTCGTAAAGACACTCAACCATATAATGATAAACAACCACATAATGATGTTGAGGTAGAACCTGCTGTTGATCTTGATAACCCACAACCCAAAAATAAAACATATGATAAAAGAGACTTTGTTCCTAAAAAACATGGAAAGGAAACAGAACCATGGGTACAAAACCCATGCCCTTTCCACCTAAATCAACTAAGAAGAAAGATGATGAAGAATTTGAATGCTTTGCTGAAATGCTTAGGCCAGTCTTTTTGCGCACCTGCTTGACTGATATTTTAAAGATGGCCCCTTATGAAAAATACATAAAATACATTATTACTAATAAAAGAAAGATAATGGAAGCTGAAATCTCCACCATGCTTGCTAATTATTCTTTTAAGGATGGAGTTCCTAAAAAACTTGGAGATCGGGAATACCAACTATACCTTGCTCCATCAAAAGAAAGTATGTGAAAACTGCTTTGTGTGATTTAGGAGCTGGTGTTACTGTTATGCATTTTTATTTATATAAAAGACTTGATTTGAACAAGCTCACGCCTACTGAAATATCTTTGCACATGGCCGATAAATCAACTGCTATACCTATCGGTATTTGTGAGGATATGCCAGTTGTTGTTGTTGCCAATGTTACTATTTTAACTGACTTTCTTATACTTGAGATGCCCGAGGATGACTACATGTCGATTATTCTTGGTAGACCCTTTTATGAATACTGCAAGGGCTGTTATTGATTGTAATAAAAGCAAGGTCACTTTTCATATCAATGTTAACGAGCATACAGTGCACTTTCCGAAGAAACAATTCCAAGTGAATGGTATTAACGCTATTGAAATTTCTTTGACACTAATTATTGGAAGTTTTCAACTACCTCTACCTACTGCCAAAAAGAGATAGCATATACTTATTGTTGGGGATATACATATCCCCATTGAGGTAACTTAGTGTCTTACAAAAGTTCTTCGGTTTCATGCTAATTGAAAGTGGTTGTTAATAAGACTTGATCAACCTTATTAATGGAACATTTTCGATACGTATGAAGTTGATGAATTTAGTAGGCACTACCGGCATCACGTCTGTGACAAGTAGACCGAAATGATTCTACATCTACTACTATTACTCTACACATCGACCGCTATCCAGCATGCATCTAGAGTATTAAGTTCATAAGAACAGGGTAACGCCTTAAGCAAGATGACATGATGTAGAGGGATAAACTCACAATATGACATAAACCCCATCTTTTTATCCTCGATGGCAACAATACAATATGTGCCTTGCTGCCCCTGCTGTCACTGGGAAAGGACACCGCAAGATTGAACCCAAAGCTAAGCACTTCTCCCATTGCAAGAAAGATCAATCTAGTAGGCCAAACCAAACTGATAATTCGAAAAGACTTGCAAAGATATTAAATCATGCATATAAGAATTCATAGAAGAACCAATTATTGTTCATAGATAATCTTGATCATAAACCCACAATTCATCGGATCTCGACAAACACACCGCAAAAAGTATTACATCGGATAGATCTCCAAAAAGATCGAGGAGAACTTTGTATTAAGATCCAAAGAGAGAGAAGAAGCCATCTAGCTAATAACTATGGACCCAAATGTCTGTGGTCAACTACTCACACATCATCGGAGAGGCTATGGTGTTGATGCAGAAGCCCTCTGTGATCGGTTCCCCCTCTGGTGGAGCTCCGAAAAAGGCCCCAAGATGGGATCTCACGGGTACAGAAGGTTGCGGCGGTGGAAATAGGGTTTCATGGTGCTCTCGAATGTTTTCAGGGTATATAAGTATATATAGGAGGAAGAGGTACGTCGGCAAAGCTACGAGGGGCCCACGAGAGTGGGGGCAGGCCTAACCCCCCTGGGCGCGCCCTCCTGCCTCGTGGCCACCTCATGGCTTCCGAGACGTGTACTATGTTTGATATTCCTTTTCTGCGAAACACTGAAATAGGCAAAAAAAACAACAATTTGCACTGGGCCTTTGGTTAGTAGGTTAGTCCCAAAAAACAATATAAAAATGCATATTAAAGCCCACTAAACATCCAAAACAGATAACATAATAGCAAGGAACACAAAAATTATAGATATGTTGGAGACGTATCACCCTACCTTTTATTCTCTGTTTTTCTTAGTTTAATAGAAATAAAATGCCATGTTTTGTCTGTTTACTACTTTTCCGTGCAATAAATAATGACCCCAAAATAAAAGTGCTCAGAATTCCTTGAAATTTTAACACATTTTTTTTAATTTTAGATTTTTTAGTGCAAATAATATCAGAGGGGGGTGCACCAGGTGGGCACAACCCACCTGGGCGCGCCAGCATTCCCAGGCGCGCCCTGATGGGTTGTGGTCCCCACGTGCCCCCCCCCCACACACTTATCTCTTAGTCCACTTCGTCCCTACCTCCAGAAAAAAATCACCATTGCTCTTTCTTGTGTTCTTGCTCTCAAACCCGCGGATTTCGATCTCTTTGCTTGAACCTCCGTTTTCAAAACTGTTTGGGGGGACTGCTACTT
>LR738713.1:375617169-375627738 GCA_902687465.1 Secale cereale
CCATTGCTCCAATTAGTTTTTGCTTTAGTGGTTTATATTTTGAATAATTAGCTACTCTTTGTGATGTTGTAGATGAGCTTCCATGTTGAATTCTTAGAGTTCTAAGTAGTTTGAATGCTCAAAATGGCCTCTATGCATGTCTATGAGTAGTTGCTATCGTTCTTGTGAAGTTTTGTTAACAAAATTTTTACGGACCAATTTTTTCAGAAATTGTACGGAAATAATGTACCTATTTGGAAGGAGTTCTTCGAGGAGGAGGTCATTGGAAGCATCATCCAGTAGTGGTTTGGTACGTCGGTCTTATGTTGAACCAAGCCCAAACTCAATCCGAGAGGCCGCTATTAAATCATGCTTATGGTCGTGTAATGAGTTCATGGTGAGCACATGTATTAAGGAAGAATTTGAGCAATATGTTCACAATGCCGAGCTCGGTCCCTACATAGACGATAAGTGCAACCAACACCTCATCCTCACCGAAACATTCACCAAAGAGTATAAATTTCATCCTCATGAGTCTAGAGTTTCATTTAAACTATATGATAGTCCATTCACCTTGCCTCTAGAAACATTTTATAATATCTGCAAAATTCCATTTGGGGGTTCGCTAGATGAACCACTGAGGTCTGAGTATGAGTTATTTATGACTAGTCTTCGTTATGGAGAGGATAGAGGTGTGTGTGACACAAGGTAGAATAAAAAGCATTCACTTTCCTTCAATTCATTACTTTGCACTATTTAATGGCAAATGTATAGTAGGCAAACAAGACTCTAGCACACTGTGTGCTCCTGACTTGAGCCTCATACACACTGCCCTCACCGGTATTCAATGTTAGAACCTCGGGGCGATAGTTGCACGCAGATTGCAACACAACGCTGGTAGCGGTTATTTTTATGGTGGGATTTATGCCTCACATTTAGCAAGGGAGCTGCATGTATCACTTTGGCCTAATGACCCTATACTACCCACTCAGTACTTAGACTTTAAGGCCATGAAGCGCCATAAGTTTCTTGAGGGAAAAAATAATAATTATACTTATAACCTGAGGTTCAATAAAAATCATATTGTGCATACATTTTTGCCTGCACCTGCTCTCTTTGATTTCCACAGCAAGGGAAGATACTATGTTTCTGAGAGCGAGGCTCGTGCACACAACGCGGAGGTTGTGGCTGCCCGGCGGGTTGAGACGGTTGCACCAAGAGCCTCCGTGAGCTACCATGCTGATTACTATGCAGGCCGCTGGTGGTGGTTGCCAAGCTAGGCCAAAATCCTAAGCTTGGGGGAGTACATGTTTCCACCGACATTATATTCACATTCACACATTTCATTTCAGTTGTCGGTGTTCACACTTTTTCATTGTATTATCCATGCTAGATTTATTTTCTCTTGATTTATTTTTGTGTGTGTTGAAAAACCTTGAGAAAACCCAAAAAGGTTTTGCTTCTTTTCTTTGTTTGTTGGGGGCTCTCCCGTGTAAATAGTTTTCTCATTCTTGTTTTCTTTCTTTATTTTGCTTTCTTTGAGAAAAAACAAAAACTCCAAAAATATTTTAGTGTGATTCTTTGAATTTCTTTTCTGGTTTTTTAGTAGTACCTGGGAGAAGAGAACGATGAAAATGTTGAGTGGCTCTCATATGCATTATCGTTTATCTAAAAAGAGCTCAAATGGCCTTGTCTTCCCCTTCATGAATAAAATGTTTGCAGATTCGAGATTAGTCCATGTCACTCTTGCACTATTATTACTTTCATATCATTCGGTCGTGCAAGTGAAAGGCAATAATGACAATATTTGATGAACTGGTCGTGGCAGAGAGAAACGGGTATCAACTCAACTTGTTTATGTTTTTGTAAATATGTTTAACCTAGTATCCCTGATCCAGCCTATTATGATCAAACATGTTGCAGTGACAATTAGAGATTATAGTTTCTCATGCCATGTTTAAGTAGCTAGGGTGGACAATGATTTATCTTGGAGGTCAACATTGCATAAAAAAGACTATGATGTGGTATAATGATATGGTATCCTCCTTTGAATGTTTCAAGTGGCTTGACTTTGCGCATGTCCATGCATGTAGTTGAATCAAAACCAACATAGCCTCTATGATATTTATGTTCATGGTGTCCACATCCTACTCATGCTGATATCCACTGTTTATTGTGCTTAATGCATGTTCATGACTGATACGTCTCCAACGTACCCATAATTTTTTATTGTTCCATGCTATTATATTATCTGTTTTGGATGTTTAATGGGCTTTAATATACACTTTATATGATTTTTGGGACTAACCTATTAACCCAGAGCCCAGTGCCAGTGTCTGTTTTTCCTTGTTTTTTAGTATCGCGGAAAAGGAATAACAAACGGAGCCCAATTGACCTGAAACTCAACGGAGGTTGTTTTTGGACCATAAGAAGCCCAAGGAGTACCAGAGATGGACCAGAGGAGTCCCGACGCCACCACGAGGGTGGGGGCGTGCCCTACCCCCCTAGGCGCGCCCCCTATCTCGTGGCCGCCTCGGGGACCCCCCTTACTTGTTCCCGACTCCAACACCTCTTATATATACCCAAACCTCCAGAAAATAACCTAGATCGGGAGTTCCGTCGCTGCAAGCATCTATAGCCACCGAAAAACAATCTAGACCTGTTCCGGCACCCTGTCAAAGGGGGGGAATCCCTCTTTGGTGGCCATCTTCATCATCCCGGCGCTCTCCATGACGAGGGGGAAGTAGTTCACCCTCGGGGCTAAGGGTATGTACCAGTAGCTAGGTGTTTGATCTCTCTCTCTCTCTCTCTCTCTCTCTCTCTCTCTCTCTCTCTCTCTCTCTCTCTCGTGTTCTTGAGATGGCACGATCTTGATGTATCACGAGCTTTGCTATTATAGTTGGATCTTATGATGCTTCTCCCCCTCTACCTTCTTGTAATGGATTGAGTTTTCTGTTTGAAGTTAACTTATCGGATTGAGTCTTTAAGGATTTGAGAACACTTGATGTATGTCTTGTGTGGGATACCTATGGTGACATTGGGGTATTCTATTGATTCACTTGATGTATGTTTTGGTAATCAACTTGCGAGTTCCGTGACCTTGGGAATCTATGTATAGGGGTTGTCACACGTTTTCGTCTTGACTCTCCGGTAGAAACTTTGGGGCACTCTTTGAAGTTCTTTGTGTTGGTTGAATGGATGAATCTGAGATTGTGTAATGCATATCGTATAATCATGCCCACGGATACTTCAGGTGACAATGGAGTATCTAGGTGACATTAGGGTTTTGATTGATGTGTGTCTTAAGGTGTTATTCTAGTACGAACTCTAGGATAGATCGAACGGAAAGAATAGCTTCGTGTTATTTTACTACGGACTCTTGAATAGATCGATCAGAAAGAATAACTTTGAGGTGGTTTCGTACCCTACAATAATCTCTTCGTTTGTTCTCCGCTATTAGTGACTTTGGAGTGACTCTTTGTTGCATGTTGAGGGATAGTTATATGATCCAGTTATGTTATTATTGTTGAGAGAACTTGCACTAGTTAAAGTATGAACCCTAGGCCTTGTTTCAAAGCATTGCAACACCGTTTATGCTCACTTTTGTCATTAGTTACCTTGTTGTTTTTATATTTTCATATTACAAAAACCTATATCTACTATCCATATTGCACTTGTATCACCATCTCTTCGCCGAACTAGTGCACCTATACAATTTACCATTGTATTGGGTGTGTTGGGGACACAAAGAGACTCTTTGTTATTTGGTTGCAGGATTGTTTGAGAGAGACTATCTTCATCCTATGCCTCCCATGGATGATAAACCTTAGGTCATCCACTTGAGGGAAATTTGCTACTGTCCTACAACCATGTGCACTTGGAGGCCCAACAACGTCTACAAGAAGAAGGTTGCGTAGTAGACATCAAGCAATTTCAGGCGCCATTGCCGGGGGGTGAGTGCTTGAAGGTATATCTTTAGATCTTGCAATCGAATATTTTAGTTACATGTTTTATCACTAGTTTAGTTTATAAAAGAAAACTACAAAAAATGGAATTGAGGTTGCCTCATATGCTTCATCTTTTTAATACCTGTCGTGAAAATGATGGGAAGGAAAATTGTGCTCAAGTACTAGAAGAAGAATTACATAGAATGCTTGGCATAAAATATGTGAATGATGAGCATGATTGCAATGTTGTTAGTATGAATTCTTTGAATACCCATGATGCTAATGATATGCAAAGCCACAAGCTTGGGGATGCTATGTTTGATGAAGATGATATTTTTTGCCCCCCAAGTTTTGATGAGAAAATTTAGTATGATGAAAGCATGCCTCCTACTTATGATGATTATTGTGATGACACGTATGCTATAAATAATAAATATAACCATGAAACTTTTCATCATGATTTTAATTTTCAATTGGATTATGCTTCAGATGATAGTTATTTTGTTGAGTTTGCTCCCACTACTATTGATGAGAATAAATTTGCTTATGTGGAGAGTAGTAAAATTTATATGCAAGTAGATCATGAAAAGAATGCTTTATGTGCTGGTTATATGGTTGAATTCATTCATGATGCTACTGAAAATTATTATGAGAGAGGATCATATGCTTGTTGGAATTGCAATAATATCAAGTTTCCTCTCTATGTGCTTAAAGTTTTGAAGTTATGCTTGTTTTGCCTTCCTATGCTAGTTGATTATTGTTCCCATAAGTTGTTTTCTCACAAAATCCCTATGCATAGGAAGTGGGTTAGGCTTAAATTTGCTAGTTATATTCTTCATGATGCTCACTTTATGTTTCAATTCTTATCTTTTATGTGAGCATCATTGTCTTCATCATGCCTAGCTAAAAGGCATTAAAGAAAAGCGCTTGTTGGGAGACAACCCAATATTTACCCCTACTGTTTTTGTGTGTTCACATGATTAAGCTACTGTACTAACCATGTTTTATAGCTTTTTGTTTCAATAAAGTGCCAAGTAGAACCTTTGGGAAGACATGGGTGAAAGTTAATGTGATCTTGTTGTAAAAAACAGAAACTTTGCGCTCACGAGATTAACTGATTTTTTTTACTGGAGAGTGATTTTAAGTTGATTATTTTTCCAAAAGATTAATATACAAACTCCTCACGTCCACCAATTCATTTCATAATTTTTAGAGTTACAGAAGTATTCGAAAGTTACAGATTGCTACAGACTGTTCTGTTTTTGACAGATTCTATTTTTTGTGTCTTGTTTGCTTATTTTAATGAATCTATGAGTAGTATCGGAGGGTATGAACCATAGAGAAGTTGGAATACAGTAGATATTACACCAATGTGAATTTAGAATGAGTTCACAACAGTACCTAAGTGGTGGTTTTATTTTCTTATACTAACGGAGCTTACGAGTTTTCTGTTGAGTTTTGTGTTGTGAAGTTTTCAAGTTTTGAGTAAAGATTCTATGGACTATTGAATAAGGAGTGGCAAAATCCTAAGCTTGGGGATGCCCAAGGCACCCCAAGGTAATATTCAAGGACAACCAAGAGCCTAATCTTGGGGATGCCCTAGAAGGCATCCCCTCTTTCGTCTTCGTTCACCGGTAACTTTACTTGAGGCTATATTTTTATTCACCACATGATATGTGTTTTGCTTGGAGCGTCATTTTGTTTTATTTTGTTTTGCTTGCTGTTTGAATAATATCCCAAGATCTTAAATTCTTAAATGTTAGAGAGTCTTCACATAGTTATATAATTATTCAACTGCTCATTGATCTTCACTTATATCTTTTGGAGTAGTTTGCCGTTTGCTCTAGTACTTCACTTATATATTTTTAGAGCATGGTGGTGGTTTTATTTTATAGAAATAGACGAACTCTCATGCTTCACTTATATTATTTTGAGAGTCTTTTAGAACAGCATGGTAATTTTCTTTGGTTATGAACTTAGTCCTAATATGATAGGGATCCAAGATGGGTATAATAAAAACTTTCATATAAAGTGCATTGAATATTATGAGAAGTTTGATACTTGATGATTCTTTTGAGATATCAGGATGGTGATATTAGAGTCATGCTAGTAGAGTAGTTGTGAATTTCAGAAATACTTGTGTTGACGTTTGCAAGTCCCGTAGCATGCACGTATGGTAACCGTTGTGTGACAAATTTGAAGCATGAGGTATTTCTTTGATTGTCTTCCTTTGTGTGGAGGTCGGGATCGCGCGATGGTTAACTCTTACCAACGCTTCCCCTAGGAGCATGTGTGTAGTGCTTATTTTTTGATGACTTGTAGATTTTTGCAATAAGTATGTGAGTTCTTTATGACTAATGTTGAGTCCATGGATTATACGCACTCTCACTCTTTCACCATTGCTAGCCTATCTAGTACCGCACAACTTTTGCCGGTACCATACACCCACCATATATCTTCCTCAAAACAGCCACCATACCCTACCTATTATGGCATTTCCATAGCCATTCCAAGATATATTGCCATGCAACTTTCCACCGTTCTATTTATTATGACACGTTTCATCATTGCCATATTGCCTTGCATGATCATGTAGTTGACATCGTATTTGTGGCAAGGCCAGCATGCATAATTTTTCTTACATGTCACTCTTGATTCATTGCACATCTCAGTACACTGCCGGAGCATTCATACAAAGTCATATTTTGTTCTAGTATCGAGTTGTAATCTATGAGTTGTAAATAAATAGAAGTGTCATGATCATAATTATTAGAGCATTGTCCCGAAAAAAAGGCCAAATAAAAAAGAAGGAAAGGCCAAAGAAAAAAAGGCCCAAAAAAGAAAAGAAAAAAGAAAAAGGGGACAATGCTACTATCTTATTCCACACTTGTGCTTCAAAGTAGCACCATGATATTCATGATAGAGAGTCTCTTGTTTTGTCACTTTCATATACTAGTGGGAATTTTCAATATAGAACTTGGCTTGTATATTCCAACGATGGGCTTCCTCAAATGCCCTAGGTCTTCGTGAGCAAGCAAGTTGGATGCACACCCACTTAGTTTCTTTTGTTGAGCTTTCATACATTTATAGCTCTAGTGCATCTGTTGCATGGCAATCCCTACTCACTCACATCGATATCTATTGATGGGCATCTCCATAGCCCATTAATATGCCTAGTTGATGTGACACCATCTTCCTCCTTTTGTCTTCTCCACAACCACCATTCTAATCCATGTATAGTGCTATATCCATGGCTCACGCTCATGTATTGCGTGAAAGTTGAAAAAGTTTGAAAAATTTGGAGTATGAGACAATTGCTTGGTTGAAACCGGGGTTGTGCATCATTTGAATATTTTGTGTGACGAAGATGGAGCATAGCCAAACTATATAATTTTGTAGGGATGAACTTTCTTTGGCCATGTTATTTTGAGAAGACATAATTGCTTTTTTAGTATGCTTGAAGTATTATTATTCTTATGTCAATATTAAACTTTTGTCTTGAATCTTTCGGATCTGAACATTCATGCCACAATAAAGAGAATTACATTGAGAATTATGTTGGGTAGCATTCCACATCAAAAATTATGTTTTTATCATTTACCTACTCGAGCACGAGCATGAATTAAGCTTGGGGATGCTTGAAACGTCTCCAACGTATCTATAATTTTTTATTGTTCCATGCTATTATATTATCTGCTTTGGATGCTTAATGGGCTTTAATATACACTTTTATATGATTTTTGGCACTAACCTATTAACCCAGAGCCCAGTGCTAGTTTATGTTTTTTCCTTGTTTTTTAGTATCGCAGAAAAGGAATACCAAACGGAGCCCAATTGGCATGAAACTCAACGGAGGTTGTTTTTGGACCAGGAGAAGCCCAAGGAGTACCGAAGATGGACCAGAGGAGTCCCAAGGCCACCACGAGGGTGGGGGCGTGCCCTACCCCCTAGGCGCGCCCCCCTATCTCGTGGACGCCTCGGGTACCCCCCCTTACTTGGTCCACACTCCAACACCTCTTATATATACCCAAACCTCGAGAAAATAACCTAGATCAGGAGTTCCGCCACCGCAAGCCTCTGTAGCCACCGAAAACAAATCTAGACCCATTCTGGCACCCTGCCGGATGGGGGGAATCCCTCTGCGGTGGCCATCTTCATCATCCCGGCGCTCTCCATGACGAGGGGGGAGTAGTTCACCCTCAGGGCTGAGGGTATGTACCAGTAGCTATGTGTTTGATCTCTCTCTCTTGTGTTCTTGAGATGGCACGATCTTGATGTATCGCGAGCTTTGCTATTATAGTTGGATCTTATGATCCTTCTCCCCCTCTACCTTCTTGTAATGGATTGAGTTTTCCCTTTGAAGTTATCTTATCGGATTGAGTCTTTAAGGATTTGAGAACACTTGATGTATGTCTTGCGTGGGATACCTGTGGTGACATTGGGGTATTCTATTGATTCACTTGATGTATGTTTTGGTGATCAACTTGCGGGTTCCGTGACCTTGGGAATCTATGCATAGGGGTTGGCACACGTTTTCGTCTTGACTCTCTGGTAGAAACTTTGGGGGCACTCTTTGAAGTTATTTGTGTTGGTTGAATAGATGAATCTGAGATTGTGTGATGCATATCATATAATCATGCCCATAGATACTTGAGGTGACAATGGAGTATCTAGGTGACATTAGGGTTTTGGTTGATGTGTGTCTTAAGGTGTTATTCTAGTATGAATTCTAGGATAGATCGAACGGAAATAATAGCTTCATGTTATTTTACTACGGACTCCTGAATAGATTGATCAGAAAGGATAACTTTGAGGTGGTTTCGTACCCTACAATAATCTCTTTGTTTGTTCTCTGCTATTAGTGACTTTGGAGTGATTCTTTGTTGCATGTTGAGGGATAGTTATATGATCCCGTTATGTTATTATTGTTGAGAGAACTTGCGCTAGTGAAAGTATGAACCCTAGGGCTTGTTTCAAAGCATTGCAACACCGTTTATGCTCACTTTTATCATTAGTTACCTTGCTGTTTTTATATTTTCATATTACAAAAACCTATATCTACTATTCATATTGCACTTGTATCACCATCTCTTCGCTGAACTAGTGCACCTAAACAATTTACCATTGTATTGGGTGTGTTGGGGACACAGGAGACTCTTTGTTATTTGGTTGCACGGTTGTTTGAGAGAGACTATCTTCATCCTATGCCTCCCACGGATTGATAAACCTTAGGTCATCCTCTTGAGGGAAATTTGCTACTGTCCTACAACCCTCTGCACTTGGAGGCCCAACAACGTCTACAAGAAGAAGGTTGCGTAGTAGACATCAATGACCATTGTTGCTCTCTAGCTGGCCGCTTCTCAACCTACTTGCTAGCCTTCGCCTGTACTAAGCGGAAATACTGCTTGTGCATCAAATCCCAAAACCAAAGTTATTCCAGATGAGTCCACCATACCTACCTATGTGCGGTATTACTCTACCATTCTAAGTAAATTTGCATGTGCCACCTCTAAAAACTTCAAATAAACATCCTTTTTGTGTGCCTGGATTGTTCATTGAGTGACATGAGGTAGTCAGTATCTTCCATGCTAAGCGGGTTATTCTCATGATGAGTGTTTATTCACTTGTCCTTGCATGAGAGGGGCGGTAATAGGGATTACCAGTCCCGAATTCAAAAAGAAAAGACCTATAAATAATCAAACAAAAACTCCTACAGAGTAAAAACCTTTACTTTACTGCTTGAGAACCGCCACTGATGTGTTTAGCATGGAAGATATTAATAACTGATGGTCGCGAAGTAAATATGAAGGGTGCATCTCTCAAAATTACATTTATCTCTGTTTTATAATTTTGAGCTCCGGCACCTCTGCAAATCACTGCTTCCCTCTGCGAAGGAACTACCTATTTACTTTTATGTTGAGTCATCACCGTCTCAAATAAGCGCCAGATCTGAGAGCACTATTGTCATCCTCATGCATTGTGTGTAGTTAATGTTGGGTGTTAGCATGACTGGATCTTTTCTACCATGAATTACAATGTTTAGTCCCCGCTTGAACTTTGGAGGTGCTCTGCAATTATGTTTTGTGGTCCCAGAAAAGGCTAGCGAGATACCACTGTTGTCATATTATATCATCATTGTTTTGATAAAGTGTTAACATATGAGATATCTTATTATTGCTCTCTAGTTGCTTATTGATATGAGTTAATATAATTTCTAAGAGTTATTGTTGACATGGTTAGTCATGATCTTTGCTGAAAACTTGGGTGCTACTTAAGCTTATCTATGTAAACAAGAGTAAAAGAGTTCGTAAAAGTTTTTCTTTTTCTTTTTCAGTTTATCAACTACATTGCTTGATGACAAGCAAAGGTTTAAGCTTGGGGGAGTTGATACGTCTCCATCGTATCTACTTTTCCTAACGCTTTTCCTCTTGTTTTCGACTCTAATTTGTATGATTTGAATGAAACTAACCTGGACTAACGTTGTTCTCAGCAGAACTACCATGGTGTTGTTTTTGTGCAGAAATAGAAGTTCTCAGAATGGAACAAAACTTTTTGGAGAATTATTTCAGAATAAAAGAAAAATATCAGAGCCAAGAACCACCGGATGCCGGATGGGGGGGGGCTGGGTGAGCACAACCCACCA
>LR738713.1:375627808-375727767 GCA_902687465.1 Secale cereale
CCCCCCCCCCGCCTCGAGGCGAGCCTAGGTGGGTTATTCCCACCTTGTGGCCCCGCTGACCCTATCTCCGATGCTATAAAATCCCATATTTCCATGAAAAAGTAGGAGAGGAAGAATTATCTCGTTTCGCGATACGGAGCCACCGCCACCTCCTGTTCTTCATCGGAAGGCCAAATCTGGAGTCCGTTTGGGGCTCTGGAGAGGGGAATCTTCGTTCTTCATCATCACCAACCTTCCTCCATCGCCAATTTCATGATGCTCTCCACCGGGAGTGAGTAATTCTTTCGTAGGTTCGCTGGTCGGTGAGGAGTTGGATGAGATTCATCCTGTAATCGAGTTAATTTTGTTAGGGCTTGATCCCTAGTATCCATTATGTTCGGAGATTGATGTTGTTATGACTTTGATATGCTTAATGCTTGACACTTTGGGCCCGGGTGCCATGAATTCAGATTTGAACCGTTTACGTTTTCACCATTATATCTATGATCTAGATCTGATCTTGCAAGTCATATTCACCTACTATGTGTTATGATCCATAAACCCCGGAGTGACCATATTCGGGATACTTTCCGGTGATGACCTTAGTTTGAGGAGTTCATGTATTCACTATGTGCTAATGCTTTGTTCCTGTACTCTATTAAAAGGAGGCATTAATATCCTTTAGTTTCCTTATGGACCCCGCTACCATGGGAGGGTAGGACAAAAGATGTCATACAAGTTCTTTTCATAAGCACATATGACTATTTACGGAATACATGCCTACATTACATTTATGAACTAGAGCTAGTTTTGTATCACCCTAGGTTATGACTGTTATATGATGAATACGATCCAACGAGTTGCCGATCCAATGCCTACGAATTTCCTACTTATTGATCTTGTTAAGTTACTACTTCTGATGTTACTGTTACAACTGCTACAAAATCATTGCTATCACTGTTACCATTACTATTGTTGTTACCACTACTACCAAAACTATCATATTACTGTGTTACTAAACACTTTGCTGCAGATAATGAATCTCCAGGTGTGGCTGAATTGACGACTTAGTTGCTAATACTTGCAAATATACTTTGTCTCCCCTTGTGTCGAATCTATAGATTTGGGTTGAATACTCTACCCTCGAAAATGTTGCGATCCCATATACTTGTGGGTTATCACTGTGTTGCATCATCCCCTCCTCTTCGGGTAATTTACTGACGTGGTTCACAAGTAGCAGGCGACAGGGCGCTCCCACCCCCTTGGGCGCACCCTGTTACCTTGTGGGGCCCATGAGGATTGTAGCGACCACGATCCGAATGGACCGAAGTGTCTGTGTTCTGTGTCATCCCTGGATCGGTAATGCTGACACACACACTACTTGAAGGCTTTATAACAGAGTGGCAATCACACACTTATTACATCGAATGTCTCAAAAGAGAACTTATTACAAAATTCTATGGCATAAGGCCATCTAACAAAATAACAGCGGAAGGCTTGGAAGATAAGTAGGTCCATCAACTCCAACGGCATAGCTGAGTGCATGACAAACGACCTATCGCACCTTACTCTTCTTCTGAAAAGTCTGCAACGTAACATGTTGCAGCCCGAAACAGGTCAGCACATGGAATATGCTGGCAAGATAACACAGTAGAGCAAGTAACAGAAATAAGGCTAACACTATATGCATATTTGGCTGGTGGAGGCTCTAAGGTTAAGGGTTTTGCATAAAGCCAATTTTCCCTACAACAAATGAATAAGTTTTATTTTAACTATCATGGTAGTTGAAACATCATTGAGAAGGTACCTCCAACTCAATCCCAATTAAAGTAGTCATCATTAACCTAACAAATTAATTATAGAGTGTTGAGATCAACCAATAATTCAAGTACCAGATACTCAAGATGTCCATAACCGGGGACACGACTAATCATGATTAGTTTGTACACTCTGCAGAGGTTTGCGCACTTTTCCCCACAAGACTCGATCTCCTCCGTTGGATTTCTCGCACTGCATGGTGTTTGAGAAACGGATGACCGAGACACAGTCTTTCAGAAGCATTCACTCTTCACCCCGGGTGGACCGGTACACCTACTTTCTCCTACATCTGCTAGTCCACCACTGAAAGAGCTCACACAACTTACTCATACTATGCCAGAGCCCATAATGGCATTATGGCTGCACACGGAAGTTTCTAGCATGAATAGTTTTATGACCCCTTTGAGCCTATGTGGCATTCCATACGATAATCACATGGTACCCCCGGGATTTCCTAGGACAACACTGGATTCTCCAGCTGCCCTGCAACCAATCAACCCAGATGTGTATTCAAGTAGCCACCTTAAGTTAAACCATTTATTAACAACTCACATCTCCCAGGGGTTTGAAAATAATGCAAGTAATAGATTCTACCTCAATCTACTTCCCAGACCCACAAATTAAGAGATCCTACTCATGCAATGTGTGAGGGTTTGATCTAATGCATAAAAATGGATAATAAAGGGTATCATCAAAGTGTTACTTGCCTTGCTGATGATTCACAAAACCTAGGGACTCGTAGTAGCAAGCTTCGCACTTCGGGAAATCTATCGCAAACAAACAATATCATACATAAGAAATCAAACAAAGATGCACAGGCAAAACTCAAAATAAGAAGATCTAACCAGAAAGTTCAACTTAAGAACTCCGGTTTGCAAAAAGAATCAAATCAAACGGAGCAACGAAACTCAAACTGCAAAAGAAACAAGATCCGTTTACTAGATTCATCTAAAGTCAAATTTTATAGTAGCAAAACCTTGTTCAAGTTGGTTAAATGAAAAGAGGGTTTTGAGACGAAGATCTGGGTGCTTGAATCACCTAATTCCGACTCTCGAGCGAAAACAAAAACAAAAAACAAGATCAGGGCGGAAATCGCGATCGAAAACAATCCCGGAAAAAACGCTGAAAAAGAAAACTGACGAACGGGCTAACGAATGAACGTTCGTTATCTGTGACTAACGGGTGAACAACGTTCGTTATTTAACTAAACCGAAGAAAACCGAATCGATCTATTAAAAACGGATCCAGGGTTCCCTAAAAACCGAACGGTTTTAAAAAAATGGCAGCTACCTCGTGGATCGAGACGGCGGCGGCGACGTACTCCGGCGGGGCGGCGGCGGACTCCGGCGACGGCGGCGGCGGGGCGGCGAGCGGCGGCGGGGGCGGCGTAGCGGCGCGACGGCGCGGCAAGGCGGCGGCGGCGCGGATCGGGCGGCGGCGCGCTAGGGTTAGGGCAGCGGGGCTGGTGGGCTACGGCGGCTACGGGCCTCACCTTTTAAAGGCCGGCTGGGGGAGTCCGGGTCGGGTACAGCCCGGCTAGGTCGGTTCCCCTTTTTTTTAAATAGTCCTGACGTACTAAAACATGCGAAAAAAAATACTAAACGAACTTCAAAAATTCCGAAATAAATTTTCACCGTCCTCTAAAAATATTTAGGACAAAGTGAACATTTGTTCCGGACCTAAATGCAATTTTGAAAAACGCGCATTTTTCCTATGCAAGTAAATCGCAAATAAATCTGAATAAAAATCCAAAAGTGATTTTAATATTTTTCCTCCAATATTTCTTTTATTTTGAAGAAGTCATATTATCTCCGCTCATATATTTTACTAAGAATATTTTTTGGAGAGAAAAACAATTAAAACCAAAATGATCCCCGTACCGGTATTTGAGAAAACTCAAATACGAAAACGATAAAATCCCCAACTCTCTCTGTGGGTCCTTGAGTTGCTTAGAATTTTCGGGAATCGCAAGAACACAAATGCAATAAAATATGCAATGCAATATGATCTATGTATAACATTCCAAATTGAAATTTTGGGATGTTACAAACCTGCCCCCCTTAGAATGAATCTCGCCCTCGAGATTCGGTTGAGCTAGAGAATAGGTGTGGGTGGTCCTTGCGTAGATCATCCTCTCGTTCCCAGGTGGCTTCATCTTCGGTGTGGTGCCTCCACTAAACTTTGCAAAACTTGATAACTTTGTTGCGGGTGACTCTGCTCGCAAACTCGAGGATCTTGACGGGTTTCTCCTCGTAAGTCAGATCACTATCCGACTGAATTTCTTCTAAGGGCACTATGTCTCTTAAAGGAATATCGGCCATCTTCGCATGGCACTTCTTAAGCTGAGAAACGTGGAACACGTCATGAACTCCTGACAATCCCTCGGGTAACTCCAACTTGTAGGCAACCTCTCCCATGCGTTCCAAAACACGGTATGGTCCCACAAATCTCGGGGCTAACTTCCCCTTAACTCCGAAACGTTTAACTCCTCGCAGAGGCGACACTCTCACGTATTCTCTATCTCCGATTTCATAGGTTACTTCCTTGCGCTTCGAGTCTACATAACTCTTCTGCCTGGATTGAGCTACCTTCAGTCTATCTCGAATCATCTTAACCTTCTCTTCTGACTCTTTGATCATAGCTGGTCCAAACAACTGACGGTCTCCGACTTCATCCCACATCAACGACGTTCGGCATCTCCTCCCGTACAATGCTTCGAACGGTGCCATCTTCAAACTGGCCTGGTAACTGTTGTTGTACGAGAACTCCGCATAGGGCAAGTTCTCGTGCACAAGCT
The DNA here is from genome assembly GCA_902687465.1 of Secale cereale. NCBI lineage: Eukaryota > Viridiplantae > Streptophyta > Magnoliopsida > Poales > Poaceae > Secale > Secale cereale. The sequence goes on from LR738713.1 coordinate 375,632,403, forward strand.
CTCAACATGTCCTCCAGAATTTGATTGACTCTCTCGGTCTGTCCATCGGTCTGCGGGTGGAAAGTTGTACTGAATTCTAGCCTAGTTCCCAAAGTCTGGTGTAGCTGATGCCAAAACTTTGAGGTGAACTGCGTTCCTCTATCTGATACGATGGTCCTCGGAACTCCGTGCAGACATACGATCCTGGTCATGTATATCTTGGCCAACATCGCACTGGTATACGTGGTTTTCACGGGGATAAAGTGGGCTACTTTGGTCAAGCGATCCACTACTACCCAGATTGAGTCATATCCGGATCTGGTCCTGGGCAATCCGGTGATAAAGTTCATGCCAAGCTTATCCCACTTCCATTCGGGTATCGGCATAGGCTGTAGTAATCCTACCGGCTTCTGATGTTCTGCCTTCACTCTCTGGCATACATCACATACTGCTACATACTCCGCAATATCCTTTTTCATTCCTGTCCACCAGAAACGCTCTTTCAAATCCAAATACTTCTTAGTGTTTCCGGGGTGTAGCGAGTATGGTGAATCATGTGCTTCCTGCAGTATCAATTTCCTGATCTCGGCATTGTTGGGCACATAGATTTGGTCCTCAAACCACAAGGTGTCGTGTTCATCCTCACGAAAACCCTTGGCTTTTCCTTCACTCATCTTCTCCTTTATCTCTGCAATCTCTTTGTCATCCTTCTGGGCTTCTCATATCTTTCCCAACAATGTTGACTGAACTTCCAAGGTTGCAACAAAACCCCTAGGAACAATCTTCAAACGAAGCTCCCTGAGATCTTCCGCTAAATCCTCTAGCAATCCTCCCTTCACTAGGGTATTGGCATAACTCTTCCAGCTCAAAGCGTCTGCAACGACGTTGGCCTTTCTGGGGTGATAGTGCAGCTTCATATCATAATCCTTTATAAGCTCCAACCATCTCCTCTGTCTGAGGTTCAGCTCCTTCTGAGTGAAAATGTACTTCAAACTCTTGTGATCCATGTACACATCACAACGATTCCCAACAAGGAAATGTCTCCAGATTTTGAGTGCATGCACTACAGCTGCTAGCTCCAAATCATGTGTAGCATAATTCAACTCGTGCGGTCGAAGTTGTCGAGATGCGTAAGAAACAACTCTTTTGTCATGCATGAGTACTCCTTCAAGTCCTAAGCGTGAAGCATCGCAATACACTTGGAAATCCTTGCATATATCTGGCAAGATCAGCACTGGGGCTGTCGTCATCCGTTTCTTCAACTCCTGGAAACTTTCTTCGCACTCTTCCGTCCAAGGAAACTTTTTGTCCTTCTTCAGTAATGTCGTCATAGGCTTTGCAATCTTGGAGAAATTCTCTATGAATCTCCAGTAATATCCCGTGAGTCCAAGAAAACTACGGATCTCTCCAACTGAAGTGGGTGCCAACTACTCAGTGACTGCCTGTACCTTGACTAGGTCCACTGCTATACCTTCTCCTGATATAACATATCCTAAAAATTCAACTTCCTTCAACCAAAATTCACATTTGCTAAACTTGGCGTATAACTGATGTTCTCTGAGCTTCTCCAGAACCAAACGCAAATCCTCCGGGTGTTCCTCTTCGTTCTTCGAGTACACCAAGATATCATCAATGAATACCACGACAAACTTAATCAAAAACTCCATGAACACCTTACTCATCATACTCATGAAATAGGCAGGGGCGTTAGTCAATCCAAATGACATAACCGTATACTCATATAGCCCATACCTTGTGGTGAAGGCTGTCTTAGGTATATCCTTCTCTCGGATCTTCAGCTGGTGGTATCCTGATCGCAGATCGATCTTGGAAAACAATTTAGCTCCTTGCAGTTGGTCAGTCTCCTCAAATTACTGAACCTTTTTTGGAGACTCAAATTCATACCGCGGCAGCTAGTTCCCCTGCCCCCCCCTCTGTCAGGGATATTACTAGCAGGTATAAACCGGCTAGGGAGATCCGGATTATGGTAATGTAGTTGTATAGTTATAAACTCAGTAGAGGTTACGGCCCATGGAGGCTTAGGGCCCATGTGTAAAGTTTACGGTTTATAAACCATCCTATCATGTAACTTGAGATACAAGGGAGAAAGAGAAGAGACCGAGGCGGACACGAGTATGAGCCGGCCTCGGTACTCTGTAAACCGGCCCGGGCGTTTCCTCCTATATAAAGGAACGGCCCGGCGACGGTTCAGGAAGAAGCAACGATCCGTCGAGAGACAGGCAAGCAATCTGCTCCCTGTTCATCGACGCCCAATCAATACCAAACCAAACTAGACGTAGGCTTTTACCTTCATCGAAGGGGCCGAACTAGTATAAACCCTCTGTGTCCTTTGTATGCTTTTAACCTCTTCAAGCTAACCCGCGCGATGGATCCACACCTAAGTCCTCTAAACCGGACATCTGCCGTGCTAATTCCACGACAGTTGGCGCCCACCATGGGGCTATCGCACAATGGTTTCGAGTTCTTGAAGGGCAGCTTTGAAGGACTCAAGGGCTACGCGGTCGGCCGGATGACCAAGAGTCGCCGCGGCCGGATCTACATCGACGCTGGGGCCCGGAGGCCGATTCAATTGAATACGGGTACCAGGTTCCCTTCGGCGGCATCCACGTCTTCATCGGTAAGATCGATGAACCGGGACCTGAGCCGGACATCTTCCCCAACACCGTCGAGCCAGCTCAGCGTGTGAGATCGGCCCGGATTCAGCCTGCCATGAAGCACGTTTTTGTTGGAGCAATACATAGAGTTCATGCCGAGGACGGATCGGATTCTGGTGGCGAGACAGTTGTCTATTCCGACGATGAATCTTCATCCGGAGAGACTGAATCTTTGTATCTGTTGCGGGACGGTCGATCCGAGGGTGTGTCCGATGGAGATAGTATTCTGGACCCCTTTGATCCGCCAAACCGGGTGTAACATCCCGATTTTCGGAATGTTTAAGAAAAAAAAAGTTTTTCTAAAAAGTAGGGCCAGAAAATTCCTTGTGTTTATTTGGTAACAAAGCTTAAATTGGACATTTATAATTTGGAGGATTTAATTTGAACTAATGCCAGCTTAAATTAAATTGAGTTTTGTATTTTCCTTTAGCTGGTTTTTATTTTCTGTCCGCAACATATTTAGATGTGCGAGTCTGGATTTTTCTTGGGTTTCACTTCGAAATATTTGTTTGAGCTTCTTTTCCTTTTATATTTTCCTAAGAGAAAATAAATTATTTTCCCTGTCACAAACTCTTGAGCAAATTCTTCGAACCAACATGTCTCCCTCATTTCTCATAGTATATTTTTGATGTGCACCGAATGAGCCAAGCCATATCTCTCGTTTGTTCTATTTGTATTCTCTCTTGAGCTTATCATATTTCTTCACATGAGTACAGCCTACCTTTTTAATTATTTCTTCTTCAACCAAGTAGGCCTAGCCCATCTATTTTATTCTTCTTTTCTTTTTCTCTCTAACAACCTTTTTGCTCATGGGCCTAGCTGAACTGGCCCAACTCTCCCACCTAGCGAGCACCTCCTCTCCTTCCTGTACGTTCACATCACAGAAGAGGAAACGTGCAGCCATAAATTCTCCTCCTCCTCTTAATTCCCATCAATCCCATCGGTTTCCAAAACTGAAGCCATCGTATCCAGCGTCTCCATCTTCCCTTCCATCCACGTAGCACCCATGCCCCTCCCTTCCTCTCTGTCTCCAGAAACTCTCTCTACAGAACGATGCACCATGGTCGCCGGTGCTCCATCCCGTTGATGCAGGCCATCCCCATCTGTGCCCTTGCGCCCCAAGGGCCGTATCCACACCACTAATCCATTCAGAGAAGAAAGAATGCGTTCCATCGGCCACACACGAAGAATTCTGCATGTCAGCGTACACTGTTCATCAAGTTCGTCGTACCGTTCCGTCAAACTCGGTGAGCCTCTACTAAATTCCTTTTGCACGCGTACTCTCCATCATCTATTGTATCTCGTAGACATTCTGATTCAACCTATCTTTGTCATTGCTCGCGCCGATGCATGAATGGATCCCATCGGCATGTCCGCGTACTTTTTTTAGTTCTTCGGATGATCTTGTGTTCCACATATGAAACATTTAGTATGCCCATAAGAATCATATTGCGGAGTTAGAATAATAGTTTTGTAACTAGAGTTGTAGTAATGATTTAAATATAGCCGGTTTGTCCTAAATGTTGGTAGTGTTTTAAGTTTGATAAGTTTTATAGTTTGTCTAATATTTTTGTTGTGCTCATGACATGCCTAGGAGCGCATGCTATTTGTCTCAGAATTTTAGTGTGTGGCAAGTAGCTTGTTAGATTCATCTTGTTACTGATTATAGTTATTTGAATATTGTGGAACATGTTGTCCCATGTGGCATTTTTCTTTGGTGCGGCACATGGTCATATCATATGCGTGTATGTTTTTTTATGAATGTTTACCATGTGTAGAACTTGATTGGTGTACCGGATTATCATTGTTCATGCATGCGTGGCTAGTGTTATTATTTTATTAGATTTGGATCGTTGTTAGGATAATCTTATTATTACTGTTTTGGTAATGTTCAATATTAATTGTTTGCGTGCGTACAAATTTTGGTGAATGTTTGCCATACTTATAATTCCTTGGAATTTTTCTAGGTGTTGCTTTATTTATCTTATCTTGGGATAGTTCATGTTTTAATTAGTTTAATTTTGTTTAGCATGGCGATATCTTAGATATGGTTACATATTCATTTTCATCCATGTTGCACGTTTGTTTTGTTTGCAATTATGTTCGGTGTACGAGAGATGCTTATATATTTTTAGTAATTGTTGTTGCATAGTTCTTTTATGCTAGAAGTCAAATGAAATGGTTTCTTGTTTGAGAACAAACCCATGGGGGTTCTTGTCGCATAACATATTATTGCCTAGGTGATCCTCTTGTTTTGTAGATGTTTGTTATCCATTATTTCATGTGGTGGTTTCTTGTTTGAGAACAAACCCATGGGGGTTCTTGTCGCCTAACATATTATTGCCTAGGTGATCCTCTTGTTTTGTAGATGTTTGTTATCCATTATTTCATGTGGTTGGTTGCTTCATGTCATTATTCAGATTTGTATTGCTATGTATGGTACATGCTTGTATCACATAATTTAATTGATACTTATTAGTTGTCCTACATGTTTTGTTTACCTAGAATGGTAGTTGTGCATGCTTAGTTGATAGACATGCCGTGTTAGTACTTAATCAAAGTAGAATGCATATTTTGGTTATATGGCTACCATGTGTTATATCATTGCCATTTTGTATCTTATGTTCATACATTGGTTAGCCTTTACTTGTTAGGTATACATGATAGCAGTTTGTAGGTATCATATGTTCTTTTATTCAATAACTTCTTGTTTGTAGAATACTATGCCATAGGTTGTTATTATGATTGTATGACTAGATTACTATGTCATGTTGTTGTGATTGTATGACTAGATATCATAGTGTGTCGGTGTATCAATTCATAGTATAGATCATTCTAAGTTGTTAGGTTGTGTCTTTACAAGCGTTAGTTGTAATAGATAGGAAATGCATGTGATCTCATTACTCATGCTAGTATAGTACATTGCATAATGTTGTGGATGCCATGATCTTGTATTACTTTCTTACATGCTAGTATGCTTACTCAACGTGCTTATGTGTCATAACTAAAATTACAGAGTTGTGTGTTAATGCCATGTTTGACATTAGATTAACTCGTATCAATTAAGTTATGTTATAGTTATGACTTGAATTGTATTGTGTTGGTATCCTTGTGTGGTATCTCGTGTGATGATCATCCATGTTTAGACTTAATATTAGTTTATCATGGCAATTCATTGTTGTATGCCTAGCGTTCGTTATATTTAGTTTAACTTAATTACTATTGCGTTTGTGGTATGCCTAAGACTAGACACCAAGCCATGCTCGCTTATTATACTTCGTGTGTTATAGTTATTTGTGTGTTACTTATATTGCTTAACTTCTCTCAAGGTATTATTATGAATGATTCATACTTATTGCCACAGTTCATCACATGCATAGGATAGTATATCTTTCATGTTAGTAGAGTTGTGCTTGAGGATACACTTAGTGTGTGCATCATGCTTGGTTATTTTAAGCATGTGGTGATGTTATAATTGCTAGTGGTCATTAGTGTTAGCTATTGTTAAGACCATGTCCTAGTTTAGCATCTTCTCATGATAAGTCGTATGTGTGAAGCTTGTGTTATTAGATAAGACCTCTTCGTAGTTATCTACTTCTATGCTTTGCATGAGATGTGTGTTATTATTTATTTATGATTAATTCCTACTTGTAATCATGCCCTGCTATTGATTCTAGTAGGATGAGGTTGCATCATCATCTATTACTATGTCATGTCTAGGATAGTTGTTCATCCACTTGTTCCATGTGTTGTATAGTTCTTGTTGATTGTTTGACAAATGAATTTGTTAGATATAATGGTGTTGATCCTATTTTCTTTTAATAATGTTTTAGGGCTAGACCTAGATCAATTCAATTCACGTTGTTGTTTGATTGCTTAGCTAGTATATTTTGTAATGTTGGTTTGTTTGTCTATTAGACACTTGATTTGAATTATTATTTAGTTAATGTATATATTGGATGCTAATGAGCATTATTGATATTTATTTGTGGTTTACATTTACCTTCATAGTGCTATGATATGATTGTGTAGCTAAATGCATAAGGTGGTTCCATTCCATGTGTGTTGATGCCATTGGCTTGATTATGAAGTAGTTTCTTATATAGTTAGTTGGGATGTGTAGTGGGCACTACTGGTGTTTAGTATCGTAGTTTCTACTAGAACGTTAGTCTTGATCGCCAAGTCTTCCATAGCTGTGTCAACTTAAACAATGTCACTTTGTTGAATCATCTCTCTTACCTTCCTATCGTGATATCTCATTTCGAAGCTCCATCTCAATCAATATCTTGTTATCCATCCTCTCTTAAATTTTTTTGGATGCTATTTGGATTTACTATTGCTTTGGTATTTATTTGATGTTCATTTGCTATCGTTACGACAAGTAGGGAGTGACGACGATGTTGGATATGGACAGAATTAGGTTACGGAAGAAGGACTCAACAACGAAGGCATGCCTCCTTCTTTGATCATACTTATCCTATGTTTTACAAAATTGCATAGAGTTTTATAGTTACTATATGCATGCTTTTAATCTCGTAGCTAGCGTGTCGATTGACACATGCCTTGATCCGCTTGTCGCCTATTCACTTGACACCTGAGTAGAATTATATATTATTCCGGTAGAGTAGAAATGCTTAGCCATGCTTATTATTCTATAGGTCCTTATTTGAATGATCTTCAGATCATTGACACTTGGAACTTGTTGCTGAGCTCGCTGAGCTAGGTCGGTTGACCTTGTTGATCTTCTCTACTCTCTTCTACTCTGGGTGAAACTTACCATCTGAATACTGGCGCGGGCGACAGCTGAATCAAGGATTGAAGGAGCGATTGGCCGCCCTTCATGAGTTGAAGGGGGCAATCAGTCGTCCGTGCCGCATGAGGCCTAATAAGTCTTGGATTTGGAGATTGTGATAACAGTACATCCACATGCTATATGGGCACTGGCTTGGTTAATTAGTTAGCTCACTCTTATTGTCGTCATTGCCGTACCGCAGATGGGATAGCTGCCTTGCGAGGAGTGTCCTCGGCACAAAAGGGGGCTCGGACTGTGAACTACGGTTACTTCCGTGTTGAAACCTAGTGGGCTTGGCACAGTAAGTTTGGTCTAATGAATGACCTCGTCACAATCTCCCTGCCGGTATACCAAATGGTGTACTACGCTAGCGACGGCTAGTGGCAACAAGTCGGGATTGTGTCGTGTGGGTAAAGTGTACAACCTCTGCAGAGTGTAAAACTATTCGAATAGCCGTGTCCACGGTCATGGACGGCACATGAATCTTTCTTGACATACAGGACATGTCTTTCTTATTCCCTCTTACCCTATTCTTGGAACCTATGAAAGTGTGAGTTGATCGAGGATCCTCACTTTGGTGAAAGTTATTCTGGAGACAAAACATGTTTTCATCTAAAAGTGCTATTATCCAACTGCTATATATTTTTCAAACAAAATTAGCTTTTATGCAAATGAGCCATACAGCCTTCCTTTGAAGCCACATGTAGTTGTTAGGACCTTCCCCGTGGGAGGCATGTTGAGTACGTAATGTACTCATGGCAATAATTTTGTTGAACAACGGAGTTCCATGAAGACGAAGGTGATGACTACGACAACTATGGCGATCCGTAGGAGTGAGGTCATGTGGACTACATCGACTGCCTGTGGCTGAGATGGAATCGCTACGCATTGTACTTTCCGCTGTTTTCTGATTGTAAATGTCATGAGACAATTCGCTAGGTATGTCTTGTGACAAATATACTAATTGTAATACTTTTACATATTGTGCAATGATATCATTTCGCTGTGTTGTCAACAATGATCCTGGGGTTGACAAATATACACAGGAGGGTCTGGAAGCTAATTCTGGGTTCTCACACCGGGCGGCTGTCTTTATGGCCGGATCACAATCTGCGCTACAGCCCACGGCGACTGGGGCGTTCACAACAGAGGTAGCTGGTGCGGGGACGAGCAACCAAGCCCCCTCACCGTCCAACGCTCTATCCACCTTGGTTGAGGAGTTGACAGCCCGAGCAACAGCAGAGGTGGCTCCTGCTAACAAGGCGCAACATGATGCAGATATCCTTCAGCTGAAGGGCCGGATCGAGCAAGCCAGACGGGATCTGGACGCAGAGAAAGTCATGATAGTGACAAGGCAAGCGGAGTTGGATTCTCAGGCTTTCTGGCTCAGGATGGATCAGGTTTCTGCGCAGGGAGTAAGGAACATAAGGTATCAGACTCGTCTACCGCCGGTTTATGAGGCGATGAATCTCTTTGGCACACCAGGAGCGGGAGCCAGCAATAATCTAGAAGTAAACCGGAGAGGAGCCCCAGCAACAGGCGCACCGGTTCAACAACCAACCGCGGAACAAGATCGTCGGGTTGTGCCCACTCCGCACATCCCCACTCCTCCTGGCCATTACTCAAACCCCCTGGATAACATTGTCGCTGCCGCTTCACGGCTGGCCGCTTTACCCATTGAGGGAACATCTCCCATGGCAGCAGAAGCGCGCAGGGTTAAGGAATTGTTAGACACAGCGTTGACACAGCAGCAGGCGTACTCTTACAGCAGGGAGAGACTTCATTCAACACCTCGCCATAGCAGGAGTTATACTAGGCATTGGGATGAGCCAGAGGTATCTAGCAGCGAGCGGAGACATCACCGTCACAGGCAAGATAATCCGGCAGGAGCGGAGGCGCACGCCCAGGAGGCGATGAACTGGGCTAGACCTACTGCCCGTGAGGAGATCCGCCAAACAACGCCGGTTCACACAGTCACAGCGAGTTCCTTCGGAGTGCAATGTCTCGTTCCCGCTTTACGAAGCGTAAGGTTACCTAAGGACTTCAAAGGTCCACGTAAGGTGCCTAACTATACAGCAGATCTGGCTCCAGAGGCTTGGATTGAGAGCTATGAGATGGCTATGGAGATGTTGGACATGGATGAAGCAGCATGCGCAAAGTATTTTACCATGATGCTTGAGGGTACAGCACGGACATGGTTAAAAGGCTTACCACCTAACTGTTGGGGAACGTAGTATTTTAAAATTTTCCTACGATCACGCAAGATCTATCTACCAGATGCATAGCAACGAGAGGGAAGAGTGTGTCTACGTACCCTCGTACACCGGGAGCGGAAGCGTCAAGTGACGCGGTTGATGTTGTCAAACTTCTTCGCGATCCAACCGATCAAGCACCGAACGTACGGCACCTCCGTGTTCAGCACATGTTCAGCTTGATGACGTCCCACGAGCTCTTGATCCAGTTGAGCTTCACGGGAGAGTTTCGTCAGCACGACGGCGTGGTGACGGATATGATGTGTTCACTGGCGCAGGGCTTCGCCTAAGCTCTGCGACGGTATGACCGAGGTGTGATTCTGTGGAGGGGGGCACCGCACACGGCTAAAACAATTCAACTTGTGTGTCTTTGGGTGCCCCCCTGCCCCCGTATATAAAGGAGCAAGGGAGGGAGGCCGGCCGGCCCTTCCTGGTGCGGCTAGGGAAGGAGTCCTACTAGGAATAGGATTGCAATCCTATTCCTAGTAGGATTCACCAAAAGGAAGAAGGGGGAAAGGAATAGGAGAGGTGGCGCCCCCCAATCCTAGTCCAACTAGGAACCCTAGGTGGGGGCGCCGGCCAGCCCTATGGGCTGCCTCTCTCTTTCCCTTTAGGCCCACTATGGACCATCCCCTCTCGTAGGGGGTTCCGGTAACCCCCTCCGGCATTCCCGATAAATCCGAAACTTTTCCGGTATACTTCCGGTGTCCGAATATAGCCGTCCAATATATTAATCTTTATGTCTCGGACATTCCGAGACTCCTCGTCATGTCCGTGATCTCATCCGGGACTCCGAACTACCTTCGGTACATCAATACTCATAAACTCATAATACCGATCGTCATCAAACGTTAAGCGTGCGGACCCTACGGGTTCGAGAACTATGTAGACATGACCGAGACTCATCTCCGGTCAATAACCAATAGCGGAACCTGGATGTTCATATTGGCTCCTACATATTCTACGAAGATCTTTTATCGGTCAGAACCGCATAACAACATACGTTGTTCCTTTTGTCAAACGGTATGTTACTTGCCCGAGATTCGATCGTCGGTATCTTTATACCTAGTTCAATCTCGTTACCGGCAAGTCTCTTTACTCGTTCCGTAACACATCATCTCGTGACTAACTCATTAGTCTTTTGCTTGCAAGGCTCATTGTGATGTGTGTTACCGAGAGGGCCCAGAGATACCTCTCCGACACTCGGAGTGACAAATCCTAATCTTGATCTATGCCAACACCACGAATACTTTCGGAGACACCTGTAGAGCATCTTTATGATCACCCAGTTACGTTGTGACGTTTGATAGCACACAAGGTGTTCCTACGGTATTCGGGAGTTGCATAATCTCATAGTCATAGGAACATGTATAAGTCATGAAGAAAGCAATAGCAGTTAAACTAAACGATCATAGTGCTATGCTAACGGATGGGTCTTGTCCATCACATCATTCTCCTAATGATGTGATCCCGTTGATCAAATGACAACTCATGTCTATGGTTAGGAAACATAACCATCTTTGATCAATGAGCTAGTCTAGTAGAGGCATACTAGGGACATACTGTTTTGTCTATGTATCCACACATGTACTAAGTTTCCGGTTAATACAATTCTAGCATGAATAAAAGACATTTATCATGATATAAGGAAATACAAATAACATCTTTATTATTGCCTCTAGGGCATATTTCCTTCAGTCTCCCACTTGAACTAGAGTCAATAATCTAGCTCACATCGCCATGTGATTTAATACCGATATTTCACATCGTTATGTGAATAACACCCATAGTTTACATCGCCATGTGACCAACACCCAAAGGGTTTACTAGAGTCAATAATCTAGTTCACATCACTATGTGATTAATACCCAAGAGTAATAAGGTGTGATCATGTTTTGCTTGTGAGAGAAGTTTAGTCAACGGGTCTGTCACATTCAGATCCGTATGTATTTTGCAAATTTCTATGTCTACAATGCTCTGCATAGAGCTACTCTAGCTAATTTCTCCCACTTTCAATACGCATCCAGATTGATACATAGAGTCATCTGGATTTAGTGTCAAAGCTTGCATCGGCGTAACCCTTTACGACGAACTCTTTATCACCTCCATAATCGAGAAATATTTCCTTAGTCATCCAATTACTAAGGATAATTTTGACCGCTGTACAGTGATCCACTCCCGGATTACTTTGGTACCTCCCTGCTAGACTTATAGCAAGGCCACTTCAGGTCTGGTACACAGCATTGCATACATGATAGATCCTATGGCTGAGGCATAGGGAATGACTTTCATTTTTTCTCTATCTTCTGTAGTGGTCGGGCATTGAGTCTTACTCAACTTCATACCTTGTGAAACAGGCAAGAACCCTTTCTTTGACTGATCCATTTTGAACTTCTTCAAAATCTTATCAAGGTATGTGCTTTGTGAAAGTCCAATTAAGCGTCTTGATCTATCTCTATAGATTTTGATGCCTAATATGTAAGCAGCTTTACCAAGGTCTTTCTTTGAAAAATTCCTTTCAAATACTCCTTTATGCTTTCCAGAAAATTCTACATCATTTCCGATCGACAATATGTCATTCACATATACTTATCAGAAAGGTTGTAGTGCTCCCACTCACTTATTGTAAATACAGGCTTCACCGCAAGTCTGTATAAATCTATATGCTTTGATCAACTTATCAAAGCGTATATTCCAACTCCGAGATGCTTGCACCACTCCATAGATGGATCGCTGGAGCTTGCACAATTTGCTAGCACCTTTAGGATTGACAAAACCTTCTGGTTGCATCATATACAACTCTTCTTTAATAATTCCATTAAAGAACTCAGTTTCGTTATCCATTTGCCAGATTTCATAAAATGTGGCAATTGCTAACATGATTCGGACAGACTTAAGCATCGCTACAGGTGAGAAAGTCTCATCGTAGTCAACTCCTTGAACTTGTCGAAAACCTTTCGCAACAAGTCGAGCTTTGTAAACAGTAATATTACCGTCTGCGTCGGTCTTCCTTTTGAAGATCCATTTATTTTCGATGGCTTGCCGATCATCGGGCAAGTCAACCAAAGTCCACACTTTGTTCTCATACATGGATCCCATCTCAGATTTTGCGGAATCTGGGCTCATCATCGCTTCCTCATAGTTCGTAGGTTCATCATGGTCTAGTAACATGATTTCCAGAACCGGGTTGCCGTACCACTCTGGTGCGGAACGTACTCTGGTTGATCTACGATGTTCAGCAGAAACTTGATCCGAAGTTTCATGATCATTATCATTAACTTCCTCACTAATTGGTGTAGGAATCACTGGAACAATTTCCTGTGATGTACTACTTTCCAGACCGGGAGAAGGTACAATTACCTCATCAAGTTCTACTTTCCTCCCACTCACTTCTTTCGAGAGAAACTCTTTTTCTAGAAAGGATCCGTTCTTAGCAACGAATATTTTGCCTTCAGATCTGTGATAGAAGGTGTACCCAACAGTCTCTTTTGGGTATCCTATGAAGACACATTTTTCCGACTTGGGTTCGAGCTTATCAGGTTGAAGTGTTTTCACATAAGCATCGCAGCCCCAAACTTTAAGAAAACGACAACTTTGGTTTCTTGCTAAACCAAAGTTCATAAGGTGTCGTATCAACGGATTTAGATGGTGCCCTATTTAACGTGAATGCAGCTGTCTCTAATGCATGACCCAAAACGATAGTGGTAAATCGGTAAGAGACATCACAGATCGCACCATATCCAATAGAGTACGGTTACGACGTTCGGACACACCATTACACTGTGGTGTTCCAGGTGGCGTGAGTTGTGAAACTATTCCACATTGTTTCAAATGAAGACCAAACTCGTAACTCAAATATTCTCCTCCACGATCAGATCGTAGAAACTTTATTTTCTTGTTACGATGATTCTCTACTTCACTCTGAAATTCTTTGAACTTTTCAAAAGTTTCAGACTTGTGTTTCATTAAGTAGATATACCCATATCTGCTCAAATCATCAGTGAAGGTCAGAAAATAATGATACCCGCCGCGAGCTTCAACACTCATTGGTCCACATACATCAGTATGTATGATTTCCAACAAATCTGTTGCTCGCTCCATAGTTCCGGAGAACGGAGTTTTAGTCATCTTGCCCATGAGGCATGGTTCGCAAGCACCAAGTGATTCATAATCAAGTGATTCCAAAAGTCCATCATTATGGAGTTTCTTCATGCGTTTTACACCAATATGACTTAAACGGCAGTGCCACAAATAAGTTGCACTATCATTATTAACCTTGCATCTTTTGGCTTCAATATTATGAATATGTGTATCACACGATCGAGATCCAACAAACTATTTTCATTGGGTGTATGACCATAGAAGGTTTTATTCATGTAAACAGAACAACAATTATTCTCTAACTTACATGAATAACCGTATTGCAATAAACATGATCAAATCACATTCATGCTCAACACAAACACCAAATAACACTTATTTAGGTTCAAATACTAATCCCGAAAGTATAGGGAGTGTGCGATGATGATCATATCAATCTTGGAACTGCTTCCAATACACATCGTCACCTCATCCTTTAACTAGTTTATGTTCATTATGCAACTCCCACTTCGAGTTACTACTCTTTAGCAACTGAACCAATATCAAATACCGAGGGGTTGCTATGAACACTAGTAAAATACACATCAATAATCTGTATATCAAATATACCTTTGTTCACTTTGCCATCCTTCTTATCTGCCAAGTATCTAGGGCAGTTCCACTTCTAGTGACCATTTCCTTTGCAGTATAAGCACTTGTTTCAGGCTTGAGTTTAGCTTTGGGTTTCTTCACGGGAGTGACAACTTGCTTGTCATTCTTCTTGAAGTTCCCCTTCTATCCCTTTGCCCTTTACTTGAAACAAGTGGTCTTGTTAACCATCAACACTTGATGCTTTTTCATGATTTCTACCTTCGCCTACTTCAATATCGCGAAGAGCTGGGAATTCCTTTCGTCATCCCTTGCATATTATAGTTCATCACGAAGTTCTACTAACTTGGTGATAGTGACTAGAGAACTTTGTCAATTACTATCTTATCTGGAAGATTAACTCCCACTTGATTAAAGTAATTGTAGTACCCAGACAATCTGAGCACATGCTCACTGGTTGAGCTATTCTCCTCCATCTTGTAGGCAAAGTACTATCAGAGGTCTTATACCTCTCGACACGGGCATGAGTATGAAATACTAATTTCAACTCTTGGAACATCTTATATGCTCCATGGCATTCAAAACGTTTTTGAATTCCCGGTTCTAAGCCGTAAAGTATGGTGCACTTAAACTATCAAGTAGTCATTATATCGAGCTTTTGTCAAAACGTTCATAGCGTCTACATCTGCTCCTGCAATAGGTCTGTCACCTAGCGGTGCATCAAGGACATAATTTTTCTGTGCAGCAATGAGGATAATCCTCAGATCACGGAACAATTCCGCATCATTGCTACTAACATCTTTCAACTTGGTTTTCTCTAGGAACATATGAAAAATAAACGGGGAGCAACATCGCGAGCTATTGATCTACAACATAGATATGCTAATACTACCAGGACTAAGTTCATGATAAATTAAAGTTCAATTAATCATATTACTTAAGAACTCCCACTTAGATAGACATCCCTCCGGTCATCTAAATGATCACGTGATCCAAATCAACTAAACCATGTCCGATCATCACGTGAGATGGAGTAGTTTCAATGGTGAACATCTTATGTTGATCATATCTACTATATGATTCACGCTCGACCTTTCGGTCTCCAGTGTTCCGAGGCCATATCTTTATATGCTAGGCTCGTCAAGTTTAACCCGAGTATTCTGCGTGTGCAAAACTGGCTTACACCCGTTGTATTTGAACGTAGAGCTTATCACACCCGATAATCACGTGGTGTCTCGGCACGAAGAACTTTCGCAACGGTGCATACTCAGGGAGAACACTTATACCTTGAAATTTAGTAAGGGATCATCTTATAATGCTACCATCGTTCTAAGCAAAATAAGAAGCATAATAAGATAAACATCACATGCAATCAAAATATGTGACATGATATGGCCATCATCATCTTGTGCTTTTGATCTCCATCTCCAAAGCACCGTCATGATCACCTTCGTCACCGGCGCGACACCTTGATCTCCATCGTAGCATCGTTTGTCGTCTCGCCAACTATTACTTCTACGACTATCGCTACCGTTTAGTGATAAAGTAAAGCAATTACATGGCGATTGCATTTCATACAATAAAGCGACAACCATATGGCTCCTGCCAGTTGCCGATAACTTTACAAAACATGATCATCTCATACAAAACCGTATAACTCATCATGTCTTGACCATATCACATCACAACATGCCCTGCAAAAACAAGTTAGACGTCCTCTACTTTGTTTGTTGCAAGTTTTACGTGGCTGCTACGGGCTTTAGCAAGAACCGTTCTTACCTACGCATACAAAACCACAACGATGTATCGTCAAGTATGTGCTGTTTTAACCTTCACAAGGACCGGGCGTAGCCACACTTGATTCAGCTAAAGTGAGAGAGACAGACACCCGCCAGTCACCTTTAAGCAACGAGTGCTCGTAACGGTGAAACCAGTCTCGCGTAAGCGTACGCGTAATGTCGGTCCGGACCGCTTCATCTCACAATACCGCCGAAGCAAAGTATGACATGCTGGTAAGCAGTATGACTAGTATCGCCCACAACTCATTGTGTTCTACTCGTGCATATCATCTACGCATAGACCTGGCTCATGATGCCACTGTTGGGGAACGTAGTATTTTAAAATTTTCCTACGATCACGCAAGATCTATCTACCAGATGCATAGCAACGAGAGGGAAGAGTGTGTCTACGTACCCTCGTAGACCGGGAGCGGAAGCGTCAAGTGACGCGGTTGATGTTGTCGAACTTCTTCGCGATCCAACCGATCAAGCACCGAACGTACGGCACCTCCGTGTTCAGCACACGTTCAGCTTGATGACGTCCCACGAGCTCTTGATCCAGTTGAGCTTCACGGGAGAGTTTCGTCAGCACGACGGCATGGTGACGGATATGATGTGTTCACCGGCGCAGGGCTTCTCCTAAGCTCCGCGACGGTATGACCGAGGTGTGATTCTGTGGAGGGGGGCACCGCACACGGCTAAAACAATTCAACTTGTGTGTCTTTGGGTGCCCCCCTGCCCCCGTATATAAAGGAGCAAGGGAGGGAGGCCGGCCGGCCCTTCCTGGTGCGGCTAGGGAAGGAGTCCTACTAGGAATAGGATTGCAATCCTATTCCTAGTAGGATTCACCAAAAGGAAGAAGGGGGAAAGGAATAGGAGAGGTGGCACCCCCCCCCCAATCCTAGTCCAACTAGGAACCCTAGGTGGGGGCGCCGGCCAGCCCTATGGGCTGCCTCTCTCTTTCCCTTTAGGCCCACTATGGACCATCCCCTCTCGTAGGGGGTTCCGGTAACCCCCTCCGGCATTCCCGATAAATCCGAAACTTTTCCGGTATACTTCCGGTGTCCGAATATAGCCGTCCAATATATCAATCTTTATGTCTCGGACATTCCGAGACTCCTCGTCATGTCCGTGATCTCATCCGGGACTCCGAACTACCTTCGGTACATCAATACTCATAAACTCATAATACCGATCGTCATCAAACGTTAAGCGTGCGGACCCTACGGGTTCGAGAACTATGTAGACATGACCGAGACTCATCTCCGGTCAATAACCAATAGCGGAACCTGGATGTTCATATTGGCTCCTACATATTCTACGAAGATCTATTATCGGTCAGAACCGCATAAGTACATATGTTGTTCCTTTTGTCAAACGGTATGTTACTTGCCCGAGATTCGATCGTCGGTATCTCTATACCTAGTTCAATCTCGTTACCGGCAAGTCTCTTTACTCGTTCCGTAACACATCATCTCGTGACTAACTCATTAGTCTTTTGCTTGCAAGGCTTATTGTGATGTGTGTTACCGAGAGGGCCCAGAGATACCTCTCCGACACTCGGAGTGACAAATCCTAATCTTGATCTATGCCAACACCACGAATACTTTCGGAGACACCTGTAGAGCATCTTTATGATCACCCAGTTACGTTGTGACGTTTGATAGCACACAAGGTGTTCCTACGGTATTCGGGAGTTGCATAATCTCATAGGCATAGGAACATGTATAAGTCATGAAGAAAGCAATAGCAGTTAAACTAAACGATCATAGTGCTATGCTAACGGATGGGTCTTGTCCATCACATCATTCTCCTAATGATGTGATCCCGTTGATCAAATGACAACTCATGTCTATGGTTAGGAAACATAACCATCTTTGATCAATGAGCTAGTCTAGTAGAGGCATACTAGGGACATACTGTTTTGTCTATGTATCCACACATGTACTAAGTTTCCGGTTAATACAATTCTAGCATGAATAAAAGACATTTATCATGATATAAGGAAATACAAATAACATCTTTATTATTGCCTCTAGGGCATATTTCCTTCACTAACTCCATCGGATTATGGGGTGAGTTGCACCGCCAGTTTATCAAAAATTTCAAAGACACGTGCAAACAGTCAATGTCAGTAGTGGATTTAGCGGCATGTGTTCAAGGAGAGCAGGAGCCTACGAGTGCATGAGTGCGGCGAGTGTCAGAAATCTTACACTCTTCGAATGGTATCAGTCCCAGCACGGCAATAGTAACATTGGAAAACAATTGACGGTTCGAGTCTCTAAAGCTGAAGTTGGGACGGCTCAAGCGGGATTGTAATGACATGGGGACACTCATGAGCGCTCTAGTAAAGTATGGGGACTCTGACAACACTAAATACCCAGAAGCGGATGGGGACAAGTCCGGAAAAGCAGGTAAGCCTGGTAAACTGGCGCAGGCTAGTCCGGTCGGAACAAGCTTCAACGGTAAGCGAAAGGCAGAGGGTGGCTCTGATTTTGTGGCCAATACCAAGGTTCAAGGAAGCTTTCAACGCAACAAGGATAGACCGCCTCCACGGAGCGGCGGAGGATTCATTAATCTGGAGCGACAGTTGAATGAGCCTTGCCCGAAGCACAACACAGAAGAACGCCTAGCTAAACACACATGGGGGGAATGCCGGGTCATGATGGAGGCCATGAACCGGGCCAGATTCAACAAGGGACCACCGGGCGGTGGTTCAGGTCCCGGGTTTCACGGTCCGGGTCACCAGGGTAATGGCTCCGGATCAGGATATCAGGGTGGCAATAATGGCTACAACCAGGGCAATTATCAGTATGGTCAGGGCGGTTATAATAACCAAGGCAACCATCAGCCTAGTCAGGGCGGTTATAATAACCAAGGCAACCAACAGCATGGCTAGGGTAATCACAATAACCAAGGCAATCAGCAGCGTCAGCAGCAGCAGCAATCCGGATATCAGAGTAATCCGAAGGAACTGAGTAGTGGCCAGTATCATGTGTTCACTACGAGTTTGTGCAAACGAGATCAAAAAATCCTAAAGCGGGCGGTACACACAGTTGAACCGGCAACACCACGATTCCTGCGCTGGTCGGAACAACCTATTGTGTGGAGCAAAGAGGATCACCCGCCGCGGGTTGATAATCCGGGTCAGTTGGCCTTAGTAGTGGCACCACAGGTGGGTGGCTACAAATTCACTAAGGTACTCATGGACGGTGGCAGCAGTATCAACATCTTATATTATGAGACTTTCCGTCGCATGGGTGATACGTCCAAAACGTATCTATAATTTCTACTTGCTCCATGCCTCTTTTGGGTGATATTGCTATGTTATTTATACACTTCTATACACTTTTGATCATATTTGGACTAACCTATTAACTCAGTGCACCCCAGTGCCAGTTTCTGTTTTCGGCTGTTTTTGTATTTTAGGTTTCACATTACGAGAACTGCCAGAAAAAATCGACAAAAATTATATAAAAAATCAGTGTTCCGGAAGCTTCCATGCGGCCAAAGTAGGGCCGGAGGGGACCCACAGGGGCTCCAGGCGGCCTGCCCACGCGCCCCCTGGCCGCGCCGGGGGGGCGCCTGGGCACCCCTGACCCCCTCTGATGCCCCCCTTTGGCATATATTTACACCGTGTCGCGGAAACCCTGATTCCGGACCCCTTTTCTCCAGACGCGATTCCGATCTCCGACGCCATCGCCATCAAGCTTCAGGGGACCAGAATTCCTGCGCCGGCACCCTGCCGGGACGGGGAAGTGCCCCCGGATTCATCTCCATCGACGTTGCTTCCTCCCTCCATGATGCGGGAGTAGTTCCTCCTCGGGGCTGAGGTTCTTACCAGTAGCTATGTGGTCAATTCTCTCTCCCATGATGTGATCTTCGTTGTGATCATAGGCTATGTTAATCTAGGGTGATCCCATGATATTTCCCCTTCCTCTATGTATTGGATTGATCTACTCACTTGTCTTTATCTAGTATAATCCCCGAGACCAAGGTGACAGCGGTCTATTGGACATGGATTAGAACAATATTTTCATGAGTGATTTCCTCTCTTGTGTGTTGATTGAAGATTGAGAGTCTCTTGGTGCTTGTCTTTGACTATCCTTTAGATATGTTGTGGTGATTGTGGGACTCTCTTTGGATGGCCGCGGTGACATTGGGAAATCCTTAGATTGAGAACTACGAACTTTGAGGTGTGCTTTTGTAGCCCTACATAATTCTCGTCCTCTCTTGACCACGAAGGAATGACCTCCGAGTGCGTCCCCTTTGCATGTTTTATGGGAAATATCATGTGATTCGATTATGTTAATGTTGTTGGGAGTTGCCACTAGTGAAAGTATGAAGCCTAGGCCTTGTTTCCACCATTGCAATACCATTTGTGCTCACGTTTACCGCTTGTTTGCTTGCTGCACTTTTTATTACAGATTTATATTACTTTGTTTTGCCATCCATATCACTTGCCATTTAACATCTCTTCGCCGAACTAGTGCACCTATACATCTGACAAGTGTATTAGGTGTGTTGGGGACACAAGAGACTTCTTGTATTTTAGTTGCAGGGTTGCTTGATAGAGACCATCTTCAACCTCTACTTCCCTGAGTTCGATAAACCTTAGGTCATCCACTTGAGGGAAATTGCTGCTGTCCTACAAACCTCTGCGCTTGGAGGCCCAACATAGTCTACAAGAGTAGAAGCGTGTGTAGACATCAAGCTATTTCTGGCGCCGTTGCCGGGGAGGTGAGCGCTTGAAGGTATATCTTTAGATCTTGCAATTAAATCTTTTTGTTTCTTGTTTTTATTTCACTAGTTATGCTTATGGACAACCTTGCTATTGGATCGTTGCTTGCGGGAAGACGCCCCACACCTGTGGTGGTTGCTCCTCCCCCTATTGAAACTGTGCCCTATAAAATACCAGCTGGTATTATCGATTATGTTTTGGCTGATCGTTATGCAGGAGACAGACATCTCGGTGAACACTTGCTATATCTGTCACAACTATGTTCATTATTTAAGCTTGCAGGTGTATCAAGGGAGTTTGTCATGAGGAAATTATTTGCCTTGTCACTGAAAGGAAAATCATTGGAATGGTATAGGCTACTAAATGACTCTCACCTGCTGGAGTGGGAAGAGATCCAGTCTCTCTTTTACTCCAAGTTTTATCCTCTTCATGAAGTCCATGAGAATAGGAATTATGTTTATAATTTTTATCCTCATGACGGAGAGAGCATAGCTCAAGCTTGGGGGAGACTAAAAACGTTAATGCTAAAATGTCCTAACCATGGGCTCCCCAAAGATATGATTATTACTAATTTCTATGTGAGGCTTTCTCGACAGAATAAAGATTTGCTCGACGCTTCCTCTATGGGTTCTTTCACAAACAAAAAGATTGATACTAAATGGGAACTCCTTGAAAGAATTCAACATAACACTGAAGATTGGGAGATCGACAAAGGTAAAGAGTCAGGTATAATTTATGAGTATGATTGCATTAAGTCCTTTGTTGAAACTACAAGTTTTAATAAGTTTAGTGCTAAGTTTGGGCTTGATTCTCAACTCCTTGTTGATTTCCTCAAATCTTTTGCTTCACATCTTAATATGCCTAAGGAGGATTGGATCAAGTATCATAAACCTTTTAAAGAGACTTGCAAAGAAAATGAAATTGTTCATGATGATTGCAACATGCATAATCCAATTCCTAAAAATGAAGTTTTATATAAGCATGTTAATTTTTGTGGAGTGGATAAACCTTGTGAAAGGCCTATGATTGAAAAAGAGAAGTATTGTAAGCAACATAAGCATGAAAGAACAATCACTTGGGTCAGAGATTTAAATGAAATTGCTAGAGAATTGTGTGACATTTATCCTTTTACTTGTGAACTTTGCCGTATAGAGGGTCACTTTAATTTTTAATGCATGAAATTTCAAAACATAACTGTTAACCGGTTGTGTGATAACATGATCACCTCTGATCTTTATGATGAGCTTATGTTATTTTTGATGTGTGAAGAGTTATCAAAAAAGACTTCATGGCTAGATGTTAATGCCATAGGAATAAAAAACACTTTGCAAAATTGCCATCTCTATTGTGTTGTTAATTGCCATGAAAATGATTACATAGGTAAGATTATAAAGGAGGGAACTTTACCAAAGTATAAAAATGTCTCTTATATTTCTGCTAATAAAAAGGAGAGTTTCTCCCAAGTTTCCCCTATTGTTTCTAATGATAAACCAAGATATGTGGAGAAGCTTCATCTCCAACCACTCCCTCCTAAGGTTAAGAAGAAGAAAAAGAAGAGGAGGAGGAAGAGGAGCAAGAAAGAAGAAGAATGGGTATCAACCTGGCCTGAGCATATTCCTCCCATCAACTTTTATCCTAACGATTGTAAGTTTAAAGAAGAAGGTGAAGTTTATTGCCTTAATTATCATCTTGATGATACGTCCGTAGGTACTATTGAATATGATTTTGATTATGATATGCATGTTACTTATTGTGATTGGGAAAATGATGATAATGCTACTTATGATCTTGAAAATCTTTTTGGTACCAACTCTGAAAGTGATGATATGGGAAGCTCTAAGCTTGGGGATGATAGGATTGCAAACCCTTTACCCACTAGTGATGTGATAATTGATAATTCTTTTGCTAGTAAGAATAAAGACAACATGATTACAAATATAGTTGCTAGCAATGATAATGCTCTTCTCTACTATGATGATGTCATAACTCCAACCTATAGTGATTATAAAGGTACCTATGACATAAGGAGAAATTATCCTTATGAAACTTGTCATAATCATGGAGGGAATTACTCCCTTGTTGAACACCACCCTCCTAATACACAAGTAATCCATAGTGTTCAAGTTGTTTATGATAGTCCTACTCCCACTATTACCAATGAGAAAGATTATGCTTATGTGGAGAGTAAGAGTACCTTTTTGCATGTGGATCATGGTAACAATGCTTTATGTGATGCTTATATTGTTGAGTTCATCCATGATGCCACTGAAATTTATAATGAGAGAGGGAGACTTGGTTCTAAATATCTTAATAATAAGAAGTTTCCTCTCTTTATGGTGAATATTTTGAAGTTATGCTTGTTTTGCCTTCCTATGCTAGTTGCTTTGTGCTTCAATGAATTATTCTATTGCAATATTCCTATGCATAGGAAGCATGTTAGGCTTAAATGTGTTTGGTATTTGCTTCTTGATGCTCTCTTTTGTTCTTCAGCTCTTATTCCTACGAGAGCATCATTAAAGTCTTAAGCCTATCTTTATGGCTATAAAGAAAGAGCTCTAGGGAGACAACCCTTGTTATGTTTACTTTCAGTTTTAGTGGTCTTGATGTTTGTTAGTACTGTAGCAACAGCATTGTATCTTTATTTTTCAGCTTTGTGCCATGTTTAGCCTCTGATTGCAAGAAAGTTCAAAAGTTGTGACGTGCTGTCCAGGAAACAGATTCTGTCCTTGGATAGAAAAAATCGTATAAAATCACAAGATCATCTTTTTGGTCTGAATTTTTTCGACAGCGTGCTATATATAATTGTCTTTCGTACATCTGTTTTGAGTTTTTTGATTAGAGTTGCAGAAGTGCCCCGGAAAAATCATTTACTACCTGCTGTTCTGTTTTTCACAGATTCTGTCCTGTTTTGCCTTTCCTTCAATTTGCAAACCTAGAGCTTGCTTTTTCTTTGCAAAAACCTTTTGGAAATCTTGAGAAACAGTAGACCTTCAAGAATATCCTTATTTACAGCAAGGAACAATTATTTTATTAAGGGTACTAACCTCGCTAATCAGATTATGATGAGTTATGTATGAAGGGAGTTTTCAAGTGTGCGAGGGAAGATGATAAAAAGATTCAGGAGTGTCAAACGCTCAAGCTTGGGGATGCCCCCGTGCACCCCCAAGACATATTCAAGAAGACTCAAGCGTCTAAGCTTGGGGATGCCCCCGTGCATCCCCTTCTCCATCAACAATTATCAGTTCGTCTTTCGTTCCACTATATTTTTATCACTTCATGTGTTATGTGCTATGCTTGGAGCGTCTTGCTTTAGTTTCCTTTTTAGTTTTCTTTAGCTTTGCTTGCTGTTCATAACGAGTTGGAACTCAGCTTTCTTTGTGTGGGAGAGAAACACGCTCCACTTCAACCTAGAGCACAACATAGAATTTTCATGTCTATCCTTGCTGTGTGTGTTCTTTGTCTTTCAATAGCTACTATCATGTTCAGCTCTTAGTTTCCATGCTTATCTTTTTTAAAGAGCTTTTGTTTAGTTAGTCGCTGGAACTCTCTTTAGTATCATGCTTATCTTGTTAAGAGAGTTGGCTTCTGTTGCACTGGTCGATATGTCTATGATAAAAATGCTATGTGCATAATGGTGCTTAGTAGTTCATGTTTTCTTATGGTTAGTCTCAAAAACCTGGGGGGTTCCCAATGTGTTATTGGAGTACCAACATGATTTGTTTGCCTATGATGTGGTATGGTTTAGTGATATCTTCCTCCGAGAATTTATTTTGATTGACTTGGCGTATGCTCACGCATATTTAAGACTGTAAAGAAAGTCTGTCAAGCCTTGATGATCTTTAATTTCTGAGTAGCGATATAACTTCCATGCCCGATTCAATGTTGCTTTGTCGCTCTGCATGACTATGACCGTCATTTCTCTTTTAGTTGGTCGCTCCCTGACTTTTGCTAACCTTCGCATGTACTAAGCGGACTGACTACTTGTGCATCCACATCCTTTTAATCCAGTTATGCCATATGAGTCCACCATATCTTCCTACATGGTATTTACCTGCCATTCCTAACGGAGACTTGCATGTACCATCTCGAAATTATTCAAAGAAAAAGCATTCTTATTTTGTGCCTCTGTTTTAAGTTCATGAGGAAGTAGTAGTTAATTCATGATCTTTTTAAGTTGGACAAGCTTCACCCCGGGATTGCATGTATAATGTGCAAACCCATAATACGAGAAGGAACTGGCATTGAGTGCGCCCGGCTCAAAAAGATAATATAACAAACAAACCCTCCTTCACGCTTTGTTCATGAGAAATCAGAAAACTTTGGCAGTGATAAACAAAGGAGATTAAGAGGATGTGATCGTCCTCATTCGGGAGCCGCCTCGAAACTTGTCCATCTCAAGAAGTGATTGAGTTGTCTGCTAGCATTCGTTGACGAAACATGCATGATCTAAAAAAATTATTACCTCTGTTTTAAAACCAAGAGCTCTGGTACATGTTTTGTCTTTGTTTACGACTACGGGTTTTCAACCTTGCCAACAAAAGCCACGGTTCGAGAGTCTCCACCTTATTTTAAAAGCACCAACTACTGAGAGCATGATTGTCATTCTGAGTGTAATGTGCATTGTCCCAAAGTAGCATTGTCTTTTGCATGATTGTGATATCGTTTATTTTGAAATCATTGTATCTAGTCATCACTTAAACCTTGGAGGTGCCCCTGCATTTATGTTTTGCTTCACTAAAGGGGGCAAGCTAGATATCACTTTATCATATTTGCACATCATGTTCATTACAAATCTATTTGATGTTTCAATATCATATTGTAAAACTTTCAGTTCTTTGTGCTTTTCTCATGAGGCAACTTAATTACTATAGATTCATTGTCTCAGTAAGCTTTTGTCATATGACTATGAAAAAGTCCTATATGGTTAATAGCATGTCACCACAGAAATTATTCTTGTTATCATTTACCTACTCGAGGACGAGCAGGAATTAAGCTTGGGGATGTTGATACGTCCAAAACGTATCTATAATTTCTGCTTGCTCCATGCCTCTTTTGGGTGATATTGCTATGTTATTTATACACTTCCATACACTTTTGATCATATTTGGACTAACCTATTAACTCAGTGCACCCCAGTGCCAGTTTCTGTTTTCGGCTGTTTTTGTATTTCAGGTTTTCACATTACGAGAACTGCCAGAAAAAATCGAGAAAAATTATATAAAAAATCCGCGTTCGGAAGCTTCCATGCGGCCAAAGTAGGGCCAGAGGGGACCCACAGGGGCTCCAGGCAGCCTGCCCACGCAGCCCCCCCTGGCCGCGCCGGGGGGGCGCCTGGGCACCCCTGACCTCCTCTGATGCCCCCCCTTTGGCATATATTTACACCGTGTCGCGGAAACCCTGATTCCGGACCCCTTTTCTCCAGACGCGATTCCGATCTCCGCCGCCATCGCCATCAAGCTTCGGGGGACCAGAATTCCTGCGCCGGCACCCTGCCGGGATGGGGAAGTGCCCCCGGATTCATCTCCATCGACGTTGCTTCCTCCCTCCATGATGCGGGAGTAGTTCCTCCTCGGGGCTGAGGTTCTTACCAGTAGCTATGTGGTCAATTCTCTCTCCCATGATGTGATCTTCGTTGTGATCATAGGCTATGTTAATCTAGGGTGATCCCATGATATTTCCCCTTCCTCTATGTATTGGATTGATGTACTCACTTGTCTTTATCTAGTATAATCCCCGAGACCAAGGTGACAGCGGTCTATTAGACATGGATTAGAATAATATTTTCATGAGTGATTTCCTCTCTTGTGTGTTGATTGAAGATTGAGAGTCTCTTGGTGCTTGTCTTTGACTATCCTTTAGATATGTTGTGGTGATTGTGGGACTCTCTTTGGATGGCCGCGGTGACATTGGGAAATCCTTAGATTGAGAACTACGAACTTTGAGGTGTGCTTTTGTAGCCCTACATAATTCTCGTCCTCTCTTGACCACGAAGGAATGACCTCCGAGTGTGTCCCCTTTGCATGTTTTATGGGAAATATCATGTGATTCGATTATGTTAATGTTGTTGGGAGTTGCCACTAGTGAAAGTATGAATCCTAGGCCTTGTTTCCACCATTGAAATACCATTTGTGCTCACGTTTACCGCTTGTTTGCTTGCTGCACTTTTTATTACAGATTTATATTACTTTGTTTTGCCATCCATATCACTTGCCATTTAACATCTCTTCGCCGAACTAGTGCACCTATACATCTGAGAAGTGTATTAGGTGTGTTGGGGACACAAGAGACTTCTTGTATTTTAGTTGCAGGGTTGCTTGAGAGAGACCATCTTCAACCTCTATTTTCCTGAGTTCGATAAACCTTAGATCATCCACTTGAGGGAAATTGTTGATGTCCTACAAACCTCTGCGCTTGGAGGCCCAACATAGTCTACAAGAGTAGAAGCGTGTGTAGACATCAATGGGATTAACGGACAAGAAGCTAAGGCAGTCAAATACGGTGTTTCATGGAGTGGTGCTAGGTAAATCAGCTTACCCAGTTGGGAAAATCGATCTAGAAGTTACCTGTGGAGATGAACAGGATTCCAGGTCAGAGACGATAACCTTTGAAGTTGTAAATATCCGGAGCCCCTATCATGCCCTGTTTGGACGGCCGGTTTACGCCAAGTTTATGGCTAGACCGTGCTATGTTTATCTACAGCTCAAGACACCGGGTCACAAGGGAACCATCACGGTTCATGGGAGTCGCAAGATCGCATTAGAGTGCGAGGAAGGAGACGCTGCTTATGCAGAGGCAGTATGCGCTACGGAGGAGTTGAAGTTTTATAAAGACAACGTTGATCCGGCAGATATATCCCTGTTGAAGAAGCCAACTACAGAGCATGATCCTACGTTGAAGTTCAAATCAGCAGAGGAAACCAAGCAAGTCGACTTTGTACCAGGCGATTCATCCAAGCAGTTCACTATCAGCGCTAACCTTGATCCTAAATAGGAAAGCGCGTTCATCGAGTTCATCCGTGAGAACCGGAATATCTTTGCATGGAAACCTTCTGACATGCCAGGCATACCGAGGGAACTCACTGAGCACAGTCTTAATATTGATCCGAAGTTCAAGCCGGTCAAGCAGTATTTGCGCCGCTTCAACGAAGAAAGGCGCAAGGCTATAGGGGAAGAAGTGGCCAGGCTTTTAGCCGCAGGGTTCATAGTTGAGGTGTTCCATCCGGAGTGGTTGGCTAATCCGGTTCTGGTGTTAAAGAAAAATGGAAAGTGGAGGATGAAGGAAATATGCCCTAGAGGCAATAATAAAGTTGTTATTTATATTTCCTTATATCATGATAAATGTTTATTATTCATGCTAGTATTGTATTAACCGGAAACTTAGTACATGTGTGAATACATAGACAAAACAGAGTGTCCCTAGTATGCCTCTACTAGACTAGCTCATTGATCAAAGATGGTTATGTTTCCTAACCATAGACATGAGTTGTCATTTGATCAACGGGGTCACATCATTAGGAGAATGATGTGATGGACAAGACCCATCCGTTAGCATAGCACTATGATCGTTTAGTTTTACTGCTATTGCTTTCTTCATGACTTATACATGTTCCTATGACTATGAGATTATGCAACTCCCGAATACCGTAGGAACACCTTGTGTGCTATCAAACGTCACAACGTAACTGGGTGATCATAAAGATGCTCTACAGGTGTCTCCGAAAGTATTCGTGGTGTTGGCATAGATCAAGATTAGGATTTGTCACTCCGAGTGTCGGAGAGGTATCTCTGGGCCCTCTCGGTAACACACATCATAATAAGCCTTGCAAGAAAAAGACTAATGAGTTAGTCACGAGATGATGTGTTACGGAACGAGTAAAGAGACTTGCCGGTAACGAGATTGAACTAGGTATAGAGATACCGACGATCGAATCTCGGGCAAGTAACATACCGATGACAAAAGGAACAACGTATGTTGTTATGCGGTTTTGACCGATAAAAGATCTTCGTAGAATATGTAGGAGCCAATTTGAACATCCAGGTTCCGCTATTGGTTATTGACCGGAGATGAGTCTCGGTCATGTCTACATAGTTCTCGAACCCGTAGGGTCCGCACGCTTAACGTTTGATGACGATCGGTATTATGAGTTTATGAGTTTTGATGTACCGAAGGTAGTTCGGAGTCCTGGATGAGATCACAGACATGACGAGGAGTCTCGGAATGTCCGAGACATAAAGATTGATATATTGGACGACTATATTCGGACACCGGAAGTGTTCCGGAAAAGTTTCGGATTTATCGGGATTGCCGGAGGGGGTTACCAGAACCCCCTACGAGAGGGGATGGTCCATAGTGGGCCTAAAGGGAAAGAGAGAGCCAGCCCATAGGGCTGGCCGGCGCCCCCACCTAGGGTTCCTAGTTGGACTAGGATTGGGGGGGGGGGCGCCACCTCTCCTATTCCTTTCCCTCTTCTTTCTTTTGGTGAATCCTACTAGGAATAGGATTGCAATCCTATTCCTAGTAGGACTCCTTCCCTAGCCGCACCAGGAGAAGTTGGCCGGCCTCCCTCCCTTGCTCCTTTATATACGGGGGCAGGGGGGCACCCAAAGACACACAAGTTGAATTGTTTTAGCCTTGTGCGGTGCCCCCCTCCACAGAAACACACCTCGGTCATACCGTCGCGGAGCTTAGGCGAAGCCCTGCACCGGTGAACACATCATATCCGTCACCACGCCGTCATGCTGACGAAACTCTCCCGTGAAGCTCAACTGGATCAAGAGCTCGTGGGATGTCATCAAGCTGAACGTGTGCTGAACGCGGAGGTGCCGTACGTTCGGTGCTTGATCGGTTGGATCGCGAAGAAGTTCAACATCAACCGCGTCACTTGACGCTTCCGCTCCCGGTCTACGAGGGTACGTAGACACACTCTTCCCTCTCGTTGCTATACATCTGGTAGATAGATCTTGCGTGATCGTAGGAAAATTTTAAAATACTACGTTCCCCAACAGTGGCATCATGAGCCAGGTCTATGCGTAGATGATATGCACGAGTAGAACACAATGAGTTATGGGCGATACTAGTCATACTGCTTACCAGCATGTCATACTTTGCTTCGGCGGTATTGTGAGATGAAGCGGCCCGGACCGACATTACGCGTACGCTTACGCGAGACTGGTTTCACCGTTACGAGCACTCGTTGCTTAAAGGTGACTGGCGGGTGTCTGTCTCTCTCACTTTAGCTGAATCAAGTGTGGCTACGCCCGGTCCTTGTGAAGGTTAAAACAGCACATACTTGACGAAACATTGTTGTGGTTTTGTATGCGTAGGTAAGAACGGTTCTTGCTAAAGCCCATAGCAGCCACGTAAAACTTGCAACAACAAAGTAGAGGACGTCTAACTTGTTTTTGCAGGGCATGTTGTGATGTGATATGGTCAAGACATGATGAGTTATACGATTTTGTAGTAGATGATCATGTTTTGTAAAGTTATCGGCAACTGGCAGGAGCCATATGGTTGTCGCTTTATTGTATGAAATGCAATCGCCATGTAATTGCTTTACTTTATCACTAAGCGGTAGCGATAGTTGAGGAAGCAATAGTTGGCGAGACGACAACGATGCTACGATGGAGATCAAGGTGTCGCGCCGGTGACGAAGGTGATCATGACGGTGCTTTGGAGATAGAGATCAAAAGCACAAGATGATGATGGCCGTATCATGTCACATATTTTGATTGCATGTGATGTTTATCTTATTATGCTTCTTATTTTGCTTAGAACGATGGTAGCATTATAAGATGATCCCTTACTAAATTTCAAGGTATAAGTGTTCTCCCTGAGTATGTGATGGGGAACGTTGCATGGGAAACAAAAAATTTTCCTACGTTCACCAAGATCAATCTAGGAGATACATCTACGAGAGGAGAGTTGGATCCACATACCCTTGTAGATCGCTAAGCGGAAGCGTTCAAGAACGCGGTTGATGGAGTCGTACTCGTCGCGATTCAGATCGCCGAAGATCCTAGCACCGAAGCAACGGTGCCTCCGCGTTCTTCACACGTACAGCTCGGGGACGTCTCCTCCTTCTTGATCCAGCAAGGGGGAAGGAGAGGTTGATGGAGACACCGGCAGCACGACGGCGTGGTGGTGATGATGGAGGAGGATTCCAGCAGGGCTTCGCCAAGCACCGCGGGAAACGAAGATTGTAGTGGGAGAGGGAGGGCAGCACCGAGGCACGAACGTGTGTGGCTGCCCTCCCTCTGCCTCTCCTTATATAGGGGGAAGAGAGGGGAGGGGGCGCCCTAGGGTTTAACCCTAGGGGCGGCGGCCAGGGAGATGGGGAGGGGGCGGCGGCCAAGGGGGCTAGGGTTTCCCCCCCCCCCCAAGTGCCTTGCCCCCTACTCCATAGGGGTGCGGCAGCCCTAGGGGGGGCCACCACCCCTTGCGCATGAGGAGAGGGCCCAGGGGGGGCGCACAGCCCTATGAGGGCTGTTGTGTCCCCCTTTGTGGCCCATTAGGCCCGAAACCCCTTCCGGAACCCCCGAAACCCTTTTCGGTCATCCGCCGTCTTCCCGACACTCCCCGGAACACTTCCGGACTCCGAAACCTTTCATCCTATATATCAATCTTCGTCCCCGGACCATTCCGGAGACCCTCGTCACGTCCGGGATCTCATCCGGGACTCCGAACAACCTTCGGTAACCATGCACTGTTCTCACTAACAACCCTAGCGTCACCGAACCTTAAGTGTGTAGACCCTGCGGGTTTGGAAATCATGTAGACATGACCGAGACACTCCCAGGTCAATAACCAATAGCGGGATCTGGATACCCATATTGGTTCCCACACGTTTCTCGATGATCTCATCGGATGAACCACGATGTCAAGGATTCAGGCAATCCCGTATACAGTTCCCTTTGTCTCGTCGGTATGTTACTTGCCCGAGATTCGATCGTCGGTATCTCTATACCTAGTTCAATCTCGTTACCGGCAAGTCTCTTTACTCGTTACCGTAATACATAATCCCGTGACTAACCACTTAGTCACTTTGAGCTCATTTAGATGATGTATTACCGAGTGGGCCCGGAGATACCTCTCCGTCACACGGAGTGACAAATCCCAGTCTCGATCCATGTCAACTCAACAGACACCTTCGGAGATACCTGTAGAGTACCTTTATAGTCACCCAGTTACGTTGCGACGTTTGGCACACACAAAGCACTCCTATGGTGTCAGTGAGTTACATGATCTCATGGTCATAGGAACTTATACTTGACATGCAGAAAACTATAGCGATAACTGATACGATCAAAAGCTATGTTTAACGTTTGGGTCTTGTCCATCACATCATTCTCCTAATGATGTGATCCCGTTATCAAGTGACAACTCATGTCTATGACCTGGAAACCGTGGTCATCTTTGATCAACGAGCTAGTCCTGTAGAGGCTTACTAGGGACACAAAGTTTGTCTATTCATCCACACATGTATTTGAGTTTCCAATCAATACAATTATAGCATTGATAATAAACGATTATCATGAACAAGGAAATATAATAATAACTCTTTTATTATTGCCTCTAGGGCATATTTCCAACAGTCTCCCACTTGCACTAGAGTCAATAATCTAGCATTACAAGGTAATGAATCTAACACCCATAGAGTCTTGGTGTTGATCATGCTTAGCCCGTGGAAGAGGCTTAGTCAACGGATCTGCAACATTCAAATCCGTGTGTACTTTGCAAATGTTTATGTCCTCCTCCTTGACTGAATCGCGGATGGAATTGAAGCGTCGCTTTATGTGTCTGGTCCTCTTGTGAAACCTTGGTTCCTTGGCTAGAGCAATGGCACCAGTGTTGTCACAGAACAGAGTCATTGGGTTCAGTGCACTAGGCACAACTCCAAGATCTGTTATGAACTCCTTCATCCAGACACCTTCCTTTGCCGCCTTCGAGGCAGCTATGTACTCCGCTTCGCATGTAGAATCGGCTACCACGCTTTGCTTGGAACTGCACCAGCTTACCGCTCCCCCGTTGAGAATATATACGTATCCGGTTTGAGACTTAGAGTCATCCGGATCAGTGTCAAAGCTTGCATCGACGTAACCCTTTACGACGAGCTCTTGATCACCTCCATAAACGAGAAACATTTCCTTAGTCCTTTTCAGGTACTTTAGGATATTCTTGACCGCTGTCCAGTGATCCATACCAGGATTACTTTGAAACCTTCCGGCCATACTTATGGCAAGGCTGACATCTGGTCTTGTGCACAGCATTGCATACATGATAGAGCCTATGGCTGAAGCATAGGGGACGACACTCATCTTTTCTCTATCTTCCGCAGTCACTGGGCATTGAGTCTTACTCAACTTTGTACCTTGCAATACCGGCAAGAACCCCTTCTTGGATTGATCCATTTTGAACTTCTTCAGAACTTTATCAAGGTATGTACTTTGTGAAAGTCCTATCAAGCGTCTTGATCTATCTCTATAGATCTTGATGCCCAATATGAAAGCAGCTTCCCCGAGATCCTTCATCGAAAAACTCTTGTTCAAATACCCCTTCACGCTATCCAAAAGTTCTATATTGTTTCCAATCAGCAATATGTCATCCACATATAATATTAGAAACGCTATAGAGCTCCCACTCACTTTCTTGTAAATACAAGCTTCATTGTAAACTTGTATAAACCCAAACGCTTTGATCACCTCATCAAAGCGAAGATTCCAACTCCGAGATGCTTGCACCAGCCCATAAATGGAACGCTGGAGCTTGCATACTTTGTCAGCATTCTCTGGATCGACAAAACCTTCCGGTTGTATCATATACAACTCTTCCTTAAGAAAACCGTTAAGGAACGCTGTTTTGACATCCATCTGCCAAATTTCATAATCGAAATACGCAGCTATTGCTAACATGATTCGGACGGATTTAAGCATCGCTACAGGTGAGAAAGTCTCATCGTAGTCAATCCCTTGAACTTGTGAAAAACCCTTTGCCACAAGTCGAGCTTTATACACGGTGACATTACCGTCAGCGTCCGTCTTCCTCTTAAAAATCCATTTATTCTGAATGGCCTTCCGCCCTTCAGGTAATACTTCCAAAGTCCATACTTTGTTTTCATACATGGATCCCATCTCGGATTTCATGGCCTCTAACCATTTGTCGGAATCCGGGCCCTCCATTGCTTCTCCATAGCTCGTAGGTTCACCGTTGTCTAACAACATGACCTCCAAGACAGGGTTACCATACCACTCAGGTGCAGTGCGTACCCTTGTCGACCTACGAGGTTCGGTAGTAACTTGATCAGAAGCTTCTTGATCATCATCATTGGCTTCCTCTTCAACCGCTGCAGGCTCCACAAAAACATCTTTCTGTGCTACGCAACTTTCTGGTTGAAGCAGAGGTTCAATAACCTCATCAAGTTCTACCTTCCTCCCACTCAATTCTTTCGAGAGAAACTCTTTCTCGAGAAAGGACCCGTTCTTAGCGACAAACACTTTGCCTTCGGATCTGAGATAGAAGGCGTACCCAACAGTTTCTTTTGGGTAACCTATGAAGACACATTTGTCCGCTTTGGGTTCGAGCTTTTCTGGCTGAAGCCTTTTGACATAAGCATCGCAACCCCAAACCTTGAGAAAAGACAACTTAGGTTTCTTACCAAACCATAGTTCATACGGTGTTGTCTCAACGGACTTGGATGGAGCCCTATTTAAAGTGAATGCAGCTGTCTCTAACGCATATCCCCAAAATGATAGTGGCAAATCGGCAAGAGACATCATAGAACGCACCATATCTAATAGGGTTCGATTACGACGTTCGGACACACCATTACGCTGTGGTGTTCCAGGTGGCGTTAACTGTGAAACGATTCCACATTTTCTTAAGTGATTGCCAAACTCATAACTCAGATATTCTCCCCCTCGATCAGATCGTAGGAACTTGATCTTCTTGTTACGATGATTTTCAACTTCACTCTGAAATTGCTTGAACTTTTCAAAAGTTTCAGACTTATGCTTCATTAAGTAAATATACCCATATCTACTTAAGTCGTCAGTGAAGGTGAGAAACTAACGATATCCACCGCGTGCCGTGACACTCATCGGACCACACACATCAGTATGTATGATTTCCAATAAGTCACTTGCCCGTTCCATTATTCCTGAAAACGGGGTCCTCGTCATCTTGCCCATGAGGCACGGCTCGCATGTGTCAAGTGATTCAAAATCAAGAGACTCCAAAAGTCCATCAGCATGGAGCTTCCTCATGCGTTTTACGCCGATATGACCCAGACGGCAGTGCCACAAGTAAGTGGTATTATCTTTATCAACTCTACATCTTTTGGCATCAATGTTATGAACATGTGTATCATCACTATCGAGATTCAATAAGAATAAACCCCTCACTTCGGGTGCATGACCATAAAAGATATTACCCATATAAATAGAACAACCTTTATTCTCTGATTTAAACGAGTAACCGTCTCGCAATAAACAAGATCCAGATATAATGTTCATGCTCAACGCAGGCACTAAATAACAATTATTCAGGTTCATAACTAATCCCGATGGTAATCGAAGAGCGAGCGTTCCGACGGCGATCACATCAACCTTGGAACCATTTCCCACGTGCATCGTCACTTCGTCCTTCGCCAGCCTCCGTTTATTCCGCAGTTCCTGTTTAGAGTTGCAAATGTGAGCAACCGAACCGGTATCAAATACCCAGGCACTACAACGAGAGTTGGTAAGGTACACATCAATAACATGTATATCACATATACCTTGCTTGTTGTTGTTGTTGGCCCCCTTCTTGTCTGCCAGATACTTGGGGCAGTTCCGCTTCCAGTGGCCGTTCCCCTTGCAATAGAAACACTCAGTCTCTGGCTTGGGCCCAGCCTTGGGTTTCTTCACTGGATGAGCAACTGCTTTGCCACCCTTCTTAGAGTTACCCTTCTTGCCCTTGCCATTCTTCTTGAAACTGGTGGTTTTATCGACCATCAACACTTGATACTCCTTTTTGATGTCTGCCTCAGCGACTTTCAGCATCGAAAACAGCTCGGCGATGGTTTTGTTCATCCCTTGCATGTTGTACTGCTGCACGAAGCTCTTGTAGCTAGGCGGGAGTGACTGGAGAATTCTGTCAATGATAGCCTCGTCCGGGAACACAAGTCCCAGATCAGCTATGCGGGTATAGTACCCAGACATCTTCAGTAAGTGCTCACTGACAGACGAATTCTCCTCCATCTTGTAAGCAAAGAATTTATCGGTGGTCTCATACCTCTCGATCTTGGCATTCTTTTCAAAGATGAACTTCAACTCCTGGAACATCTCATATGCTCCATGACGTTCAAAACGCCTTTGAAGTCCTCCTTCCAAGCTATACAATATGGCACACTGCACCACTAAGTAGTCATCCGAACGCGACTGCCAGGCGTTCATAACGTCCGCAGAGGCCTGAGGAGCGGGGGGTTCACCTAGCGGTGCACTTAGGACATAAACCTTTTGGGCAGCAGTGAGGATGATCCTCAGATTGCGGAGCCAGTCCGCAAAGTTGCTCCCATCATCTTTCAGTTTAGCTTTCTCTAGGAACGCATTAAAATTCAGGGGAGCTACTGCGCGAGCCATCTACAACAAAAGATTTGCAAAGACATTTTAGACTATTGTTCATGATAAGTGAGTTATTACCTAATCAAATTATTTATAACTCCCACTCAAATTGACATCCCTCTGGTCATTCGAGCGTGACATGATCCAGATTCACCAACCCAAGTCCGATCATCACGTGAGATGAGGTGGTGTCAATGGTGAACATCTACATGTTGATCATATCTACTATATGACTCATGCTCGACCTTTCGGTCCTCCGTGTTCCGAGGCCATGTCTGTACATGCTAGGCTCGTCAAGTCTAACCCGAGTGTTCTGCATGTGCAAAACTGGCTTGCACCCGTTGTATGCGAACGTGGAGTCTATCACACCCGATCATCACGTGGTGCTTCGAAACGACAAACCTTCGCAACGGCGCACACTCGGGGGGAACACAATTTTATCTTGAAATTTTAGTGAAGGATCATCTTATAATGCTACCGTCGTCCTAAGCAAAATAAGATGCATAAAAGGATTAACATCACATGCAAATCATAAGTGACATGATATGGCCATCAACTCGTGCTTTTGATCTCCATCTCCAAAGCACCGGCATGATCTCCATCGTCACCGGCGCCACACCATGATCTCCATCATCATGATCTCCATCATCGTGTCGCCATCGGGGTTGTCGCGCGCCCACCATGCTCTTACTACTATTGCTACCGTTTAGCGATAAAGTAAAGCATTACATAGCGCTTAATGATTGACACGCAGGTCATACAAAAATTAAAGACAACCCTATGGCTCCTGCCGGTTGCCGTATGCATCGACATGCAAGTCGATATTAACTATTACAACATGATCATCTCATACATCAAATATATTTCATCATGTCATTGGCCATATCACATACATACCCTGCAAAAACAAGTTAGACGTCCTCTAAATTGTTGTTGCATGTTTTACGTGGCTGCTATGGGTATCTAGCAAGAACGCTTCTTACCTACGCAAAGCCACAACGGTGATATTCAAGTTGCTATTTAACCTTCTACAAGGACCGCCTTGTTCTATTCCGATTCAACTAAGATAGGAGAGACAGACACCCGCCAGCCATCTTATGCAACAAAAGTCACATGTCTGTCGATGGAACCGGTCTCATGTACGTGGACATGTAAAGTTGGTCCGGGCCGCTTCATCCCATAATACCGCTGAATCAAGAAAGACTAAGGAGGGAAGCAATTTAAACATCAACGTCCACAAACCCTTTTGTGTTCTACTCGTGAAAGCATCTACGCAAGATCCTAGCTCATGATGCCACTGATGGGGAACGTTGCATGGGAAACAAAAATTTTTCCTACGTTCACCAAGATCAATCTAGGAGATACATCTACGAGAGGAGAGTTGGATCCACATACCCTTGTAGATCGCTAAGCGGAAGCGTTCAAGAACGCGGTTGATGGAGTCGTACTCGTCGCGATTCAGATCGCCGAAGATCCTAGCACCGAAGCAACGGTGCCTCCGCGTTCTTCACACGTACAGCTCGGGGACGTCTCCTCCTTCTTGATCCAGCAAGGGGGAAGGAGAGGTTGATGGAGACACCGGCAGCACGACGGCGTGGTGGTGATGATGGAGGAGGATTCCAGCAGGGCTTCGCCAAGCACCGCGGGAAACGAAGATTGTAGTGGGAGAGGGAGGGCAGCACCGAGGCACGAACGTGTGTGGCTGCCCTCCCTCTGCCTCTCCTTATATAGGGGGAAGAGAGGGGAGGGGGCGCCCTAGGGTTTAACCCTAGGGGCGGCGGCCAGGGAGATGGGGAGGGGGCGGCGGCCAAGGGGGCTAGGGTTTCCCCCCCCCCCCAAGTGCCTTGCCCCCTACTCCATAGGGGTGCGGCAGCCCTAGGGGGGGCCACCACCCCTTGCGCATGAGGAGAGGGCCCAGGGGGGGCGCACAGCCCTATGAGGGCTGTTGTGTCCCCCTTTGTGGCCCATTAGGCCCGAAACCCCTTCCGGAACCCCCGAAACCCTTTTCGGTCATCCGCCGTCTTCCCGACACTCCCCGGAACACTTCCGGACTCCGAAACCTTTCATCCTATATATCAATCTTCGTCCCCGGACCATTCCGGAGACCCTCGTCACGTCCGGGATCTCATCCGGGACTCCGAACAACCTTCGGTAACCATGCACTGTTCTCACTAACAACCCTAGCGTCACCGAACCTTAAGTGTGTAGACCCTGCGGGTTTGGAAATCATGTAGACATGACCGAGACACTCCCAGGTCAATAACCAATAGCGGGATCTGGATACCCATATTGGTTCCCACACGTTTCTCGATGATCTCATCGGATGAACCACGATGTCAAGGATTCAGGCAATCCCGTATACAGTTCCCTTTGTCTCGTCGGTATGTTACTTGCCCGAGATTCGATCGTCGGTATCTCTATACCTAGTTCAATCTCGTTACCGGCAAGTCTCTTTACTCGTTACCGTAATACATAATCCCGTGACTAACCACTTAGTCACTTTGAGCTCATTTAGATGATGTATTACCGAGTGGGCCCGGAGATACCTCTCCGTCACACGGAGTGACAAATCCCAGTCTCGATCCATGTCAACTCAACAGACACCTTCGGAGATACCTGTAGAGTACCTTTATAGTCACCCAGTTACGTTGCGACGTTTGGCACACACAAAGCACTCCTATGGTGTCAGTGAGTTACATGATCTCATGGTCATAGGAACTTATACTTGACATGCAGAAAACTATAGCGATAACTGATACGATCAAAAGCTATGTTTAACGTTTGGGTCTTGTCCATCACATCATTCTCCTAATGATGTGATCCCGTTATCAAGTGACAACTCATGTCTATGACCTGGAAACCGTGGTCATCTTTGATCAACGAGCTAGTCCTGTAGAGGCTTACTAGGGACACAAAGTTTGTCTATTCATCCACACATGTATTTGAGTTTCCAATCAATACAATTATAGCATGGACAATAAACGATTATCATGAACAAGGAAATATAATAATAACTCTTTTATTATTGCCTCTAGGGCATATTTCCAACAGTATGCACCGTTGCGAAAGTTCGTCGTGCCGAGACACCACGTGATGATCGGGTGTGATAAGCTCTACGTTCAAATACAACGGGTGTAAGCCAGTTTTGCACACGTAGAATACTCGGGTTAAACTTGACGAGCCTAGCATATACAGATATGGCCTCGGAACACTGGAGACCGAAAGGTCGAGCGTGAATCATATAGTAGATATGATCAACATAAGATGTTCACCATTGAAACTACTCCATTTCACGTGATGATCGGACATGGTTTAGTTGATTTGGATCACGTGATCATTTAGATGACCAGAGGGATGTCTATCTAAGTGGGAGTTCTTTCAATTAATATGATTAAATTGAACTTTAATTTATCATGAACTTAGTCCTGGTAGTATTAGCATATCTATGTTGTAGATCAATAGCTCGCGATGTTGCTCCCCATTTATTTTTTCATATGTTCCTAGAGAAAACCAAGTTGAAAGATGTTAGTAGCAATGATGCGGAATAGTTTCGTGATCTGAGGATTATCCTCATTGCTGCATAGAGAAATATGTCCTTGATGCACCGCTAAGTGACAGACCTATTGCAGGAGCAGATGTAGACGTTATGAACGTTTTGACAAAAGCTCAGTATGATGACTACTTGATAGTTTCGTGCACCATACTTTACGGCTTATAACCGGGACTTCAAAAACGTTTTGAACGCCACGGAGCATATAAGATGTTCCAAGAGTTGAAATTAGTATTTCATACTCATGCCCGTGTCGAGAGGTATAAGACCTCTGACAGTACTTTGCCTACAAGATGGAGGAGAATAGCTCAACCAGTGAGCATGTGCTCAGATTGTCTGGGTACTACAATTACTTTAATCAAGTGGGAGTTAATCTTCCAGATAAGGTAGTAATTGACAAAGTTCTCTAGACACTATCACCAAGTTAGTAGAACTTTGTGACTAACTATAATATGCAAGGGATGACGAAAGTAATTCCCGAGCTCTTCACGATGCTGAAATCGGCGAAGGTAGAAATCAAGAAAGAGCATCAAGTGTTGATGGTTAACCAGACCACTTGTTTCAAGTAAAGGGCAAAGGGATAGAAGGGGAACTTCAAGAAGAATGACAAGCAAGTTGTCACTCCCGTGAAGAAACCCAAAGCTAAACTCAAGCCTGAAACAAGTGCTTCTACTGCAAAGGAAATGGTCACTAGAAGTGGAACTGCCCTAGATATTTGGCGGATAAGAAGGATGGCAAAGTGAACAAAGGTATATTTGATATACAGATTATTAATGTGTATTTTACTAGTGTTAATATCAACCCCTCGGTATTTGATATTGGTTCAGTTGCTAAAGAGTAGTAACTCGAAATGGGAGTTGCATAATGAACAGAAACTAGTTATAGGATGAAGTGACGATGTGTATTGGAAGTAGTTCCAAGATTGATATGATCATCATCGCACACTCCCTATACTTTCGGGATTAGTGTTGAACCTAAATAAGTGTTATTTGGTGTTGAGCATGAATATGATTTGATCATGTTTATTGCAATACGGTTATTCATGTAAGTTAGAGAATAATTGTTGTTCTGTTTACATGAATAAAACCTTCTATGGTCATACACCCAATGAAAATAGTTTGTTGGATCTCGATCGTGTGATACACATATTCGTAATATTGAAGACAAAAGATGCAAGGTTAATAATGATAGTGCAACTTATTTGTGGCACTGCCGTTTAGGTCATATTGGTGTAAAACGCATGAAGAAACTCCATAATGATGGACTTTTGGAATCACTTGATTATGAATCACTTGGTGCTTGCGAACCATGCCTCATGGGCAAGATGAATAAAACTCCGTTCTCCGGAACTATGGAGCGAACAACAGATTTATTGGAAATCATACATACTGATGTATGTGGACCAATGAGTGTTGATGCTCGCGGCGGGTATCGTTATTTTCTGACCTTCACTGATGATTTGAGCAGATATGGGTATATCTACTTAATGAAACACAAGTCTGAAACATTTGAAAAGTTCAAAGAATTTCAGAGTGAAGTAGAGAATCATCGTAACAAGAAAATAAAGTTTCTACGATCTGATCGTGGAGGAGAATATTTGAGTTACGAGTTTGGTCTTCATTTGAAACAATGTGGAATAGTTTCACAACTCACGCCACCCGGAACACCACAGCGTAATGGTGTGTCTGAACGTCGTAACCGTACTTTATTGGATATGGTGCGATCTATGATGTCTCTTACCGATTTACTACAATCGTTTTGGGGTTATGCTTTAGAGACAGCTGCATTCACGTTAAATAGGGCACCATCTAAATCCGTTGATACGACACCTTATGAACTATGGTTTGGCAAGAAACCAAAGTTGTTGTTTCTTAAAATTTGGGGCTGCGATGCTTATGTGAAAAAACTTCAACCTGATAAGCTCGAACCCAAGTCGGAGAAATGTGTCTTCATAGGATACCCAAAAGAGACTGTTGCGTACACCTTCTATCACAGATCCGAAGGCAAGATATTCGTTGCTAAGAATGGATCCTTTCTAGAGAAAGAGTTTCTCTCGAAAGAAGTGAGTGGGAGGAAAGTAGAACTTAATGAGGTAATTGTACCTTCTCCCGGATTGGAAAATAGTACATCACAGAAAATTGTTCCAGTGATTCCTACACCAATCAGTGAGGAAGTTAATGATAATGATCATGAAACTTCGGATCAAGTTTCTGCTGAACGTCGTAGATCAACCAGAGTACGTTCCGCACCAGAGTGGTACGGCAACCCAGTTCTGGAAATCATGTTACTAGACCATGATGAACCTACGAACTATGAGGAAGCGATGATGAGCCCAGATTCCGCAAAATGGCTTGAAGCCATGAAATCTGAGATGGGATCCATGTATGAGAACAAAGTGTGGACTTTGGTTGACTTGCCCGATGATCGGCAAGCCATCGAAAATAAATGGATCTTCAAGAGGAAGACCGACGCAGACGGTAATGTTACTGTTTACAAAGCTCGACTTGTTGCGAAAGGTTTTCGACAAGTTCAAGGAGTTGACTACGATGAGACTTTCTCACCTGTAGCGATGCTTAAGTCTGTCCGAATCATGTTAGCAATTGCCGCATTTTATGATTATGAAATCTGGCAAATGGATGTCAAAACTGCATTCCTGAATGGATATCTCAAAGAAGAGTTGTATATGATGCAACCAGAAAGTTTTGTCGATCCAAAAGGTGCTAACAAAGTATGCAAGCTCCAGCGATCCATCTATGGACTGGTGCAAGCATCTCGGAATTGGAATATACGCTTTGATGAGGTGATCAAAGCATATGGTTTCATACAGACTTTTGGAGAAGCCTGTATTTACAAGAAAGTGAGTGGGAGCTCTGTAGCATTTCTAATATTATATGTGGATGACATATTGTTGATTGGAAATGATATAGAATTTCTGGACAGCATAAAAGGATACTTGAATAAGAGTTTTTCAATGAAAGACCTCGGTGAAGCTGCTTATATATTAGGCATCAAGATCTATAGAGATAGATCAAGACACTTAATTGGACTTTCACAAAGCACATACCTTGATAAGATTTTGAAGATGTTCAAAATGGATCAGTCAAAGAAAGGGTTCTTGCCTGTATTACAAGGTATGAAGTTGAGTAAGACTCAATGCCAGACCACGGCAGAAAAATATAGAAAGAATGAAAGCCATTCCCTATGCCTCAGCCATAGGTTCTATAAAGTATGCCATGCTGTGTACCAAACATGTTGTGTACCTTGCCATGAGTTTGTCAAGGGGGTACAATAGTGATCCAGGAGTAGATCACTGTACAGCGGTCAAAATTATCCTTAGTAACTGGATGACTAAGCAAATGTTTCTCGATTATGGAGGTGATAAAGAGTTCGTCGTAAAGGGTTACGCCGATGCAAAGCTTTGACACTAAATCCAGATGACTCTAAGTATCAATCTGGATGCATATTGAAAGTCGGAGCAATTAGCTAGAGTAGCTCTATGCAGAGCATTGTAGACATAGAAATTTGCGAAATACATACGGATCTGAATGTGACAGACCCGTTGACTAAACTTCTCTCACAAGCAAAACATGATCACACCTTATTACTCTTGGGTATTAATCACATAGCGATGTGAACTAGATTATTGACTCTAGTAAACCCTTTGGGTGTTGGTCACATGGCGATGTGAACTATGGGTGTTATTCACATAACGATGTGAACTATCGGTATTAAATCACATGGCGATGTGAGCTAGATTATTGACTCTAGTGCAAGTGGGAGACTGAAGGAAATATGCCCTAGAGGCAATAATAAAGTTGTTATTTATATTTCCTTATATCATGATAAATGTTTATTATTCATGCTAGAATTGTATTAACCGGAAACTTAGTACATGTGTGAATACATAGACAAAACAGAGTGTCCCTAGTATGCCTCTACTAGACTAGCTCATTGATCAAAGATGGTTATGTTTCCTAACCATAGACATGAGTTGTCATT
Organism: Secale cereale; assembly: GCA_902687465.1. Lineage (NCBI taxonomy): Eukaryota > Viridiplantae > Streptophyta > Magnoliopsida > Poales > Poaceae > Secale > Secale cereale. The sequence goes on from LR738713.1 coordinate 375,676,454, forward strand.
TGATCAACGAGATCACATCATTAGGAGAATGATGTGATGGACAAGACCCATCCGTTAGCATAGCACTGTGATCGTTTAGTTTTACTGCTATTGCTTTCTTCATGACCTATACATGTTCCTATGACTATGAGATTATGCAACTCCCGAATACCGTAGGAACACCTTGTGTGCTACCAAACGTCACAACGTAACTGGGTGATCATAAAGATGCTCTACAGGTGTCTCCGAAAGTATTCGTGGTGTTGGCATAGATCAAGATTAGGATTTGTCACTCCGAGTGTCGGAGAGGTATCTCTGGGCCCTCTCGGTAACACACATCATAATAAGCCTTGCAAGCAAAAGACTAATGAGTTAGTCACGAGATGATGTGTTACGGAACGAGTAAAGAGACTTGCCGGTAACGAGATTGAACTAGGTATAGAGATACCGACGATCGAATCTCGGGCAAGTAACATACCGATGACAAAAGGAACAACGTATGTTGTTATGCGGTTTTGACCGATAAACGATCTTCGTAGAATATGTAGGAGCCAATATGAACATCCAGGTTCCGCTATTGGTTATTGACCGGAGATGAGTCTCGGTCATGTCTACATAGTTCTCGAACCCGTAGGGTCCGCACGCTTAATGTTTGATGACGATCGGTATTATGAGTTTATGAGTTTTGATGTACCGAAGGTAGTTCGGAGTCCTGGATGAGATCACAGACATGACGAGGAGTTCGGAATGTCCGAGACATAAAGATTGATATATTGGACGACTATATTCGGACACCGGAAGTGTTCCGGAAAAGTTTCGGATTTATCGGGATTGCCGGAGGGGGTTACCGGAACCCCCTACGAGAGGGGATGGTCCATAGTGGGCCTAAAGGGAAAGAGAAAGCCAGCCCATAGGGCTGGCCGGCGCCCCCACCTAGGGTTCCTAGTTGGACTAGGATTGGGGGGGGGGGGGCGCCACCTCTCCTATTCCTTTCCCTCTTCTTTCTTTTGGTGAATCCTACTAGGAATAGGATTGCAATCCTATTCCTAGTAGGACTCCTTCCCTAGCCGCACCAGGAGAAGTTGGCCGGCCTCCCTCCCTTGCTCCTTTATATACGGGGGCAGGGGGGCACCCAAAGACACACAAGTTGAATTGTTTTAGCCGTGTGTGGTGCCCCCCTTCACAGAAACACATCTCGGTCATACCGTCGCGGAGCTTAGGCGAAGCCCTGCGCCGGTGAACACATCATATCCGTCACCACGCCGTCGTGCTGACGAAACTCTCCCGTGAAGCTCAACTGGATCAAGAGCTCGTGGGATGTCATCAAGCTGAACGTGTGCTGAACGCGGAGGTGTCGTACGTTCGGTGCTTGATCGGTTGGCTCGCGAAGAAGTTCGACAACATCAACCGCGTCACTTGACGCTTCCGCTCCCGGTCTACGAGGGTACGTAGACACACTCTTCCCTCTCGTTGCTATACATCTGGTAGATAGATCTTGCGTGATCGTAGGAAAATTTTAAAATACTACGTTCCCCAACAGAGGATGTCTGTGGATTACACGGACCTAAACAAAGCTTGTCCAACGGATCCTTTTGCTCTCCCCGGTATTGATCAGATCATTGATGCTACGGCGGGATGTGAGCGGCTAAGTTTTTGGATGCATATTCAGGGTATCACCAGATCAAGATGGCAGTTAAGGACCAAGAGAAGACAGCTTTCATAACTCCTTTTGGTGCCTTTTGCTATGTATCTATGCCTTTTGGGCTCAAGAGTGCCCAAGCAACTTACCAGCATTGCGTACAGAACTGTCTTAAGGGGCAGATAGGGAAAAATGTTCATGCCTATGTGGATGACATCGTGATGAAGTCAAGGAAGGAGGAGACATTGATAGAGGACCTCAAGGAAACCTTTGATAACCTTCGGGCCTATAAAATGATGCTTAATCCGGAGAAATGCGGTTTTGGTGTTCCGGCGGGCAAGCTCCTTGGATTCTTGGTGTCGAACAGAGGAATAGAAGCCAATCCGGAGAAGATCAAGGCAATCACGTCCCTGACTAAACCAGCTTGCATCAATGATGTTCAGCGTATCGCCGGCCGGATTACAGCGTTGAGCCGATTCATCAGTCGTCTGGGAGAGAAGGCGATTCCGCTTTATCAGATGCTAAAAAAGACAGACTGGTTTATATGGAGCGATGAAGCAAACACCGCGTTTGAGGACTTAAAGCGGCAACTGGCTCAACCACCGGTCCTCGCTGCTCCCGTTGATAAGGAACCGCTGCTGTTATACGTGGTCGCCAATGCACGGGCAGTTAGTGTGGCAATCGTGGTCGAGCGCAAAGAAGCAGACAAGGAATATCCGGTTCAACGTCCGGTTTATTATGTTAGTGAGGTTCTCATTGAATCCAAACAAAGGTACCCGCATTGGCAGAAGCTGGTATATGGCGTGTTTATGGCAAACCGGAAGTTGAAGCATTATTTCCAAGGCCACCCAATAACTGTTCTCAGTTCAGCTCCGTTGGGGGATATAATCCAGAACAGAGAAGCCACTGGCAGAGTCGCAAAGTGGGCCATTGAGCTTAGCCCCACGGATTGAAGTATGTGCCGCGCACCGCTATCAAATCGCAAGCATTGGTAGATTTTATCAATGATTGGACAGAGTTACAAGCACCAGAGGAAAAACCGGATCATACATACTGGACTATTCACTTTGACGGTTCAAGACAATTAGAAGGCTCGGGGGCTGGAGTTGTGTTAACTTCCCCGCGAGGTGACAAATTCTGTTATGTCCTCCGTCTGATGTTTCCTTGTACTAATAATGCAGCAGAATATGAAGTATTGCTTCATGGCCTGCGGATGGCTAAGGAGATGAACTTGAGCCGGGTCAAGTGTTTTGGCGATTCAGACTTAGTGGCACAGCAAGTATCCGGCAAGTGCGATTCTAAAGACCCTCTCATGGCAGCCTATAGACGAGAAGTTGAAGCAGTCGTAGGATATTTCAAAGGATATCAGGTGGATCATATAGACCGGCGGAAAAATGAAGCGGCCGATGCTTTAAGCCGGCTAGGTTCTCAGCGTAAACCGGCGCCACCAAATACCTTTTTGGATGAGCTACACAATCCATTAGTTCAGGTACCGTCGGAGGAGGATTTGGCTGTTCCTGATCCGAAAGCGCGGTTGGTGGCGGCACTTCATGTTATTCCAGATTGGACGATCCCTTACTTGGCATATTTAAGCCGTGGAGAGTTGCCGAATGATGAGATTGAAGCAAGGCAGATAATTCGGCGATCCAAGTCCATGACAATTGTAAACGGGGAACTTCACCATCGCAGTGTTTCTGGAGCGTTTCAGTGGTGTGTATCATCCGAGGAAGGCTGTGACATCCTGCAAGAGATCCATGAAGCGGATTGTGGTCATCATACCGGTTCAAAATCCTTGGTAGCTAAAGCTTTCTGTCATGGGTTCTACTGGCTGACAGCTCATGATGATGCGGAGGATCTAGTCCGGAAGTGCGATGCTTGTCAGAAATTTTCGCGGCGTGCTCTTGTTCCGACACAGGAGCTGCGGATGATTCCAATTACTTGGCCGTTTGCGACTTGGGGGCTTGATATGGTTGGGCCTTTTAAACGATCCCAAGATCGAAAAACTCATCTGCTGGTTGTTGTGGATAAGTTTACAAAGTGGATTGAGGCAGAGCCTGTGAGCAAGTGTGATGCGGCAACAGCGGTTAAATTCATCAAGAAGGTAATTTTCCGGTTTGGCTTTCCACACAGCATCATCACTGACAATGGCACCAATTTATCTAAAGGAGAGATGGAAGAGTTTTGTCAAAGGGAGCATATCCGCCTAGATGTGTCTTCTGTAGCTCACCCTCAATCCAATGGTCAAGCTGAAAGGGCCAATCAAGAAATTTTGCGAGGTATCAAGCCCCGGCTTATGACTCCCTTGCAAAGAACACCAGGTTGCTGGGTTGAGGAATTGCCCTCTGTCCTCTGGAGCATCAATACTACGCCGAACAGGTCCACAGGCTACGCACCTTTCTTCATGGTGTACGGTGATGAAGCGGTTCTTCCAAGTGATATCTGATGTCTACACACGCTTCTACTCTTGTAGACTATGTTGGGCCTCCAAGCGCAGAGGTTTGTAGGACAGTAGCAATTTCCCTCAAGTGGATGACCTAAGGTTTATCGAACTCAGGGAAGTAGAGGTTGAAGATGGTCTCTGTCAAGCAACCCTGCAACTAAGATACAAGAAGTCTCTTGTGTCCCCAACACACCTAATACACTTGTTAGATGTATAGGTGCACTAGTTCGGCGAAGAGATGTTAAATGGCAAGTAATATGAATGGCAAAACAAAGTAATATAATTCTGTAATAAAAAGTGCAGCAAGCAAACAAGTGGTAAACGTGAGCACAAATGGTATTGCAATGGTGGAAACAAGGCCTAGGCTTCATACTTTCACTAGTGGCAACTCCCAACAACATTAACATAATCGAATCACATGATATTTCCCATAAAACATGCAAAGGGGACACACTCGGAGGTCATTCCTTCGTGGTCAAGAGAGGACGAGAATTATGTAGGGCTACAAAAGCACACCTCAAAGTTCGTAGTTCTCAATCTAAGGATTTCCCAATGTCACCGCGGCCATCCAAAGAGAGTCCCACAATCACCACAACATATCTAAAGGATAGTCAAAGACAAGCACCAAGAGACTCTCAATATTCAATCAACACACAAGAGAGGAAATCACTCATGAAAATATTGTTCTAATCCATGTCCAATAGACCGCTGTCACCTTGGTCTCGGGGATTATACTAGATAAAGACAAGTGAGTACATCAATCCAATACATAGAGGAAGGGGAAATATCTTAGATTAACATAGCCTATGATCACAAAGAAGATCACATCATGGGAGAGAGAATTGACCACATAGCTACTGGTAAGAACCTCAGCCCCGAGGAGGAACTACTCCCGCATCATGGAGGGAGGAAGCAACGTCGATGGAGATGAATCCGGGGGCACTTCCCCGTCCCGGCAGGGTGTCGGCGCAGGAATTCTGGTCCCTCGAAGCTTGATGGAGATGGCGGCGGAGATCGGAATCGCGTCTGGAGAAAAGGGTTCCGGAATCAGGGTTTTCTCGACGGACCTTAAATATATGCCAAAGGGGTGCACCAGACGGGGCTCGGGGGGCCCAGGCGCGGCCCAGGGGGGCGCGCCACCAGGGCGCCTGGAGCCCTGGTGCCCCCCCCCCGGCTGTCCTTCGGCCGCATGGTAGCTCCTGGAACGCTGATTTTTTATATATTTTTTCTGGATATTTCCTGGCAGTTCTCATAATGTAAAAACCTGAAATACAAAAACAGCCGAAAATAGAAACTGGCACTGGGGTGCACTGAGTTAATAGGTTAGTCCAAATATGATCAAAAGTGTATGGAAGTGTATAAATATCATAGCAATATCACCCAAAAGAGGCATGGAGCAAGCAGAAATTATAGATACGTTTTGGACGTATCAACATCCCCAAGCTTAATTCCTGCTCGTCCTCGAGTAGGTAAATGATAACAAGAATAATTTCTGTGGTGACATGCTATTAACCATATAGGACTTATTCATAGTCATATGACAAAAGCTTACTGAGACAATGAATCTGTAGTAATTAAGTTGCCTCATGAGAAAATCACAAAGAACTGAAAGTTTTACAATATGATACTGAAACATCAAATAGATTTGCAATGAACATGATGTGCAAATATGATAAAGTGATATCTAGCTTGTCCCCTTTAGTGAAGCAAAACATAAATGCAGGGGCACCTTCAAGGTTTAAGTGATGACTAGATACAATGATTTCAGAATAAACGATATCACAATCATGCAAAAGACAATGCTACTTTGGGACAATGCACATTACACTCAGAATGACAATCATGCTCTCAGTAGTTGGTGCTTTAAAAGAAGGTGGAGACTCAACATAAAAGTAAAAGAATGGCCCTTCGCAGAGGGAAGCAGGGATTACTCATGTGCTAGAGTTTTTTTTTTATTTTGAAAACATAGAAGCAATTTTGTCAACGGTAGTAATACTTCATATGTGTTATGCATAAGACATCCTATAAGTTGCAAGCCTCATGCATCGAATACCAATAGTGCTCGCACCTTGTCCTAATTAGCTCGGATTTCCATGGTTTATCATTGCATTACATATGTTTCAACCAAGTGTCACAAAGAGGTACCTCTATGCCACCTGTACAAAGGTCCAAGGAGATAAATCGCATTTGATTTCTCGTTTTTGATAGATCTCAACTTGAGGACATCCATACTGGGACAACATAGAAAATAGATAATGGACTCCTCTTTAATGCTTAAGCATTCATAAGAGGTTGAGGATTAATGTCCAAGCTAAAACTTCCACCATGATACATGGCTTTGGTTGGCGGCCCAATGTTCTTCTCTAACAATATGCATACTCAAACCATTCAACTCATGGCAAATCACCCTTACTTCGGACAAGACGAACATGCATAGCAACTCACATGATATTCAACAAAAGTGTAACAGTTGATGGCGTCCCCAGAAACATGGATACCGCTCAGCAAGCAACTTATAAGAAATAAGATACATAAGCGACATATTCTTTACCACAATAGTTTTTAAGCTACTTTCCCATGAGCTATGTATTGCAAAAATGAAGGTTTTAAAGGTAGCACATGTAAATTTACTTGGAGTGGCGGTGAAATACCACATATAGGTAGGCATGGTGGACTCATATGGCATAACTGGATTAAAAGAATGTGGATGCACAAGTAGTCAGTCCGCTTAGTACAGGTGGAGGTTAGCAAAAGACTGGGAGCGACCAACTAAAAGAGCAATGACGGTCATAATCATGCAGAGCGACAAAGCAACATTGAATCAGGCATGGTAGTTATATCACTACTCAGAAACAAAAGATCATCAAGGCTTGACAGACTTTCTTTACAGTCTTAAATATGCGTGAGCATACGCCGAGTCAATCAAAATAAATTCTCGAAGGAAGATACTACTAAACCATACCACATCATAGGCAAACAAATCAAGTTGGTACTCCAATAACACATTGGGAATCCCCCAGCTATTTGAGACTAACCATAAGAAAACATGAACTACTAAGCGCCATTATGCACGTAGCATCTTTATCATAGACATATTAACCAATGCAACGGAAGCAAACTCTCTTAATAAGATAAGCATGATAATTAAAGAGAGTTCAAGCAACCAACTAAACAAAAGCTCTTTGAAAAGATAAGCATGAATACTAAGAGCAGAGCATGATAGTAGCTATTAAAAGACAAAGAACACACACAGCAAAGATAGACATGAAAATTCTATGTTATGTTCTAGGTATAAGTGGAGCGTGTTTCTCTCCCACATAAAGAACGCTGAGTTCCGACTCGTTATGAAAAACTAAAAAGAAAACTAAAAGCAAGACGCTCCAAGCATAGCACATAACATATGAAGTGATAAAAATATAGCGAAACGAAAGACGAACTGATAATGTTGATGGAGAAGGGGATGCACGGGGGCATCCCCAAGCTTAGACGCTTGAGTCTCCTTGAATATTCCTTGGGGGTGCACGGGGGCATCCCCAAGCTTGAGCGCTTGACACTCCTGAATCTTTTTATCATCTTCCCTCGCACACTTGAAAACTCCCTTCATACATAACTCATCATAATCTGATTAGCGAGGTTAGTACCCTTAATAAAATAATTATACCTTGCTGGAAATAAAGATATTCTTGAAGGTCTACTGTTTCTCAAGATTGCCAAAAGGTTTTTGCAAAGAAAAAGCAAGCTCTTGGTTTGCAAAATGAAGGAAAGGCAAAACAGGACAGAATCTGTGAAAAACATAACAGCAGGTAGTAATTGATTTGTTCCGGGCACTTCTGTAACTCAAATCAAAAAACTCAGAACGCACGAAAGAAAATTATATAGAGAACGCTGTCGAAAAAATTCAGACCAAAAAGATGATCTGGTGATTTTATACGAATTTTTCTATCCAAGGACAGAATCTATTTCCTGGACAGCACGTCACAACTTTTGAACTTTCTTGCAATCAGAGGCTACACTTGGCACAAAGTTGAAAAGTAAAGATACAATGATGATGCTACTGTAGTAACAACATCAAGACACAACAAAAAGCAAAATAAAATTTTATTCATTGTGGGCTGCCTCTCAAAAGCGCTTTCTTTTATGCCTTTAAGCTAGGCATAGGACTTTAATGATGCTCTCGTAAGAATAAGAGCTGAAGAACAAAAAAGGGCATCAAGAAGCAAATGCCAAATACATTTAAGCCTAACATGCTTCCTATGCATAGGAATATTGCAATAGAATAATTCATTGAAGCACGAAGCAACTAGCATAGGAAGGCAAAACAAGCATAACTTCAAAATATTCACCATAAAGAGAGGAAACTTCTTATTATTAAGATATTTAGAACCAAGCCTCCCTCTCTCATTATAAATTTCAGTGGCATCATGGATGAACTCAACAATATAAGCATCACATAAAGCATTGTTACCATGATCCACATGCAAAAAGGTACTCTCACTCCCCACATAAGCATAATTTTTCTCATTGGTAATAGTGGGAGTAGGACTATCGTAAACAACTTGAACACTATAGATTAGTTGTATATTAGGAGGGTGGTGTTCAACAAGGGAGTAATTCCCTTCATGATTATGACAAGTTTCATAAGGATAATTTCTCCTTATGTCATAGGTACCTTTATAATCACTATAGATTGGAGTTATAACATTATCATGGTAGAGAAGAGCATTATCATTGCTAGCAACTATATTTGTAAACATGTTGTCTTTATTCTTACTAGCAAGAAAATTATCAATTATCACATCACTAGTGGGGATAGGATTTGCAATCCTATCATCCCCAAGCTTAGAGCTTCCCATATCTTCACTTTCAGAGTTGGTACCAAAAAGATTTTCAAGATCATAAGCAGCATTATCATCATTTTCCAAATCACAATAAGTAACATGCATATCATAATCAAAATCATCTTCAATAGTACCTACGGACGTATCATCAAGATGATAATTAAGGCAATAAACTTCACCATCTTCTTTAAACTTACAACCGTTAGGATAAAAGTTGATGGGAGGAATATACTCAGGCTAGGTTGATACCCATTCTTCTTCCTTCTTGCTCCTCCTCCTCCTCCTCTTCTTTTTCTTCTTCTTCACCTTAGGAGGGGGTGGTTGGAGATGAAGCTTCTCCACATATCCTGGTTTATCATTAGAAACAATAGGGGAAACTTGGGAGAAACTCTCCTTTTTATTAGCAGAAATATAAGAGACATTTTTATACTTTGGTAAAGTTCCCTCCTTTCTAATCTTACGTATGTAATCATTTTCATGGCAATTAACAACACAATAGAGATGGCAATTTTGCAAAGTGTTTTTTATTCCTATGGCATTATCATCTAGCCAAGAAGTCTTTTCTAATAACTCTTCACACATCAAAAATAACATAAGCTCATCATAAAGATCAGAGGTGATCATGTTATCACACAACCGGTTAACAGTTATGTTTTGAAAGTTCATGCATTGAAAATTAAAGTGACCCTCTATACGGCAAAGTTCACAAGTAAAAGGATAAAGGTCACACAATTCTCTAGCAATTTCATTTAAATCTCTGACCCAAGTGATTGTTCTTTCATGCTTATGTTGCTTACAATACTTCTCTTCTTCAATCATAGGCCTTTCACAAGGTCTATCCACTCCACAAAAATTAACATGCTTATATAAAACTTCATTTTTAGGAATTGGATCATGCATGTTGCAATCATCATGAACAATTTCATTTTCTTTGCAAGTCTCTTTAAAAGGTTTATGATACTTGATCCAATCCTCCTTAGGCATATTAAGATGTGAAGCAAAAGATTTGAGGAAATCAACAAGGAGTTGAGAATCAAGCCCAAACTTAGCACTAAACTTATTAAAACTTGTAGTTTCAACAAAGGACTTAATGCAATCATACTCATAAATTATACCTGACTCTTTACCTTTGTCGATCTCCCAATCTTCAGTGTTGCGTTGAATTCTTTCAAGGAGTTCCCAATTAGCATCAATCTTTTTGTTTGTGAAAGAACCCATAGAGGAAGCGTCGAGCAAATCTTTATCCTGTCGAGAAAACCTTGCATAGAAATTAGTAATAATAATATCTTTGGGGAGCCCATGGTTAGGACATTTTAGCATTAACGTTTTCATTCTCCCCCAAGCTTGAGATATGCTCTCTCCGTCATGAGGATAAAAATTATAAACATAATTCCTATTCTCATGGACTTCATGAAGAGGATAAAACTTGGAGTAAAAGAGAGACTGGATCTCTTCCCACTCCAGCAGGTGAGAGTCATTTAGTAGCCTATACCATTCCAATGCTTTTTCTTTCAGTGACAAGGCAAATAATTTCCTCATGACAAACTCCCTCGATACACCTGCAAGCTTAAATAATGAACATAGTTGTGACAGATATAGCAAGTGTTTACCGGGATGTCTGTCTCCTGCATAACGATTAGCCAAAACATAATCGATAATACCAGCCGGTATTTTATAGGGCACAATTTCAGTAGGAGGAGGAGCAACCACCACAGGTGTGGGGCGTCCTCCCGCAAGCAACGATCCAATAACAAGGTTTTCCATAAGCATAACTAGTGAAATGATAAAAAAACAAGAAACAAAAAGATTTAATTGCAAGATCTAAAGATATACCTTCAAGCGCTCACCTCCCCGGCAACGGCGCCAGAAATAGCTTGATGTCTACACACTCTTCTACTCTTGTAGACTATGTTGGGCCTCCAAGCGCGGAGGTTTGTAGGACAGTAGCAATTTCCCTCAAGTGGATGACCTAAGGTTTATCGAACTCAGGGAAGTAGAGGTTGAAGATGGTCTCTCTCAAGCAACCCTGCAACTAAGATACAAGAAGTCTCTTGTGTCCCCAACACACCTAATACACTTGCTAGATGTATAGGTGCACTAGTTCGGCGAAGAGATGTTAAATGGCAAGTAATATGAATGGCAAAACAAAGTAATATAATTCTGTAATAAAAAGTGCAGCAAGCAAACAAGTGGTAAACGTGAGCACAAATGGTATTGCAATGGTGGAAACAAGGCCTAGGCTTCATACTTTCACTAGTGGCAACTCCCAACAACATTAACATAATCGAATCACATGATATTTCCCATAAAACATGCAAAGGGGACACACTCGGAGGTCATTCCTTCGTGGTCAAGAGAGGACGAGAATTATGTAGGGCTACAAAAGCACACCTCAAAGTTCGTAGTTCTCAATCTAAGGATTTCCCAATGTCACCGCGGCCATCCAAAGAGAGTCTAAAGGATAGTCAAAGACAAGCACCAAGAGACTCTCAATCTTCAATCAACACACAAGAGAGGAAATCACTCATGAAAATATTGTTCTAATCCATGTCCAATAGACCGCTGTCACCTTGGTCTCGGGGATTATACTAGATAAAGACAAGTGAGTACATCAATCCAATACATAGAGGAAGGGGAAATATCTTAGATTAACATAGCATATGATCACAACGAAGATCACATCATGGGAGAGAGAATTGACCACATAGCTACTGGTAAGAACCTCAGCCCCGAGGAGGAACTACTCCCGCATCATGGAGGGAGGAAGCAACGTCGATGGAGATGAATCTGGGGGCACTTCCCCGTCCCGGCAGGGTGCCGGCGCAGGAATTCTGGTCCCCCGAAGCTTGATGGAGATGGCGGCGGAGATCGGAATCGCGTCTGGAGAAAAGGGTTCGGGAATCAGGGTTTTCTCGACGGACCTTAAATATATGCCAAAGGGGCGCACCAGACGGGGCTCGGGGGGCCCAGGCGCCCCCCCGGCGCGGCCTAGGGGGGGCGCCACCAGGGCGCCTGGAGCATTGGTGCCCCCCCCCCCCCGGCTGTCCTTCGGCCGCACGGTAGCTCCTGGAACACTGATTTTTTATATATTTTTTCTGGATTTTTCCTGGCAGTTCTCGTAATGTGAAAACCTGAAATACAAAAACAGCCGAAAACAGAAACTGGCACTGGGGTGCACTGAGTTAATAGGTTAGTCCAAATATGATCAAAAGTGTATGGAAGTGTATAAATATCATAGCAATATCACCCAAAAGAGGCATGGAGCAAGCAGAAATTATAGATACGTTTTGGACGTATCAATATCCGCCATGACTCACCGAGGGTGGCAGCTTATGTTGAAGTGGCCAATGAGCAGGCAAGACAAGACAGTTTGGACCGGCTAGATGAAGAGAGTGACATAGCAGCAGCACGATCCACGATTTATCAGCAGGACTTGCGCAGATATCACAACCGCCGGGTTAAAACCAGGATGTTCCAGGAGGGGGACTTGGTACTCCGGCTCATCCAGGACCAAACAGATATGCACAAGCTATCCCCACCTTGGGAAGGGCCCTTTGTGGTCAGTAAGAACTTACACAACGGTTCATACTACCTGGTGGACGTTCGAGAGCACAAAGACTCACGGACATCAGAAGAAGAGACGAAGAGGCCGTGGAACATCGCTCTCCTACGGCCCTACTACACCTGAGCCATGAGCTCTGCTGTATCCTATGTATATATTATGATTAATAAATAAACCGACACCCTTGGTAAACCGGGGGATCAGCCTTTTTTCTTCTAAATATATGTCCTGTGAATTTTTTTATAGATATTTCAAAACAAACTATTTTATGCAGAAGGGACCAAACTAGGGGGCTACGGATCACATGTGAATCCTCGCTAAAACTCTTTTCTGGTCCGGTCTACGTGATTATCTTCACATCAAGCGCCCTTTGGATAAACTCCATCGATTGGCAAAAAACTGTTCTTGTCCCTAGGGAACCTTCCTTTGATGGCAAATGCAATATTTCTTACCCCTTGGTTGATCACTCCCTTTGATGGCAAAAGAAAAATTTGTTCTTGTCCCTAGGGAACCTTCCTTTGATGGCAAATGAAATATTTCTTGCCCCTTGGTTGATCACTCCCTTTGATGGCAAAAGAAAAAAAATCTTGTCCCTAGGGAACCTTCCTTTTATGGCAAATGCAATATTTCTTGCCCCTTGGTTGATCACTCCCTTTGATGGCAAAAGCAAAAAAATGTTCTTGTCCCTAGGGTACTTCCTTTGATGGCAAATGCAAAATTTCTTGCCCCTTGGAAGATACATCCCTTTGATGGCAAAAGAAAAGTTCTTCTCCCTAGGGGTAATTCCTTTGATGGCAAATGTAAAAATTCTTGCCCCTTGGAGTACATCCTTTGATGGCAAAAGAAAAAGAGTCATAGCCCTTTGGGTCGCACCCTTCGATTGGCACATATGGAGCCTGGCAGCTCGTAAAAAGCCTCGACTACATGATCTTATTTGCAAACTGTGTTTTGTGTTTTGTGATTCTTTCAACGTTTTCTATGGTTTTTTGATCCGGAGCTGGACAACTTCAAAGTTGACCACATATTTTCAAAAATCTGGACATAGAGCTCCAGCATTATTTAAACCGGTAGTTACTATAACCCGGAACAATTATTGGATCCACCCCAACAGAGTCAAGAGCTTCCTCAGAAACTACAATGTTCGTCGGATTAAGGATGTCAAGCATACTTAATCAAAGGTATGAAGTTATTTTTGGTATAAAATAGATACTCGTTTGATATATATGAGAGCTATTTAATCGGTCCGGCGGTAAACTGCTAGGACATCCTTTTGAGTGTTATCTATGCAGATACAGATAATATAAAATATCAACCATAGCAGACAAGGGATTCAAATTGGCAGACACCAAATCAAAGCTGTGACATCCAGATTAAGACAGAAAATGTTTCGAGGTATCCTATTACAAGGCACTGCAAGCCTGAACGGATTAAAGTTTTTCTCGACAAAAGATTACAGCAGCTAAAAGTTAAACTGAGCGGCTTATGCTTCTTCTTCCTGCTGCGAGGGCTGAGGATCGATTTGTTCCGGAGCATCTTCATCTTCTTGAAGCGGTTGAAAAGCATGAACGCGCCAGTCGATCTTTGATAAAGCACGGGAGTACATCTCCTCAGTGATGAGATCAGACGGATCAACATCTGGGGCGAAAGTATGGGGGCGCACTGGTGGGATTAGATTTTCGGTGTCATAAACCGGCCGATCCACCCGCTCATTCTTTAAATCATATGCCGGATGATACCTGGTCAAGTCCGATTCATCAGTAAGTTTGCTGGCAAGGGGACGCATTTCTTTAGTCAAAGCGTGAAGGTCTTTGCCAGAGAAGGCCGATCCATCTTCCTTGGTGCTGGGGTACCCGTTCATGGCTTCTTCCGGATCAAAGTCCGGAACCCACGCCTTGGCACTGGTCAGCGCTACAAGAGAACCGGCCCGTGCAGCAGATTTCTTCACCTCTTCTAAGCGTACAGGCAATATAGAAAGCTTCTCCAAAGTGCCTTGGATAGTGGTGGGGCCGCTTTATGAAAAGACATTGCACTTATAATCCTTTGAGCGCCGGAATACAGTTGCTCAACCAGAGTATAAGAGGCCTTGAGTTTCTTCCGGAGGTCATCCCCAAGATGGGTGACTCGTCGCCCTGTATATGACTATCACAGTTAAACCAGAGCAGAATAAAGATTGCAGAGATGAAAACACATGCAAATTAAGTATTTACCAAAGACGGCAGAGGTCATAAGCTCTATTTGCTGCTTTAAACCGGTCAGCTCTTGCGTCACCGGGTTAAGGGCCTCTTCAGCATCCTTTGCTCTTTTTTCAAGAGCATTCCTCTGCACTTCCCAGGTTGCCCGCTCCGCTTCAAAATATTTTTTCAATTGTTCAGCACTGGTTAAGCTCAACGCCAGATCATCTTTGGCCTTGGCAGAAGCAGTTTCCGTCACAGCAAGTCTATTCCGGAGCTCAATTATTTCTGCAGCCCTCCGGGTCAAGTCAGCCTGCAAGAAAATCAAGTGGAATAAATGACAGTTCAGACAAGTATCAAGCACATAACCAAGTTATCCACTTGACACTTGGGGGCTAATGAGCAACTGAAGTATCAAAAGAAGACAATTAAAGTCTCAAGCACATAAGCAAGGTATCTACTTGACACTTGGGGGCTAATGGGCAATTGAAGTATAGAAAGAGAGAGTCAGACAAGTCCCATGCACATAACACAAATTATGACCCTGGCACTTGGGGGCTAATGTAAGTTCATTTTCCATACATTTGGAAGTACCGGTTAACCTACAACAAAGATAAACTAGCACTTGGGGGCTATTATGGCATAAGGACAGAAGTATAAAGAAGGCAAAGCAAAGACAAGTAAAGTACCACGTATTTGTCCTTCATCATGTTAACCAAGCCCATTTCATATTCACGGCTGGTATGAAGCCGGTTCAAATACCCGGAGTAAAGTTCCTGGGCACTCAGTTCGGGATAATTGGACAAATCTGTACTCCATTTTCCTTTCTCTTGCTGAAGCTTCTCCGCTTTAGCAGTGTGCTTGGCTAAGACGATAGGCTCAGCAAGAGCGGTAAAACCCGTCCCCGTTATTTGAACATCCGGAGAGGAAGCAGTATTTGGCTGTGAAGGGGCAGCAGTATGATCCGGATTAACGGGAGCCGGGCTAGTCCGAGGAGGGCTGGCCCGGACAGGACTTGCCGGTTCAAGGACATCTTCAACATTGGTATTTTCAGGAGTAGCAACATAATCATGATCCATGGGAGCAGGATCGTCAAGCTGAGTTGCAGGCTCGTTCTCCGGTGGGATGACATCATCCGGATCAGCTACCGGATCAGCAGCGGTAGCCTCGGCCGCCGATTTAGTGGCATTTGCCTTTTTACTAGGCTTGGGCTTGGTGAAAGAAATTGAAGAGACAATCAAAGTTATAAAGGGCAAATACAAAGTTAAACCGGATAAGGTAAAGGACTTACCCAGGGACAGTTTTCAGTATTGGGACATGTGTGGCAGTCGATTCACCGGAAGATGATAAAGGCGTCTCCTGATAGTTAGGATCAGACGGTTTAAGCGGTTTGTGTATAAGTCCAGCCTTTGGATGGAGAAGAGTTGGAAAAAGTAAAACCTCAGAGCGACGCCTCCGAGCCGGAGTGAGAGATATTCCGGAAGATTCTACTACATGGCCACTATGGCGTGTAGTCTGGCGGGCTTCATGTTGCTGCTTCTTCAAAAGAAATTTAGGGTCCAGTTGAGCGTAAGGATGAGAAAAAGGGTACTTCCGAGATGCCCGACGAGTTTTGGGCACCGGCGGTTCAGAATCTGAAGAAAGAGTGATTACCTCAATTTCTGCCGCTTTATCACCTTCAGCCAAATCCTGTGAAAAGACGTTGTTAACATAAATCTGGATAAAAGAGATCAAAAGATATCAAGATCAAATCATACCTCAGAATCCGGATCATCTTCCTCGAGATGTGAACCAGAACCAGCAGCTGCCTTCTTCTTTTTGACAGCACACGTCTTCCGGCGTGGCTGTTTACCTGACTTATCCTGAGATTTTCTCTTCCAAAAAGGATCGTCGGCCTATGCAGAAGAGGAACGATAAATAAAAGATAATGAATATGGACGGATTGGACACAAACAGGAAAGGTTAAGGCTTACTGCTGGCAGTTTGTTCTTCTTGTAATATGGAGCCAATCCGGTTTGGCTGCATTCCTCCAGAGTAATATTTAGCAGTTTTTTGGCGGATTCAGTAACTTCCTTCTCACGAAGCATTACGTTGATATGGCGTTGAGGGTCGTCCGGCTTTCCGGTATACTGATACATGAGACCGGAGCGCCGGCTCAAAGGAAGGATACTCCAGGCAAGCCAACAACGAACGAAGTCGACTCCGGTCAAACTGTTGGCCATAAAGGCTTTGAGTTTGGCAAGCTGAGGGGCAAACCGGGCTCGCTCGGTGGAAGTAAGACGTTGTGGCAAGGGATGATCTTCCGGAAGGCGATGTTCGCGGTAACCCGGCAGTGGGTTTTCTCCTTCAGGCGAGGAATCCTTGCAGTAAAACCAAGATTGGTTCCAGTCCTTGGGGTGTGTATGGAGAGCAGCATGAGGAAAGACTACGTCTCTTCTCTTCTGAATACTGACACCACCCAACTCTTGATGTGGTCTGGCAGTAAACTCTGTCCGCCGGTTTAAGTGGAAAAAATCCCGGAACAAGTCCACTGACGGCTCTTCTTGAAGGTACACCTCGGAGAAGACTTGGAAATTGCAGATTTTGATACGGAATTTGGGCCTATATCCTGAGGATGGAGTTGAAAAGCGGCCAGCACATCCCGAATTTTTTTTGAACCGGGAGGGCTAAAACCCCGGGCCAGATGGTCGTAGAAAACAATAACTTCTCCTTCTTTGGGGGTAGGAGGACACTCATCCCCTGGGGCCCGCCATTTCAGAACTGCTTGAGGGCCCAGAATACCAATCGAAGCAGCATTGGCTAAGTCCTCTTCCGTAATACGGGAAGGAACCCAGTTGCAGGAAACGAACTGCTTGGCAGACATTTGAGCAAAAGGAAAAACGCTGAAAAGATAAAGTGCAAAGTCCAGATTATTTAACTGCTAAAGCATAAACCAGAACGTGTTATCAACTTACATTGACGGTTTAGACAGGGGACTAATGGCATTGACAACCCGGAAGCAGGTGGGAGACAAGCTGCTACCGGTTTATGACAACAAAAAAGAAGAAGCTAAACCATCGGGTTCATGGTTGATGCGTTGCAGGAGCAATATATGATTGATTAAACCGGCGAGTAACTTGCAGATCTATCAAGACGAAGAAACAGATTTCTACAGAAGGCTAAAGTAAAATAGATCTGAGCAGTAAGAAAAAGACGAAATTTACGCAAGTCTATCACAGGAAGAACTGCAAAGGTTTTCTGCAGAGCAAATGAATCTAAGGGTGAAATTAATCTAAGTCTAAAACTACGGAGCAGGAGCGAGTTTGAAGCTAAAGCAGAGTTGGAATCTACGGCAAGCATGGCGTATGAGATGAACAGCAAAAGCTTCGAGGTCTAATGGCGGAAGCAATGGAAGAACCCTAGATCACAGATCTGCAGCAAGAGAAAAGGAATACCTGAGAAGGAAAGGGACGGCGGCGGAGTAATCTGGTCGCGTTTCAGGGTGATGCAGCGGCCTAGCTGACGACGGCGACGAGCTCGAAGGCAGCGGCGGAGCTTCAGGCGACGGAGGAAGAAGAAGAGCGGAAGGAAGAAAGATAACGAGGTGTAGCGGTATTTATAAAGACTGAGAGAAGGAAACGGCAAGCGCGGGATTTGAGGAGGTCAGATTGGATAAAGATTCCATTGTCGCCTTGATTTTCGTGATGAGCTTTAAACAAAGTTAACAAACAGCCGTGAGCAATAAATGCGGAGGTGATGTCACGACTGAATAAAATGATTTCTGAAGATGACGTCATAGCCGGTTTACAAAACGGAGAAGATACACAGAAGAAGTGTATGTAGGATTATAAGACTGACATGAACAAGTTCAAATCATTCTGGGGCCTAATGTCAGGGATATTACTAGCAGGTATAAACCGGCTAGGGGGATCCGGATTATGGTAATGTAGATGTATAGTTATAAACTCAGTAGAGGTTACGGCCCATGAAGGCTTAGGGCCCATGTGTAAAGTTTACGGTTTATAAACCGTCCTATCATGTAACTTGAGATACAAGGGAGAAAGAGAAGAGACCGAGGCGGACACGAGTATGAGCCGGACTCGGTACTCTGTAAACCGGCCCGGGCGTTTCCTCCTATATAAAGGAACGGCCCGGCGACGGTTCAGGAAGAAGCAACGATCCGTCGAGAGACAGGCAAGCAATCTGCTCCCTGTTCATCGACGCCCAAGCAATACCAAACCAAACTAGACGTAGGCTTTTACCTTCATCGAAGGGGCCGAACTAGTATAAACCCTCTGTATCCTTTGTGTGCTTTTAACCTCTTCAAGCTAACCCGCGCGATGGCTCCACACCTATGTCCTCTAAACCGGACATCTGCCGTGCTAATTCTACGACACCCTCCACCCATGGCTAACTCGCACCCGCGCTCCAGAGCCACCATCCAATGCACTGCATGTGCATTCTATGGACACATGGCTAAATCCTGCCGCAAACGCCTCCGCGCCCAAAGATGGAAATGGATTCCCAAATTACCAGGGCCTTCCACTCCTGCCCCTCACGCTCCACCTTCCTCCTCGTTTTTCCAACCGCCGCGCCCCTGCCCAGTCCCATCGCCATTACCGCCCACTGACTAAACTCCACCACGCTCGCAGACCTCCACCTTGGCCATGGCGAACTTCCCTCTGAACCCTGTCCTGTTCCTTCCTCCCGGATTTGCCGTTGAGCCGGGGCCGGCGGACCGCGTGGTTCGTAGCGGTATGATTGTTGGCCCAATCCCGCCGCTCAACCATGATTTCTTGGCCATCGCCGAGGCGAGCGAGTATGTCCCTCTCCACCGCCGCGCCTTCGTCCGCAATGCCATCGTAGGTCAGCTTCATGCCTCTCAGCTCTTTACTACTGAAGTCAGCGACCACCCGTTTGGTATTGGGTTTTTTGGATTTGTGGATTCATTCTTGCGTGATACGGCCGTGAACACCCCCATTGAACTCGAATATGAGGATCTTCTTATCACCTTTGTTCCGCACAATGAAGCCCTGAATCGCCGTACTACTTCCTTTGGCCCTGAGGTTTGGTTGCTGTTTTTCGGATTTCCTTACGATTACCAGACTGACTACTATATCACCAAAGCTCTGGGTGGATATGGATCCCTTGTGCATTGGTACAACCCACGCCAGGACAGAAGGTACATGATGATCAAAGCCCGGGTGCTTCGCCTGCGTCTGATCCCGAAGAGCTTCGTCGTTTGGCAGCTTGGAGGAGCCCGTGATTGTTGGACTGTTCAGGTCACTATACTCCGCAACAACGATTGGAATGGGTTGCTTCCTGAAGTTCTGCCTGCAGGTGAAGATCCGCCGCCGCCCGATGGTAACCCCCACCAGCAATTCGGCCTTGAACTCACTGCCGAGCAACTCTATCAACAGCAAGTGCACAATTGGTTGGTTCAGAACACAGCCCCTGTTGGCCCCAACGGTGATGCCAACACTGCCAACAATGCTAACGCCAACGCTGGATGGGGTGCGTGGCCACAGCCGCCTGCTCCTCCTCTACCAACTCTACCACCGCATTTGGTCAATTATCAAGCGTGGCTTGCAGCTCAAGGTCTGACATTCCAAGATGGCATTGTTCCTGACAATAACCTTACAGATAGCCCCACACAAGCTTGGAATGACTTGTTCTCTTCTTCTGACGAAGGTAACAGCTCTGACAACTCTGCACTGATCATTTTGCCCCAGCCCTCTCTCCCGATTGTGGATCCCCCAATGCCACCAGAATCACTCTCTATTTCAATTGTTCTGCATGACCGTGGGGTACAATTTGGGCTCTCTTCTCAGGGATCCAGTCTGCTATCTTTGCTGATCGATAACCCAATTCCTCGGCAGAGACTGAACACTTTCCTCTTTGATGCCCTCCGGCCAACGATTGCCTCCATTGGCCCCTGGAGAAATGCATTTGGTATGAGACCTGCAAGAGTGGAAGTTTCAGTCTCAGTTTTGGCTTCTTCGGACCACAACGTCATTCGCTTGGAAAGCCTACCTACCTCATCTGTGATCATTCAGGAACTGCCACTAGAGAATAATGCACAAGTTCCTCAGCCTGCTGTAACTGCCTCGCCCAACTCGATGCCCGGCTCTGAAGATGTGACAGGTTCACCTGAAGACTTGCTTATTGTGACTGCTGATCCTCTGCCTGTGACCCATCTTCCCTCTGCACCAAACATGCTTGAGTTTGATGCTCCAGCCTCTAACCTGATCAACCCTCCACTTGCTGAGCTCAACACTGCCACTTCCAACCTTGAGATGCAACCTATGCCAGTGGCACCCCGTGGTCGTCGCCCCAAAGCTGCTGTGGTACCCATATCCACTGCGGAGGTTCGTCGCAGCACAAGATCTACTAAATACAAGGGTTCTAAGGTTCACATGCCCACTGACAGTCGCAAGGCCATTTCCAAGGTTAAGCCTAGAATCATACCAGAAATAGGCTCATCCTCAGCACTTCACTCCAGGCAAGCTTCTGAAGACATCCCCCCACCAACTCCAATTTCAACACTGCAAGATATTGGCATCCACAGGTGCGCAATCCCAGCGGAGGAGTTAACTGAAGAAGCTCTCCTAGCAGTACCAACTCTTGCAGCGACACCGAATGGCACTCAGACCTCTGACGCTACTGAAGCTGGAGGCGCTGAGACTCCCTCCTCTACTTAATCTGCCGGCGACTTTATGTCACTTTTGCGTTCGTGGAATGTCCTCTCTTGGAATATTCGAGGCCTTAACTCCGACCCCAAACATTTAGCGCTTCATAATGCGATCATTACTAGTGGGTGCGCGATCATTTGTTTACAAGAAACCAAAAAAACCTTGTTTGATTTGGCTTTTATCAAATCTTGCTGTCCTCGCCAATTCGATCGTTTTGCTTTTGTGCCCTCCGGTGGTGCCTCGGGTGGTCTTATTACAATCTGGAAGAGCTCGATGTTTTCGGGATCAGTTCTATTTTCGGAGCATTTTGCGCTAGTAGTCAATTTCACCAGTACACAATCTCAACAAAGCTGGACGCTAGCTAATATTTATGGGCCATGTTCTGGAGATGACCGCACAACATATACCAACTGGTTATACAACCTAGACATACCTCATACACAAGATTGGCTTTTGATTGGCGACTTCAACTATATTCGTGCTCCTGACAATCGTAACAAACCTGGCGGTAATACTCAGGACATGTTTACTTTCAACGATAGTATTCGCACGCAAAACCTTCTAGAACTTCCAGTAAAAGGTCGCGCCTATACTTGGAGTAACATGCAGATCGACCCGCTCCTTGTTCAATTGGATTGGTTCTTCACGTCCCTGCACTGGACTCGGGTCTACCCCAACACACTGGTTAAACCCCTTGGTAAACTTGTATCCGATCACACTCCTTGCATTGTTACTATTGAAACCAACATCCCACGCAGCAAAATTTTCAGATTCGGATCATACTGGATCTTGCACCCTGGATTCATGGATGTGGTGCATGCCTGTTGGAACAAACCGGTTCACTTGTCCAATGCAGCCTCTATGCTATGCCAAAAACTCAAAAGGCTCAGACATGCTCTCAAGACTTGGAGCAAGAACATTTCACGCTTGAAGATTGCCACTAACAATTGTAACCAATTCTTGGCACATCTTGATGAACTAGAGAACAGAATGCCTCCTACTACCCCTGAATACAACTTCTGTATCATCCTCAAGAAACACACCATACGACTATTGCAATATCAGAAACTCTACTGGAAGAAACGCTGTACCATTAGCTGGGTTAAGTTTCGCGATGAAAACATGAAATTTTTCCAAGCTGTGGCCACATAACGCTACCGACACAACAACATTGCGTGCTTATTGGATAACGAGGGCAACCAAGTAGAAGATCACACCAGCAAAGAACCCCTACTCTTTCAGACTTACAAAAACCGCCTAGGCGCCATATCACCTGCTGAGATGAAATTTGACCTACCTACACTCATACAACGCTCCAATGACCTGGATCATCTCACCGACCCTTTTACACACAAAAAGATAGACGCAGTTATTAAAGAGATGCCTGCCGATCGAGCCCCCGGCCCTGATGGATTCAATGGGGCATTTCTCAAAAGCTGTTGGCCCGTGATCAAACATGACTTCTATGCTCTTTGCTCCCAATTCCATGCTGGAGACCTTGATCTTACAAGCATCAATGATGGACTTATTACTTTGATCCCCAAGGTTCATTCACTGGTGTCAGTCAGTGACTTTAGACCGATAACACTACTCAACTGGTGCCTCAAATTGCTCACTAAACTCCTAGCCAATCGCCTGCAAAAGGTAATCCTGCAACTAGTGCACCGCAACCAATATGGTTTTTTAAAAGGTCGGACCATCCAAGACTGCCTGTCCTGGGCCTTCCAATATATCCATCAATGCCAGGCTTCGAAGAAAAAAAATCATCCTTCTCAAATTGGACTTTGCAAAAGCTTTTGACACAAATGGTCATGACCCTATGATCAACATCATGCGGCACATGGGATTCAACGATAAATGGCTTAAATGGATCAAAGGTATCTTTTCCACAGGGCGATCCTTTGTCCTACTCAATGGTGTACAGGGCCGACAATTCCAGTGCAAAAGCGGAGTACGCCAGGGTGATCCCCTCCCCCCCCTACTATTCGTCCTCGCGGCCGACCTCCTACAAGCCGCCATTAACCACGCTTTCAGACAGGGGAGAATCGATCTACCTTTTCCCTGCCCTGGTCAAACAGAATATCCGGTTATCCAGTATGCTGACAACACAATCCTAGCCCTACCTGCATGTCCTAGACAAGCTGCAACGATCAAGCATATCCTATCATACTATGCAATTTCCATTGGTCTCAACATTAACTTTGACAAGTCCACTCTTATCCCTACCAATCTTGACGGCAATTATGCAAATGAGCTAGCTAGCATTTTTGGTTGCTCGATTGGCACCATGCCCTTTACGTACCTCGGTCTGCCCATGGGTACCTCCAAACCTACTATTCAAGACCTAATGCATCTAGTATGCAGTGCTGAACGGAGACTCACCGCTACGATTTCCATGATGTCATATGGAGGGAGACTCTCATGGTTAAATGCGACTGTCACCTCCTTGCTCATCTATGCCATGTGCATGCTAAAGATAAACTCCCAAGTAATTGAGATGCTAGATAAAATCAGACGCATGTGTCTTTGGAACAAGATGACTGAACATGGAGAAAAATGCAACTCTTTGGCAGCCTGGGACTTGGTCTGCAAACCAAAGAAACATGGAGGTTTGGGAGTCCTCAATCTAAAACTCCAAAATGAAGCCCTACTCATGAAATTCCTACATAAATTTTACAACAAGAAAGATGTACCGTGGGTACATCTCCTTTGGGACACCTACTATCAAGGAAAAATTCCTCATGCTCTAGATTCGGTGGGATCGTTCTGGTGGCGTGACATACTATAACTCACACCCCAATATCATGGGATCTCTTGTGTACAAGTGGTTGATGGGACAACAGCTCTCATATGGAAAGATCTCTGGCTACCCACCACTCTGGAAATATCACATCCCCGGGCCTTCTCTTTTGCCCTAGACGAAGACGTATCCGTCAAAGCTTTCTTGGAGAGCACATCATTGCATGACATCTTTCATTTGCCCCTCTCCCCGGAAGCACTCATGGAAGTCCGCAATTTACAGCATCTGTCCAATCACCTGAGCCCCTCCACATCCTCCACCGACATTTGGTACTATGCATGGGGAAAACAGACTTCAAAGCCGCAGACTACTACAAATTCTGTTTCAGACACGCCCCACGACACCCAACCTTCCAACTTTTCTGGCGATCCAAATGCACCATGAGAATTAAATTCTTCGGCTGGCTGATGCTACTTGATCGACTAAACACAAGGAACATGCTGAAATGACGACACTACGACATTGGGGAGGTGTTTGACTGTCTCCTATGTGGACAGAATGTCAAAGAAACGGTCGACCACATGATCTTCACGTGCCCATTTAGCAAAGCTTGCTGGGGAAAAATTGATATACACTGGCCTGTCTTTGACTCCATACTAGACTTGATCGCACACAGCAATGAGAAGGAACATGGACCCCTCTTCATGGAAATCTTTCTAACGGCGGCGTGGAGTCTGTGGAAAGAGCGCAATAATAAACACTTCAGAAGGATCAACCCTAGCACGGCCTCTTGGTTGACACGCTTCAAGGAAGATTTTGGCCTTCTCCAATGCAGGGTAAAAGAGGCTCAGAAGACCACTGTAATTGCCTATTGTAATTCTCTGCCCTAGACCCCCCTCTCGCTTGGCTGCTTTTGAGTGGTAGATACTACCTTGTGCTCATCTAAACTTCACCCCCCACTCCTTGGGAGGGGGGGAGGGGGTAGGATGTCCACAAAGATGTAATGCAACTTGTAACATACTTGTAACACCTTACATCATATATATACAAAAACAGTAGGAGCCTCTCCTACTGTCATTCCATCAAAAAAAACAAATCATCGATCATCGGCAGCGGGTACTTATTCTTAATCGTCACTTCATTCAGTGCTCGATAAATAACGACCATCATTAAAGAACCATCCTTCGTCTCGACCAAAAGCACTGGGACTCCCCAAGGTGATGAACTTCGTCGAATAAATCATTTCTCCAATAACTCCTTAATCTGCTTCTTGATCTCTTCCAGATCATTTGCTAGCATCCGATATGGTCTCTTCGATATTGGTTCGGTGCCAGGCAATAGCTCTATCAAAAACTTAATATCCCTATCCGGTGGCATGCCTGGTAGCTCTTCTGGAAATACATCCGGATAATCCCTTACTACGGGCACTTCCTCCTGAACAACTCCCGAGAGAGAATGTACTTGTGTCCTTCTAGGAGAATGCCTAGATACATACTTGATCCTTTTTCCCTCCGGGGTGGTAAGCAAAATAGACCTACTGGCACAGTCGATGTTCCCTCCATACAGTGATAGCCAATCCATACCTAGTATCACATCCAATCCTTGTGACTCCAAAACTATCAGGTCTGAGGGGAAAACATGTCGTCCAGTGGTCAATGGCATCTAAAAAGATCCTTAATGTGCCATATACTCTGCTCCTGGGGCACTTACTAACATGGGGGTCTTAAGGACTTGGGTGGGCAACTTGTTTCTATTCACGAATCCCCTTGAAATGTATGAATGTGATGCACCAGTATCGAAAAGAACTACATCGGTAAATGACTTAACCATAAACTTACCGACAACTGCATCTGGTTACTCTTCAATTTCCTCCATGTTCACGTGGTTCACTTGTCCTTTGTTGAATGGGTTGGGCTTCTTCCCGACGCTTCCATTGTCGTTCCCATTCTTAGCTTCAGGGCAGTCCGTGGCCTAGTGTCCATTCTTCCCGCACTTGAAACAGGTAACATGACTTAAATCCCTCTTGGCGGGTGTGGATGCGGTGGAGCGGTTCTGATTATTGCTTGCTCCATTCCCATTCCCATTCTTGGATCCATTGTGATTGTGAGAACTTCCTCCATTATGGGTGTGGCCTCCATGGTTATGGGTGTATCCTCCCGAGTTCGGGGTGAAACGGGGCTTCTGCTGGGCTCCAGAGTTATTCCTGCCTTGTCCATACTTCCTCTTGCGGCTTTCTATCGGCTATTGCTTCCCTTCAATCATAAGAGCCTTGTCTACCAACTCCTGGTAGTTGTTGAAGGTTGCCACCATCAACTGTATGCTCATCTCATCATTCAGCCCTTCCATAAACTTCTCTTGCTTCGCGGCATCTGTGGCCACATCGTCAGGGGCATAACGAGATAGAGTACTAAACTCATCTACGTACTGAGCCACAGTACGATTTCCTTGGCGCAAGTTGCAAAACTCTCGCTTCTTCATGCTCATGGCTCCAGTTGAGACATGGGCAGTGCGAAAAGCTTGCTGAAACTGATCCCAAGTGACATTGGCTACAGGGAAAGTGGATGTGTAGTTCTCCCACCATGCTGTTGCTCGTCCAGCCAACTGATGTGCGGCAAAACGCACCTTCTCACATCCGTGCAATTTTCGGTGGTCAAATCCCTTCCAATCTTGCGTAGCCAGTCATCAGCAACTATTGGCTCAATACTACTAGAAAACACCGGTGGTTGCAACCTTAAGAAATGTGTTAGGTTGTCCACGGGTGGTGGTGGTGGAGGGTTATTGTTGTTGTTCTGATTGTTCTGGACAAGAAGTTGCATCAAAGTGTTCTGCTGCTGGATCAACTGAGTGAGCTCAGGGGGAAACTGAAATCCAGGCTCACGTCTCGAAGGCATCTGATGGGTTTAGAGGGAAGAGATTCGAATAGAAATGAGGTCTAGGGGAAAATTCACTACCCATATGCACATGAGACAAACACAATAATCACACCAATCAATTTCAAGCAAGGGCTTACAAAGATTCTAACTAACGTTACAAAAGTGCTCTATAATCTACTATATGGGGGAAAAACTACTAGTCATAGGGTGGTCATCTAGAAATTTTGATCGGCGGAAGATTCCATGATGTCTGCTCCAGCTTCATCTTCATAGTCCTCATCACTATCATCGGGGTCTGAGTCGGTGTCATCGATGATGATGTAGTCCTCAGAACGAATCTCCTTGGGTTCTTCTTCTTCTCCTCCTCCTGGTGCTGGATCTCCCATGAATACTCCTAGCTTCCTTGTCAAGTCATCATTCTTCTCCACAAGTATTGTCATCTCCTCCTCATATCCGTCGCGTGTAGACTTGAGTTCCTCTTCTAGCTCCAAGTTCCTGGTTAACGCCTTCTTCAAATCTATCATCCTTGCGCACATCTGGTGCTCCTGTCAACGAATGTGATGGTTTAACTCCTGGATGAACGCTGCAGTGGACATGTCCTTCCGGGTACTGATCATGTCCCATTGCTCATCTCGGCGTACACATATCTGATAGATAGTGTCCTTCAGCTCCTGCTTGTAGACTTCTCCAATACGTCCCACGGTAATGTGGGCTGCCATACTCTTGCCTAGGCTCCGGGTGGTGCATCAAAAGAAAACTCTATTGGCTCAGTGGATGGTGTGAATGTCCTCCCGGGAATTTGAACTTGAATATTCCATCGCTCCTCTTCTGGTAAAGTGGCGGTGTAGGTCCCGGTGAAGCTTGGTATTCCGATGTTCAGGTACCTAGTGACTTCCATCAAGTGTCGTCCAAAAGGTGTGTCTTCATCCGGTTGAGTGAACTTGTTCCTTGGGTCCACCATCCTAAATATTAGAAAATGTAGAGGAGTCAAAAATGAGTAGAGAAGAGTGACCTAGGGTTTATCTTAGTGGTCGTGTCTTACAGTAAGTGTGTGCTCTGATACCATCTTGTAGCGACCACGATCCGAATGGACCGAAGTCTCTGTGTTCTGTGTCATCCCTGGATCGGTAATGCTGACACACACAGTGCTTGAAGGCTTTATAATAGAGTGGCAATCACACACTTATTACATCGAATGTCTCAAAAGAGAACTTATTACAAAATTCTATGGCATAAGGCCATCTAACAAAATAAAAGCGGAAGGCTTGGAAGATAAGTAGGTCCATCAACTCCAACAGCGTAGCTGAGTGCATGACAAACGACCTATCGCACCTTACTCTTCTTCTGAAAAGTCTGCAACGTAACATGTTGCAGCCCGAAACGGGTCAGCACATGGAATATGCTGGCAAGATAACACAGTAGAGCAAGTAACAGAAATAAGGCTAACACTATATGCATATTTGGCTGGTGGAGGCTCTAAGGTTAAGGTTTTTCATAAAGCCAATTTTTTCCTACAACAAAGGAATAAGTTTTATTTTAACTATCATGGTAGTTGAAACATCATTGAGAAGGTACCTCCAACTCAATCCCAATTAAAGTAGTCATCATTAACCAAACAAATTAATTATAGAGTGTTGAGATCAACTAATAATTCAAGTACCAGATACTCAAGATGTCCATAACCGGGGACGCGGCTAATCATGATTAGTTTGTACACTTTGCAGAGGTTTGCGCACTTTTCCCCACAAGACTCGATCTCCTCTGTTGGATTTCTCGCACTGCATGGTGTTTGAGAAACGGATGACCGAGACACAGTCTTTCAAAAGCATTCACTCTTTACCCCGGGTGGACCGGTACACCTACTTTCCCCTGCATCTGCTAGTCCACCACTGAAAGAGCTCACACAACTTACTCGTACTATGCGAGAGCCTATAATGGCATTGTGGCTGCACACGGAAGTTTCTAGCATGAATAGTATTATGATCCCTTTGAGCCTGGGTGGCATTCCATAGGATAATCACACGGTACCCCGAGGATTTCCTAGGACAACACTGGATTCTCCAGGTGCCCTGCAACCAGTCCACCCAGATGTGTATTCAAGTAGCCACCATAAGTTGAACCATTTATTAACAACTCACATCTGTCATGGATACTCTCAAACCCATACCACGTCTACGAGCATAGCATGGCAACCTAAGCATAACGTAAAAGTAACTCCCAGGGGTTTGAAAATAATGCAAGTAATAGGTTCTACCTCAATCTACTTCCGAGACCCACAAATTAAGAGATCCTACTCATGCAATGTGTGAGGGTTTGATCTAATGCATAAAAAATGGGTAATAAAGGGTATGATCAAAGTGTTACTTGCCTTGCTGATGATTCGCAACACCTAGGGACTCGTAGTAGCACGCTTTGCACTCCGGGAGTTCTATCGCAAAAAAACAATATCATATATAGGCAATCAAGCAAAGATGCACAGGCAAACTCCAAATAAGAATATCTAACCAGAAAGTTCAACTTAAGAACTCCGGTTTGCAAAAAGAATCAAATCAAACGGAGCAACGAAACTCAAACTGCGAAAGAAACAAGATTCATTTACTAGATTGATCTAAAGTCAAATTTCACAGTAGCAAAACCTTGTTCAAGTTTGTTAAGAGGAAAGAGGGTTTCGAGACGAAGATCTGGGCACTTGAATCGCCTGATTCCGACTCTCGAGCGAAAAGAAAAACTAAAAACAAGATCAGGGCAGGAATAGCGATCGAAAACAATCCCGGAAAAAACCCTAAAAAAGAAAACTAACGAACAGGCTAACGAACGAACGTCTGTTATCTGTGACTAACGGGCGAACAACGTTCTTTAAAATGAGCATACGGACGAACGTCCGCTATTTAACTAAACCGAAAAAACGAACCGATCTAGAGTTCCCTAAAAAATGGAATGGTTTTGAAAAAAACCGGCGGCTACCTCGTGGATCAAGACGGCGGCGGAGGCGGCGTACTCCAGCGGGCCAGCGGCGGCGGGTGGCGGCGGGGCGGCGAGCGGCGGCGCGGTGGCGGCGTAGCGGCACGGCAGCAGCGGCTGCGGCGGGCACGCGGACCGGGGCGACGGCGCGAATCGGGCGGTTGCGCGCTAGGGTTAGGGCGGCGGGGCTGGTGGGCTGCGGCGGCTGCGGTTCTCGCCTTTTAAATGCCAGCTGGGGGAGTCCGGGTCGGGTACGGCCCGACTAGGTCGGTTCCCCCTTTTTTTTAAACAATCCTGACATACTAAAATAGGCAAAAAAATACTAAACTGACTCCAAAAAATCCGAAATAAATTTTCACCGTCCTCTATAAATATTTAGGACAAAGTGAACATTTTTCCCGGACCTAAATGCAATTTCAAAAAACGCGCATTTTTCCTATGCAAATAAATCCGAATAAAAATCCAAAAGTGATTTTAATATTTATCCACCAATATTTCTTTTATTTTGAAGAAGTCATATTATCTCCGCTCATATATTTTACTAAGAAATATTTTTAGGAGAGAAAAACAATTAAAACCAAAATGATCCCCGTACCGGTATTTGAGAAAACTCAAATACGAAAATCGTAAAATCCCCAACTCTCTCCGTGGGTCCTTGAGTTGCTTAGAATTTTCGGGAACCGCAAGAACACAAATGCAATAAAATATGCAATGCAATATGATCTATGTATAACATTCCAAATTGGAAATTTGGAATGTTACAAGGATCCACATACACTAATCTTGACTCCATAAATACTGTCTTCTCGAGGAAAAAACAAGAGAATGATTTTCATCGCGTTTTACGATACAGAGTCGTCGCCACCTCCCGATCTTCATTGGGAGGGCTGTTCTGGAGTTTGTTCGGGGCTCTAAAGAGGGGGATTCACCGCCATTATCATCACCAACCCTTCTTCATCGTCAATTTATGATGCTCACCATCGGGAGGGTAATTCTTTGTAGGCTTGCTGGAAAGTGATGGAGTTGGATGAGATTTATCATGTATTCGAGTCAATTTTTTAGGGCTTGATCACTAGTATACACTATATTCTGAGATTGATGTTGCTATGACTTTGCTATGCCTAATTATTGTCACTAGGGCCCGAGTGCCATGACTTCAGATATGAACCCTCTATGTTTTCATGAATATATTTGAGTTCTTGATCCTATCTGCTAGTTATATGCACTTGTTATTGTTCTTATCCGAAGACCCCAAAGTGAAAATAGTTGGGACACTCTCCGAGGATGGCTATAATTGGAGGAGTTCATGCACCATGTGTTAATGCTTTATTCTGGTTCTCTATTAAAAGGAGGACTTAAAATCCCTTAATTTCCTTATGGACCCCGCTACCATGGGAGGGTATCACAAAAGATGTCATGTAATTTCTTATTATAAGCACGTATGACAATATACAGAATAGATGCCTACATTTTCCTTAATGAATTGATGCTATTGTGTATCACTCTAGGTTGTGACTGTTACATGATGAATGACATCCAGCACAAATATCCATTACTGATCTAATGCCTACGCTTTTCACATATTGATATTTGCTAAGTTACTATTGTTGCTCTTGCTGTTACAATCTACAAAACTGCTACTATTACTATTCCTGTAACTATTGCTACTGTTACCACTACTATCAAACTATCATATTACCATGCTACTAAACACTTTGTTGCAGATATTTAATGCTCCATGTGTGGTCGAAGTGACAACTCGGCTACTAATACTCATAAACATTCTTTGGCTCCCCTTGAGTCGAATCAATAAATTTGGGTGAAATACTACCCTCGAAGACTGTAACGGTCCCCTATACTTGTGGGTTATCAAGACCTTTTTCTGGCGTTGTTGTCGGGGAGCATAGCTCTATTTGTTGAGTCAATTGGGAATTATATTTGTTGATCACCATGAAGAATCTGAAAGACACTAAGACCAAGTGTGTACCATGTAAGATGAGGGGAGGTAAGGAACTGCCATCACACTCTACACTTGATTCACCTTCCGTTTGAGGTAGGCTTGCGACACCACCACATGGAAAGAAGTCCGCATAACCCCCCGAGGTTTCACAAACCGGGCAATTTACCCCCCAAGGTCCAAAACCAGGTGTTTAACCCCCTGAGCTTTCATAAACCATGTGAATCACCCCCTAACCCTGATTAGAGTGATTTTATGGATGGTTTTGATGACATGCCAAGACTGCAGGTACCACGTCGTCATGATTCCTCTCTTTCCATCCCATACTCAAACCATCACCGCGTACATGAGCGTCGCTCACATCCTCGTGTCCAAACCACTCCCTGGCCTTCGCGCTGCGTGACCTCCACCCCGGCATGTTATGAGTTGCAGTTTGTATGGCTTGCATGCTATCTCGGCTTGCCATCCCCGGCAGCGCTCTCGCTGGCCACATCCTTCCTTCGTCAACAATAACTCATCAAGTTCGCGCCCCGTGCCGCCTGCGGCTGCCGCCGGAAGCTGACGAAATCCACTGTAGAGCTAATCACAATTAGGTTAGTCACATATGTCGGTCACGGACACAGACCGTCGTACTTCTTGTGTGTACGTACGTGCATGCTTGCTGGAGTGAGTTAATCCAGTAGGTCACGATTGTACTTGTGTATTGTATCCGGCGGACCTTACGTTCTAGCCGGAAAGAGATTATGTGCACCTCGCCACCGATGCTCCAGCTCCTCGGCGCTTCCGGCGCCAATGTCTTGCCCGCCACCGTCGTCAACCGCCCCACCATCGTCTGCCTCGGAGAGCTTGAGTACGAGGCACTGCCGTACTGGTCGCGCTTGGTCAGTGGTCGCCAAAACTTCCACCGGTTGGCCAGTTGCGCGTGCACCCCGGCACCCGGCGCGTGGAGACGAGGAGGCTCAACGCCGAGACGCTCAGACTTAGAATAATATTGGCGAGCTACATGTTGATGCCAGCCATCGACGCCATGCAACCCGAGTGGGCTGGCCCGTGCTCCGAGGAGAATGGACTAGGGCGGCTGCATGTCAGGAGAGAGTTTCACCTTGCCACGTCGTCAAAACCGCTTGCAAAAACCGCTCTAACCTGGATGAGGGGATGATTCACATGGTTGAGGAAAGATCAGGGGGTTAAATACCTTGTTTTAGACCTCGGGGGGGTAAAGTGACCAGTTTGTGAAACCCCAGGGGGTTATGTGGACTTCATTCCCACCACATGCTATTCAATCTGATATGTTTCAAGTAATTGATGATGCTACTTCTGCTATAAATGAAACTTGTGATGATGCTGAAGGAAATATGCCCTAGAGGCAATAATAAAGTTGTTATTTATATTTCCTTATATCATGATAAATGTCTTTTATTCATGCTAGAATTGTATTAACCGGAAACTTAGTACATGTGTGAATACATAGACAAAACAGTATGTCCCTAGTATGCCTCTACTAGACTAGCTCATTGATCAAAGATGGTTATGTTTCCTAGCCATAGACATGAGTTGTCATTTGATCAACGGGATCACATCATTAGGAGAATGATGTGATGGACAAGACCCATCCGTTTGCATAGCACTATGATCGTTTAGTTTAACTGCTATTGCTTTCTTCATGACTTATACATGTTCCTATGACTATGAGATTATGCAACTCCCGAATACCGTAGGAACACCTTGTGTGCTATCAAAAGTCACAACGTAACTGGGTGATCATAAAGATGCTCTACAGGTGTCTCCGAAAGTATTTGTGGTGTTGGCATAGTTCAAGATTAGGATTTGTCACTCCGAGTGTCGGAGAGGTATCTCTGGGCCCTCTCGGTAACACACATCACAATAAGCCTTGCAAGCAAAAGACTAATGAGTTAGTCACGAGATGATGTGTTACGGAACGAGTAAACAGACTTGCCGGTAACGAGATTGAACTAGGTATAGAGATACCGACGATCGAATCTCGGGCAAGTAACATACCGTTTGACAAAAGGAACAACGTATGTTGTTATGCGGTTCTGACCGATAAAAGATCTTCGTAGAATATGTAGGAGCCAATATGAACATCCAGGTTCCGCTATTGGTTATTGACCGGAGATGAGTCTCGGTCATGTCTACATAGTTCTCGAACCCGTAGGGTCCGCACGCTTAACGTTTGATGACGATCGGTATTATGAGTTTATGAGTATTGATGTACCGAAGGTAGTTCGGAGTCCCGGATGAGATCACGGACATGACGAGGAGTCTTGGAATGTCCGAGACATAAAGATTGATATATTGGACGGCTATATTCGGACACCGGAAGTATACCGGAAAAGTTTCGGATTTATCGAGAATGCCGGAGGGGGTTACCGGAACCCCCTACGAGAGGGGATGGTCCATAGTGGGCCTAAAGGGAAAGAGAGAGGCAGCCCATAGGGCTGGCCGGCGCCCCCACCTAGGGTTCCTAGTTGGACTAGGATTGGGGGGGCGCCACCTCTCCTATTCCTTTCCCCCTTCTTCCTTTTGGTGAATCCTACTAGGAATAGGATTGCAATCCTATTCCTAGTAGGACTCCTTCCCTAGCCGCACCAGGAAGGGCCGGCCGGCCTCCCTCCCTTGCTCCTTTATATACGGGGGCAGGGGGCACCCAAAGACACACAAGTTGAATTGTTTTAGCCGTGTGCGGTGCCCCCCTCCACAGAATCACACCTCGGTCATACCGTCGCGGAGCTTAGGCGAAGCCCTGCGCCGGTGAACACATCATATCCATCACCACGCCGTCGTGCTGACGAAACTCTCCCGTGAAGCTCAACTGGATCAAGAGCTCGTGGGACGTCATCAAGCTGAACGTGTGCTGAACGCGGAGGTGCCGTACGTTCGGTGCTTGATCGGTTGGATCGCGAAGAAGTTCGACAACATCAACCGCGTCACTTGACGCTTCCGCTCCCGGTCTACGAGGGTACGTAGACACACTCTTCCCTCTCGTTGCTATGCATCTGGTAGATAGATCTTGCGTGATCGTAGGAAAATTTTAAAATACTACGTTCCCCAACAGATGCTAGTACTCTGCTTGATAAAACTGTCGCTAGGTCAATTTCTTGATGAACGCTAAATCTAAAGAACTTGAGAATGCTGAAACTGAGGAAAATTTTGATTCACCTACTATGCCCAAGATAGTATGGGGAGATAGCTCAAGAATTTCTTGCGTGTAATGATAGAGATTATGTTACGAAATCAGTGAGTGAGCTGGAAGAAAAGTCTATGATAGAGAGAATGAAATATGATCCTAAGTTTGCCACTTCTCCTCTCTTTGTTACCGATAAAGATTATGAATTCTCTGTCAATCTTGAGTTAATTACTGTGGTAGAATCTGATCATTTTCATGGTTATGAAAATGAAGCTATTGTGGCACACCTTACTAAATTGAATGATATAGCCACCTTATTGTTGGGGATTGTTGCAGAAATTAAAACAATTCTATGCATCACCAAGATCAATCTATAGAGTAACTAGAAACGAGAGAGGGGAGTGCATCTTCATACCCTTGAAGATCGCGATGCGGAAGCGTTGCAAGAACACGGTTGGTGGAGTCGTGCATGAAGTGATTCAGATCGCGGCCAAATCCAATTTAAGCGTCGAACAACGGCGCCTCCGCGTTCAACACACGTACATCCCGGTGACGTCTCCCACACCTTGATCCAGCAAGGAGAGAGGGAGAGGTTGGGGAAGACTCCGTCCAGGAGCAGCACGACGGTGTGGTGGTGGTGGAGGAGTGTGGTTCTCCAGCAGGGCTTCGCCAAGCGCTACGGGAGACGAGGAGGTGGAGAGGTAGGGCTGCGCCGAGAGGGAGAGGAACTCCTATGTCTTGCAGCCCCCAAAAAACCACTATATATAGGGGAAGGGGAGGGGGTGCGCCCCCTCTAGGGTTCCCACCCTAGGGGGTGGCAGCCCTAGATTGGATTGGGGGGCGGCCAGGAGGGGGAGAGAGGGAGGGCGCGCCCTGGGGTTTCCCCCCTCTTCTCCTCCTTGCGCCTTGGGCCCTGGTGGGAGGCGCACCAGCCCACCTAGGGGTTGTTCCCTTCCCACTCTTGGCCCACGCAAGCCTCCGGGGCCGGGGCCCCTCCCGGTGGACCCCCGAAACCCCTCCAGTGGTCCCGGTACGTTACCGATGATGCCCAGAACACTTCCGGTGGCCAAATCCTCATTTCCTATATATAATTATTTACGTCCGGACCATTCCAGAACTCCTCGTGACGTCCGGGATATCATCGGGGACTCCAAACATCACTCGGTAACCACGTACATATTTCCCTCATAACCCTAGCGTCATCGAACCTTAAGTGTGTAGACCCTACGGGTTCGGGCGACATGCATACATGACCGAGACATATCTCCGGTCAATAACCAACAGAGGGATCTGGATACCCATGTTGGCTCCCACATGTTCCATGATGATATCATCGGATGAACCCCGATGTCGAGGATTAAATCAATCCCATATGCAATTCCATTTGTCTACCTGTATGATACTTGCCTAAGATTCGATCGTCGGTATCCCTATACCTTATTCAATCTCATTACCGGCAATTCTCTTTACTCGTTCCATAACACATCATCCCGTGACCAACTCCTTAGTCACATTGAGCTCATTATGATGATGTCTTACCGAGTGGGCCCAGAGATACCTCTCCGTCACACGGAGTGACAAATCCCAATCTCGATTCGTGGCAACCCAACAGATACTTTCGGGGATACCCGTAGTGTACCTTTATAGCCACCCAGTTACGTTGTAACGTTTGGCACATCCGAAGCATTCCTACGGTATCCGAGAGTTGCACAATCTCATGGTCTAAGGAAATGATACTTGACATTAGAAAAGCTTTAGCAGACGAACTACACGATCTAGTGCTATGCTTAGGATTGGGTCTTGTCCATCACATCATTCTCCTAATGATGTGATCCCGTTATCAACGACATCCAATGTCCATGGTCAGGAAACTGTCACCATCTATTGATCAATGAGCTAGTCAACTAGAGGCTCACTAGGGACATGTTGTGGTCTATGTATTCACACATGTATTACGATTCCCAGATAATACAATTATAGCATGAATAATAGACAATTATCATGAGCAAGGAAATATAATAATAACCATTTTATTATTGCCTATAGGGCATATTTCCAACAGTCTCCCACTTGCACTAGAGTCAATAATCTAGTTCGCATCGCCATGTGATCAACACTCATAGTTAACATTGATACGTCTCCAATGTATCTACTTTTCCAAACAATTTTGCCCTTGTTTTGGACTCTAACTTTCACGATTTGAATGGAACTAACCCGGACTGACGTTGTTTTCAGCAGAACTGCCATGGTGTTGTTTTTGTGCAGAAATAAAAAGTTCTCGGAATAGCCTGAAAATCAATGGAGATTTATTTCATAAAATATAAAAAATACTGGCAAGAAGATCCACACCTGGGGGCCCACGGGCCATCCTCGAGGGTGGGGGCGCGCCCCCCTTCCCAGGGCGCGCTCCCCTGCCTCAAGGGTAGGCCGGTGCCCCACCGGCGAACCCCCAGGTCCTATATATTTCGTTTTGTGGAGAAAAAAATCAAGGAGAAAGAATTATCGCGTTTTACGAGACGAAGCCGCCGCCAAGCCCTAATCTCTCTCGAGAGGGCTAATCTGGAGTCCGTTCGGGGCTCCGGAGAGTGGAGATCGTCGCCATCATCATCATCAACCTTCCTCCATCACCAATTCCATGATGCTCACCGCCGTGTGTGAGTAATTCCATCGTAGGCTTGCTGGACGGTGATGGTTTGGATGGGATCTATCATGTAACCGAGTTAGTTTTGTTAGGGTTTGATCCCTAGTATCCACTATGTTCTGAGATTGATGTTGATATGACTTTGCTATGCTTAATGCTTGTCACTAGGGCCCGAGTGCCATGATTTCAGATCTGAACCTATTATGTTTCCATGAATATATGTGTGCTCTTGATCCTATCTTGCAAGTCTATAGTCACCTACTATGTGTTATGATCCGGCAACCCCAAAGTGACAATAATCGGGACCACTCCCGGTGATGACCATAGTTTGAGGAGTTCATGTATTCACTATGTGTTAATGCTTTGGTCCGGTACTCTATTAAAAGGAGGCCTTAATATCCCTTAGTTTCCAATAGGACATGTTGCCATGGGAGGGTAAGACAAAAGATGGCATGCAAGTTCTTTTCCATAAGCACGTATGACTATATTCGGAATACATGCCTACATTGCATTGATGAACTGGAGCTAGTTCTGTGTCACCCTAGGTTATAACTTCTACATGATGAATTGCATCCGACGTAATTTCCCATCACCGATCCAATGCCTACGAGCTTTACCTATATTGCTAGCTGATATTTACTTTTACGTTGCTATCATCACAAAAACTACAAAAACACTATCTTTACTTTTATTGCTGCTATCACCACTATCATATTACTGTGCTACTAAACTATCTTGCTGCAGATACTAAGTTTCCAGGTGTTGCTGAATTGACAACTCAGTTGCTAATACTTAAGAGTATTCTTTGGCTCCCGCTGTGTCGAATCAACAAATTTGGGTTTAATACTTTACCCTCGAAAACTATTGCGATCCCCTACACTTGTGGGTTATCAAGACTATTTTCTGGCGCCGTTGCCGGGGAGCATAGCTCTATTCTTTAAGTCACTTGGGATTTATATCTGCTTATCACTATGAAGAATTTGAAGGACTCAAAAACCAAGATCTTACCCTCAACTAAGAGGGGAGGTAAGGAACTGCCATCTAGCTCTGCACTAGATTCTCCTTCTGTTGTGAGTAAACTTGCGACACCTACTCCTGCTATTGAATCTAATATGTCGTATGTTCTTGATGACGCTACTTCTGCTATGTATGATGAAACTACCTCTATGCCTGAGAATGTGCCACTAGGTGAATTTCTAGATGAACAAATTGCTAAGGTTAGGGAGAGTGCAGATGTTGATGATATTTATGAAAGTGATGATGAAACTACTCCCAATAGATATGAATTGCCTATTGTGCCTGAGGGTTATGTTATGGATAAAGAAACTGCTAGAGACTTTCTTGCTTGCAATGATAGATATGATTTTAAGAAGTTATTAGCTAAGTTGAAAGAAAAGTCCTTGAATGATAGAATGAAACATGACCCTGCTTTTGCTACTTCACCTATATGTGTCACTGATAAGGATTATGAATTCTCTGTTGATCCTGAGTTAATTACTTTGGTTGAATCTGATCCTTTCCATGGCTATGAGTTTGAAACTGTTGTGGCACATCTTACCAAGTTGAATGATATAGCCACCCTGTTCACCAATGATGAAAAGATTCGTTACTACTATATCCTTAAGTTGGTTCCGTTCTCATTAAAGAGTGATGCTAAGACTTGGTTTAATTCTCTTGATCCTGGTTGTGTGTGTAGTCCCCAGGATATGATGTATTACTTTTCTGCTAAATATTTTCCCACTCATAAGAAACAAGTTGTCTTATGGGAAATATATAACTTTGCTCAAACTGAAGAAGAGAGTCTCCCACAAGCTTGGGGGAGGCTTCTCCAGTTATTTAATGCTTTGCCTGATCATCCTCTTGAGATGCATGATATACTTGATCTCTTTTATAATGGACTAACTGATGCTTCCAGAGACCACCTGGATAGTTGTGTTGGTTGTGTTTTCAGGGAAAGAACAGTGGAACAAGCTGAAATACTATTGAATAATATGCTGGCCAATGAAAATAATTGGACACTTCATGAACCAGCCCCTAAGCCAACTCCGAAGAAAAGAGGTGTTCTATTTCTCAGTCCTGAAGACATGCAAGAGGCAAAGAAATCGATGAAAGAAAAAGGTATTAAAGCTGAAGATGTTAAGAATTTACCACCTATTGAAGAAATACATGGTCTTGATAACCCGACACAGGTAGTAAAGGTAAATTCTCTTTATAGATTTGATGAAGGTGATATTCCTCGCTATAAGTCTGCTAGCCAATGCTTAGATGAGTTTGACAATTTTATAGTGAAACAAGAAAACTTCAATGCTTATGTTGGTAGACAATTACAACACAATGCTCATATGATTGAACACTTGAGTGATTATCTGTCTAGTGCTAAAGATGAACTGAAACTCATTAGTATACATGCTTCTATGGTTACCACTCAAGTAGAACAAATACTTAAAGCTCAGAATGATTTGCTCAATGAATTAAATAGTAAGAATAATGACTATGATGTTAGAGTTGCAACTAGAGGTGGTAAAATGACTCAGGAACCTCTGTATCCTGAAGGCCACCCTAAGAGAATTGAGCAATATTCTCAGAGAGCTAATTTATATGCACCTAGTTCTTCTAAGAAGAAGAAAAAGAAAAATGATAGAAATTTGCATGCTTCTAGTGAACCTTTAGTTCACCCACCTGAGAATCCCGATGATATATTTGTTTCTGATGCTGAGACACAATATGGTAACGAGCATGAACCTAGTGATAATATTAATAATGGTGTTCATGATGATGCTCAACCTAGCAATGATAATGATGTAGAGATTGAACCTGTTGTTGCTCTTGATAACCCACAATCAAAGAATCAACGTTATGATAAGAGAGACTTTGTTGCTAGGAAGCACGGTAGGGAAAGAGAACCCTGGGTTTAGAAACCCATGCCTTTTCCTCCAAAACCATCCAAGAAAAAAGATGATGAAGATTTTGAGCGCTTTGCTGAAATGATTAGGCCTATCTTTTTGCGTATGTGTTTGACTGATGTGCTTAAAACAAATTCTTATGCCAAGTACATGAAAGATATTATTACCAACAAAAGAAAGATACCTGAAGTAGAAATCTCCACCATGCTTGCCAATTACACTTTTGAGGGTGGAATGCCTAAGAAATTAGGAGATCCAGGAGTACCTACTATACCTTGCTCCATTAAGAGAAATTATGTTAAGACTGCTTTGTGTGATCTTGGAGCTGGTGTTAGTGTTATGCCTCTCTCTTTATATCGTAGACTTGACTTGAGTAAGTTGATACCTACTGAAATATCTTTGCAAATGGCTGATAAATCAACTGCTATACCTGTTGGTATTTGTGAAGATGTGCCTGTTGTAGTCGCAAATGTTACTATTCTAACGGACTTTGTTATACCTGATATTCCCGAGGATGATAGTATGTCTATTATTCTTGGAAGACCTTTTTTGAATACTGCAGGGGTTGTTATTGATTGCAACAAAGGCAATGTCACTTTTTATGTCAATGGTAATGAGCATACGGTACACTTTCCGAGGAAACAACCTCGGGTCTTCAGTATCAATTATATTGGAAAAACTTCAACTATCACTATTGGAGGTTTTGAGTTTCCTATTCCTACTATCAAGAAGGCATATGACATACTTATTGTTGGGGACATACATATCCCCATTTAGGTAACATAGTGTTATTCGAAAATTCTCCGGTTTCATGTTACTCGAAAAAAGTTTATTAACAAGACCTAATCAACCTTATTAATGGATTTCTTTTGATGAACATGGGATAGGTGAATCTAGATGGCACAAACCTTCTACACCCTCCTTTTACCTTCTGTTAATTAGGCTAAATAAAAGAAAAATAGCATTTTCTGTCTGTTTCCAGACTTATCCGTGCA
Source organism: Secale cereale (assembly GCA_902687465.1). Taxonomy (NCBI): domain Eukaryota; kingdom Viridiplantae; phylum Streptophyta; class Magnoliopsida; order Poales; family Poaceae; genus Secale; species Secale cereale. Next base: position 375,717,972 of record LR738713.1, read on the forward strand.
ATAAAAAAATATCCTGAAAATAAAAGTTCTCCAAATGCCATGAAAATGAAACATGATTTTTTCTAGAATATTTAAGAAAATATGGCACTGAACACATAGCGGGGGGAGCCAGCACCTGGCCTCGAGGGCACAGGGCGCGCCCCCTGCCTCGAGGGCCCCACGTGGCCCCCCTCCACTTATCCTTTCACCCACACCCTTCTTCTTCCTCCCAAAAAAAATCCCCAGCCAGCTCGAACCCGAGTTCTAGCTCGTTTTGCTGCCATTTTCGATCTCCTTGCTCAAAGCACCATTCACCAAACTGTTTGGGGAGATTGTTCCTTGGTATGTGACTCCTCCATTGGTCCAATTAGTTTTTGTTCTGGTGCTTTATATGTTGCAAATTTGTGTTGTTGTGGTGACCTTGTTCTTGAGCTTGCATGTCAAATTTTCTTGGTCCCAAGTAATTCTAATGCATGATATAGGTTCTAGGCACTTATAGGAGTTGTTGTTATCATTCTTGTTGAGTTTGGTTAACTTTTATTGTGAGTTACTAAAAAATTCAGAAAAATGTCTAGGAAAAACTTCCAAGGAGGTCCTTCAAGGAAGCAAGGACCAAGGCTCGCGTTCCGTGAGCCGGATGATGAACCACCGAGGGATGCTGATGTACGACCTTGTGAATGGCCGTCAGATGAATTTATGAGTCAAGCGGGCATCAAAGACAAATTTTACGCATATGTGCGTAACGCTGACCTCGAGGACTTCATGCAAGATAAGTGCCTCCAGTACCGTGGCTTAACTGATAGCTTTGTGAGAAGGTTTAAATTTTCATCTTCACGAAATTCTCACACTGTCTTGTTTGATCTATATGATAAATCTTATACCATGGACTTAGAGGATTTTAATGAAGCCTGCAAGCTCCCACAGTGGGGCAGTATGAGTGATCCTCGTAAATCTGAATTTAGAGAATTTCTTTCTAGTATTACAGTGGGGGAATCTAGGGACATCACACAAGCCACCACTGGGAGCATACATTTTCGTGCTATTCATTACTTTGCTCTCTTTATTGGTAGATGCATAAATGGTAAAGATGAGGCTTGTCACATGTGTGTCCCTCATCTTAGCGTTCTCAGGAGTGTTGTACTAGGTGATAGGCAATATAATCTGGGAGCTATTATTGCACGTAGGCTACACCATAATGGTTCTAATGGAGATTTATTTGGTGGGATCTATGCTACTCGCATAGCCCGCTATCTTGGTGTGTCTATGCACCCTTATGATGACCCCTTACCTACTTTTTATTTAGACTGTAATGCTATGGCTAGTCACCGGTTTATAGAGTGGGATAAAAAAACTCTCAAATATCGACTAATCTTTAACCGGCAGCATGCCATCCCTATTGTTCTTCCTGCCCCTACTTTGTTTTAACTTTCAGGAAAAGGGGAGATACACTATAACTAGGGAGGAGGCAAATGCCTATTATAACATGACGGAGGCGAACCGCCTTCGAGCTGCAGCTCAGCAGGCAGTAACTGTTGCATCTCAGTACGACCCCAACTACAACTTTGGATATCCGTCGGCCAGTACTGGCCATAGACCAACTTAGGCCAAAAGCCTAAGCTTGGGGGAGTATGTGTTTCTCACCGACTTACATTCATATTCACACACGTATTCTAGTTGTCGGTGCTCACACTCTTTCACTGTACCATCCATGCTTAGTTTAAATTTCTTTTTCTTAGTCTTTTTCTTGTGTGCTAGAAAAACCTAGAAAAACAAAAAAAAATTAGGTTTAGCTTCTAGCTAGTTTACTTTCTTTGCTTGTAGTAGTACCTAAAAATGAAAACCCAAAAAGATTTCCCGTTCTTCTTTTGCTTGTTGGGAGCTTTCCCGTGTAAATAGTTTCTTTTCTTTTCTTTAGGGGTTAAGAGTAGAATACCATGATTAAAATGCTTAGTGGCTCTCATATGCTTTGTTGTTAATTTAACCTTGAGCCATATTACCTTGTCTTCTCTCTTGTATTAAATGCCTGCAGATTCCAGCTTAGTCCGATGCACGTGCACTATTATTATTATCCACGCCATTCTGTCGTGCGGGTGAAAGGCAATAAGGATGATATATGATAAACTAATTGAGATGAGAAAAGCTGGTATGAACTCGACCTCTTTTGTTTTTGTAAATATGATAGCTCGTCGTTCTTGATTCAGCTTGTTATGAATGAAACATGTTTGCAATGACAATTAGAGATCATAGCTGCTTATGCCATGCTTAATTAGCTGAGAATTTATAATGGTCTATCTTGCGTGCCAACATGATATTAAAATGGTTGTGATGTGGTATGATGGGTGGTATCCTCCTTTGAACGATTTAAGTGACTTGACTTGGCACATGTTCACGCATGTAGTTGAAACAAATCAACATAGCCTTCATGATATTTATGTTCATGGTGCTTTATATCCTACTCATGCTTGCAATCATTGTTGAATTAATTTTAATGCATGTTCATGACCGTTGCTGCTCTCTAGTTGGTCGTTTCCAAGTCTCTTTCTAGCCTTCACCTGTATTAAGCGGGAATACTACTTGTGCATCCACTTCCATAAACCCCAAAGTTATTCCACATGAGTCCACCATACCTTCCTATATGCGGTATTTACCTGCCGTTCCAAGTAAATTTGTATGTGCCAAACTCTAAACCTTCAAATGAAATTCTGTTTTGTATGCTCGAACAACTCATGTACCAACTTGGGCTGTATATATCTTCCATGCTAGGTGGGTTATTCTCACGATGAGTTGACTCCGCTCATCATTCACGAGAAAATGGTTGGTTACTGGGATGCCCAGTCCCATGCTTAAAATCATAATAATTAAACAAAACTTCCCCGAGGCTGTTGCTTGTTTGGACGGTACCCCGTCGATTTGGATGGCCATGGAGTGTGCTTGTTGGTGGTTGGGGGAGTATAAACTTCTACCATTCTGTTTGGGAACTGCCTATAATGTGCGTAGCATGGAAGATATCGAGATTCTTGGTTGTTATGTTGACAATGAAAGTATACCGCTCAAAATGTTATTCAATCTCTATTTAAAAATCGAGCTCTGGCACCTCTACAAATCCCTGCTTCCCTCTGCGAAGGGCCTATCTATTTACTTTTATGGAGAGTCATCATCCTCTTATCAAAGAGCACCAGTAGGAGAGCACCTCTGTCGATGCATATTTACTATTAATTTGCATTGAGTATGATCATGACTGGATCTCTTTTACCATGAATTACAATGTCTAGTCAGTCCTTGATCTTTAAAGGTGCTCTGCATTTATATTTTGCGGTCTCAGAAAGGGCTAGTGACATACCATCCTGTTATATCATATCATGATTGTTTTGAGAAGTGTTGTCATCTGAGGTTAATTATTATTGCTCGCTAGTTGATTATGCCATTGATGTGAGTAGTCTTGAGACCTGAAAGTTATTGTGAATGTGGTTAGTTCATGATCTTGTTGAAAACCTGAATGCTAGCTTACATATTTACAACAACAAGAGCAAACAGAGTTTGTCAAAATTTTTCTTTATCACTTTCAGTTTATCAACTGAATTGCTTGAGGACAAGCAAAGGTTTAAGCTTGGGGGAGTTGATACGTCTCCAACGTATCTACTTTTCCAAACACTTTTGCCCTTGTTTTGGACTCTAACTTGCATGATTTGAATGGAACTAACCCGGACTGATGAATTGCATCCGACGTAATTTCCCATCACCGATCCAATGCCTACAAGCTTTACCTATATTTCTAGCTGCTATTTACTTTTCCGTTGCTATCATCACAAAAACTACAAAAACACTATCTTTAATTTTATTGCTGCTATCACCACTATCATATTACTATGCTACTCAACTATCTTGCTGCAGATACTAAGTTTCCAGGTGTGGCTGAATTGACAACTCAGTTGCTAATACTTAAGAGTATTCTTTGGCTCCCCTTGTGTCGAATCAACAAATTTGGGTTTAATACTTTACCCTCGAAAACTGTTGCGATCCCCTACACTTGTGGGTTATCACACATCGCCATGTGACTAACACCCAAGAGTTTACTAGAGTCAATAATCTAGTTCACATCACCATGTGATTAACACTCAATGAGTTCTAGGGTTTGATCATGTTATGCTTACGAGAGAGGTTTTAGTCAACGGGTCTGCAACATTCACATCCGTGTGTTCTTCACAAATCTCTATTTCATATCGTAGATGTTGCTACTATGCTCCACTTGGAGCTATTCCAAATGGTTGCTCCACTATACGTATCCGGATTGCTACTCAGAGTCATCCGGATAGGTGTTAAAGCTTGCATCAACGTAACCCTTTACGTCGAACTCTTCATCACCTCCATAATCGAGAAACATTTCCTTATTCTCAAGGACAATTTTGACCGCTGCCCAATGATCCATTCCTGGATCACTCTTATACCCCTTTGCCAGACACGTGGCAAGGCACATCGCGGTACACAGCATGGCATATCGTATAGAGCCTATGGCTAAGGCATAGGGGACGACTTTCGTCCTTTCTCTTTCTTCTACGGTGGTCGAGCTTCAAGTCTTAACTTCACACCTTACAACTCAGGCAAGAACACATTCTTTGACTAATCCATCTTGAACTCCTTCAAGATCATGTCAAGGTATGTGCTCCGTGAAAGTCTTATCAGGTGTCTTGATCTATCTCTATAGATCTTGATACCCAACATGTAAGCAGTTTTACACGGGTCTTCCTTTGAAAAATGGAAACTCCATTCAAACAACCATTTATGCTTTCCAGAAATTCTACATCATTTCTGATCAACAATATGCCATCCACATATACTTATCAAAATGTTGTAGTGCACCCACTCACTTACTTGGAAATACAAGTTTCTTGCAAACTTTGTATAAACCCAAATGCTTTGATCACCTCATCAAAGCGTATGTTCCAACTCCGAGATGCTTGCTCCAGTCCATAGAAGGATCGCTGGAGTTTGCATACCTTTTAGCATCCTTAGGATCGACAAAACCCCCTGGTTGTATCATATACAGCCTTTCCTCACGGAAACCGTCAAGGAAACTTTGTTTTGACATCCATCTGCCGGATTTCATAAATGAAAATTGTAGCAACTGCTAACATAATTCTAACAGACTTTAGCATCGCTATGATTGAGAAAGTCTCATCACGGTCAACTCCTTGAACTTGTCGGAAACTTCTTTGAGACAAGTCGAGCTTCATAAATGGTGACATTACCATCAGCGTCTGTCTTCTTCTTACAGATCCATTTATTCAAAATGGCTTGCCGATCATCGGGCAAGTCCACCAAAGTCCATAGTTTGTTCTTATACATGGATCCTATCTCGGATTTCATGGCTCCTAGCCATTTGTTGCAATCCGAGCCCACCATTGCTCCATTGCTTCTTCATAGCTTGTAGGTTCATCGTTGTCCAACAACGTGGCCTTTAAGACAGGGTTACCACTCAGAAGTTGTACACACCCTTGTCGACCTACGAGGTTCGATAGTAACTTGATCTGAATCTCTATGATCATCATCATTAGCTTTCTCTTTCAACTGAGGTAGGTACCACAGAAACATCTTTCTGTGCTACGCAACTCTCTAGTTGAAGTAAAGGTTCAACAACCTCATCAAGTTCTATCTTCCTCTCACTCAATTCTTACGAGAGAAACTATTTCTCGAGAAAGGACCTATTCTTAGCGACAAACACTTTGCCCTCAGATCTGAGATAGAAGGTATGCCCAATTGTCTTCTTCAGGTATTCTGTGAATACATAATTGTCCGCTTTGGGTTCGAGCTTTTCTGGCTGAAGCCTATCGACATAAGCATCGCAGCCCTAAACCTTAAGAAACAACAAATTAGGTTACTTGCCAAACTATAGTTCATACGGTGTCGTCTCCACGGACTTAGATGGTGCCTTATTTAAAGTGAGTGTAGTTGTCTCTAATGCACAACCTCAAAAATGACAACGGTAGATCGGTAAGGGACATCATAGATCACACCATATCCAATAGAGTGCGATTACGACGTTCGGACACACCATTACGTTATGGTATTCTAGGCGGCGTCAACTGTGAAATGATCCCACTTTGTGTTAAGTGATTGCCAAACTCATAACTCAGATACTCTTCCCTTGATCATATCGTAGGAACTTGATCTTCTTGTTATGATGATTCTCAACTTCACTCTAAAATTGCTTGAACTTTTCAAACGTTTCAGACTTATGCTTTATTAAGTAAACATGCCCATATCTACTCAATTCATCGGTGAAGGTGAGAAAATAATGATATCCACCACACGTGTCAACACTCATCGGACCGCATACATCAGCATGTATGATTTTCAACAAGTCACTTGTCTGTTCCATTGTTCCAAAGAACGGGGTCTTAGTCATCTTGCCAATGAGGCATGGTTCGCATGTGTCAAGTGATTCAAAATCAAGTGACTTCAAAAGTCCATCGACAGGGAGGTTCTTCATGCACTTTACACCAATATGACATAAGCGGTACTGCCACAAGAAAGTGGCACTATCATTATCAACTCTACATCTTTTGGCATCAATGTTATGAACATGTGTATCACTAGGACCGAGATTCAATAAACCATTTACATTGGGTGCATGACCATAGAAGGTGTTATTCATGTAAACAGAATGAGCATTATTCTCTGACTTAAATGAATAACCGTATTGCAATAAACATGATCTAATCATATTCATGTTCAATGCAGACACTAATGCAAACAACATTTATCTAGGTTCAACGCTAATCCTGAAGGTAGAGGGGGCGTGCAATGGTGATCACATCAACCTTGGAAACACTTACATCGTCACCACGCCCTTAGCTAGTCTCCTTCTGTAGCTTTTGTTTCGAGTTACCAATATTAGCAACTAAACCGGTATCTAATACCCAGGTGCTACTAGGAGTACTAGTAAGATACACATCAATAACACATATATCAAATATATTTTTGTTGAAGTTACCAGCCTTCTTATCTACCAAGTATTTGAGGTAGTTCCACTACAAGTGACCGGCCCCCTTGCAATATAAGCACTTAGTCTTGGGTTTGGGTTCAACCTTGGGTTTCTTCATTGGAGCAGCAACTGGCTTGCCATTCATGAATTTTCCCTTCTCGCCCTCGCTCTTCTTGAAACCAGTGGTCTTGTTAAACATCAACACTTAATGTTCCTTCTTGATTTCTACTTCCGCGGCCTACCGCGAACTGCTCCGGGATCATTTCCATCCCTTGCATGTTATAGTTCATCACGAAGTTCTAGTAGCTTGGTGATAGTGATTGGAGAACTTTTGTCAATCAATCTCTTATCTGGAAGATTAACTCCCACTTGATTCAAGCGATTGAAGTACCCAGACATTCTGAGCACATGCTCACTGGCTAAGCTATTCTCCTCCATTTCGTAGGCAAAAGATCTTGTCAGAGGTCTCAAACCTCTCAACACGGGCATGATCCTGAAATACCAATTTCAGCTCTTGGAACATCTCATATGTTCCATGGCATTCAAAACGCCTTTGGAGGCCTAATTCTAAGCTGTAAAGCATGGCGCACTAAACTATTAAGTAGTCATCAGAACATGTCTGTCAGACGTTCACAACATCCACAGACAACGCTAGAGGGGTTGGCACACCGAGCGGTGCATCAAGGACAAAAGCCTTCTGTGTAGCAGTGAGGACAATCCTCATATTAAGGCCCTAGTTCGCACAGTTGCTCACATTATCTTTCAACTTAGTATTTCTCAAGGAACATATTAAAACAGGGAGCTAAGGCGCAAGCTATTTGTCTACAACATAATTTGCAAAGACAATTTAGACTATGTTCATGATAATGAGTTCAACTAATCAAAATTTAATGAACTCCCACTCAGATAGACATCTCTCTAGTCATCTAAGTGATATATGATCAGAATCGACTAAGCCGTGTCCGATCATCACGTGAGACGGATAGTCATCAACGGTGAACATCTCCATGTCGATCGTATCTTCTATACGACTCATGTTCGACCTTTCAGTCTTCCGTGTTCCGAGGCCATGTGTGTACATGCTAGGCTCGTCAAGTCAACCTAAGTGTATTGTGTGTGTAAATCTGGCTTACACCCGTTGTATGCGAACGTTAGAGCCTATCACACCCGATCATCACGTGGTGCTACGGAACAACGAACCTTAGCAACGGTGCACATTTAGGGGGAACACAATTCTTGAAATTTTAGTGAGAGATCATCTTATTTAAGCTACCGTCGTTCTAAGCAAATAGGATGTAAAACATGATAAACATCACATGCAATCAAATAGTGACATGATATGGCCAATATCATTTTGCTCCTTTTGATCTCCATCTTCGGGGCGCCATGATCATCATCGTCAGCGGCATGACACCATGATCTCCATCATCATGATCACCATCATCGTGTCTTCATGAAGTTGTCTCGCCAACTGTTACTTCTACAACTATGGCTAACAGTTACCAATAAAGTAAAGTAATTACATGGTGTTTTTATTGACACGCAAGTCATACAATAAATTAAGACAACTCCTATGGCTCCTGCCGATTGTCATACTCATCGACATGCAAGTCGTGATTCCTATTACAAGAACATGATCAATCTCATACATCACATATATCATTCATCACATCCTTTTGGCCATATCACATCACACGGCATATGCTGCAAGAACAAGTTAGACGTTCTCTAATTGTTGTTGCAAGTTTTTACGTGGCTACTATAGGTTTCTAGCAAGAACGTTTATTACCTACACCAAAACCACAACGTGATATGCCAATTACTATTTACCCTTCATAAGGACCCTTTTCATCGAATCCGATCCGACTAAAGTGGGAGACACAGACACCCTCTAGCCACCTTATGCTACTAGTGCATGTCAGTCGATGGAACCTGTCTCACGTAAGCGTACGTGTAAGGTCGGTCCGGGCCGCCTCATCCCACGATGCCGCCGAATCAAGATAATAGTAGTAACGGCAAGTAAACTGACAAAATCGACGCTCACAACAACTTGTGTTCTACTCGTGCATAGAAACTATGCATAGACCTAGCTCTGATACCACTGTTGGGGATCGTTGTAGAAATTAAAATTTTATTGGGGATCGTTGCAGAAATTCAACAAAAATTCTATGCATCACCAAGATCAATCTATGGAGTGACTAGCAACGAGAGAGGGGAGTGCATCTTCATACCTTTGAAGATCGCGATGCGGAAGCGTTGCAAGAACGCGGTTGGTGGAGTCGTACACGAAGCGATTCAGATCACGGTCGAATCCGAACTAAGCGCCGAACAATGGCGCCTCCACGTTCAACACACGTACAGCCCGGTGACATCTCCCATGCCTTGATCCAGCAAGGAGAGATGGATAGGTTGGGGAAGACTCCGTCCAGCAGCAGAACGACGGTGTGGTGGTGGTGGAGGAGCGTGGTTCTCCGGTAGGGCTTCGCCAAGCACCGCAGAAGGAGAGGAGGAGTTGGGAGGGGTGAGGGTTGCGCCAGGCAATGGGGTGTGGCTACCCTCCCACCTCCCCACTATATAGGGGCAATGGAGAGGGGGGTCGGCCCCCTTAGATCCAGTCTAAGGGGGGCGGAGGCCAAGGAGGGGGGCTTGCCCCCCAAGCCAAGGGGGGCACCCCCTTAGGGTTTCCCCCAACCCTAAGCGCATGGGCCCTGGGGGGGAATGGCGCCCAGCCCACTTAGGGGTTGTTCCCTCTCCATATACAGCCCATAAGGCCCTCCGGGGCAGGTGAACTCCTGGTGGACCCCCGGAACCTCTTCGGTGGTCCCGGTACAATAC